>JAWDJN010000019.1:3373807-3425531 GCA_037788925.1 Mytilus galloprovincialis
CTTGTTTAATGCATTGATGGGGAACAAGATTAGTATCGGTGTGAAATTACTTTTGCATGCAGTTATCCAACAGGGTCATTGTTAAACACACTTAGGAAAACCGTATAACAACTAATGTTAGCAAAATGAAAAGTGGTATGATTGTCAATTATACAACTATGTTAAAGAAATCAAATAACGGATATGTTAACAAAAGAAAGTTACAAATAAAAGTACATATGAACGAACATAAAAAAAAACAAAAAACTGAGCGACACGAACCTTACCAAAAACGGGAGGGGGGGGGGGGGGGGTGATCTCAGATGCTCCGGAAGGGTAAGCATAACCTGTTCCACATGTGGGATCCGTCGTGTTGCTCATGTTATTACAAACCCGGTAAATAGTCTAAATCGGTAACTGTAACTAACTTTAAGGATTTTTAAATTTAAAACAAAATTGTTAAGTAAGAAAGATAGGAAAAAGAAAGCGTGACGAACTTAAAACTAGTACACACGAAAAAATAATGGCATTATTGAATCATTCGTGTACAATCAGTTAACGGTAAAGAAAAATGAAAACCACTAAGCAACGGGCTGACAGTGGAAATTCGCAGATGAACGTGTGGTGAGGTTAAAGACACTTTTTAGAACCCCCTTCCACTTAACTCGGATGAATCAGAAAACAAACTTGCTTCTGTGATTTTTAAGGGGTACTAAAAAGAGGGGGAAAACATAACAAAAATTAAGTTTACCTAAAAAACAGATTATTTTTTTATTAATCTCCGTGCAAGCCTTTGCCATATTTAAAAAAAAATCTATAAATCAATCTGTTAGACTTAATTATGTTTCTAAATATTTTCGATGTATGCGTTTGCATGATACTCTAGTAGCTTTGGCCCTTTTCTATTTTATACTTTTTCCTGCTAACGGATAAAATCATAAAACAAAAATCAATTGTTCACCCTATTCGATACCTCATTGCTACAAACTTGCAAACTACTGACAAGAAAATCATTCAATGTTTCCTCCTGCACCTCGAGTAAATAACAGCTAAGTTTATCCATGACATCAAAATTAAACACTTCACAATGTCCTTAAAGAATCATTTGTTTGTATCAATAGAAAACATGACCAAAATGTATAGCTAGCCTCCGAACAGTATATTTATGGGACTCTAGGTTTTCATGTCAAGAACAGATAAAACCATAAATATTACATAGCAATGTAATCAGGGAAGGTGGCATTTTGAATTTTAGATATTTTCATATATCACTGCCAAGTGAAGTGACAAAGATAACGATGTTTTTTTTCTACGTGTGACACTTACACAGAGTATAAGAACTGGTACCTGTCACCTAAAGTATCCTGCCTTAACATGCACAAATAAAAAAAAGTATCCATATTCCTTCATAATAAACAAGACTGTAAGCAGGTTTTGTATTGATAAAATTGAGAAAGGAAATGGGGAATGTGTCAAAGAGACAACATTCCGACTATAGAGCAGACAACAGCCGAGGGCCACCAATGGGTCTTCAATGTAGCGAGAAACTCCCGCACCCGTAGGCGTCCTTTAGCTGGCCCCTTAACAAATATGTATACTAGTACAGTGATAATGGACGGCATACTTAACTCCGAATTATACACAAGAAACTAAAATTCAAAATCAAACAAGACTAACAAAGGCCAGAGGCAAAATTGCGGTGGGGTTAAACATGTTTATGAGATCTCAACCCTCCCCCTCAAACTCTAGCCAATGTAGAAAAGTAATCGCATAACAATACGCAAATTAAAATTCAGTTAAAGAGATGTCCGAGTCCGATGTCTGAAGATGTAACAAAAGACAATAAATAAAATGACAATTACATATACATAACAACGGACTACTAGCAGTTAACTGACATGCCAGCTCCAGACCTCAATTGATCTGATTGAAAGATTATGTCTTCATCATATGAATATCAGGCACAATCCCTCCCGTTAAGGGTTTAGTATCATACTATTACAAAATATATGAGAAGAACATAACTTGTGTCAACAACTGTTTTTTTTTTAAATAAATGTGATTAGTTCCGATGCAAAGACCCTATAAGTGAATCAATATTAAAGCCAAAATATGCAATCTTTAATGACCTGACAACAGTATCGTAACTATATCCCTTCTTAATAAGTATGTTTAAAGGTTTTGTAAGCTTTTGAGGTGAATACTGACATATTGTGCTTTGTAAGGAATGTTATTATAAAAAATTAGATGTGAAATATCTGAACGAATAAGATGTCTGCATGTTGAGTTATATTTATGAATTATTTCCTTATACCGATGATAAAATTTAGTAAATGTTTTGACTAGTTTATGATATCGAAAACCCTGATATAATATTTTTTAAGTAATACATACATTTCTCTCGCTAAAATCTAATACGTTGTTACATACACGAGCGAAACGTACAAGTTGAGATATGTAAACACCATAAGATGTTGACAAGGGAACGTCACCCTCTAAAAATGGATAATTAACGATAGGAAATGAAAAATCATCTCTTTTATTATAATTTTTTGTATTAAGCTTCTCGTTAATGATATAGATATCAAGATCGAGGAAAGGGCAGTGGTCATTGTTAGTATTATCTTTATTTAAAGATAATCTATTTTATTCTGTCGTTTTATTTATTTCCATTCTTCCACAATAACTACGCCCATAGACTACCCAACTCTAAGCAGATAAGACTAATAAAAACCAAACTAAAGTTCAAATTGAATACCCACACGACAGTGCCATGTGCTGATTTTAATTGCACATTATGATACATAATATCATGTCGAAAAAATATAGTCAAGTAATACATAATTACTACTGAAATCAAAACATTTCATATAACATCAAATAAATTCACATAAGCAAGATAAAAAAATTAACTGAGAAACACGTCTAGTCGAGTCGGCCCTGTCGTGCTGAATGGCTATATCCCATGAAGCGCGGGAAAACAACTAACGGTCTATTGGAGACAACTAGAAGAAATTAATTTCAATCTAATTCAGTTCCTTCAAACGGTTGAAATTACATTTCTTCCACAATAACTATGCCCATAGACTACCCAACTCTAAGCACATAAGACTAATAAAAACCAAACTAAAGTTCAAATTGAATGCCCACACGACAATGCCATGTGCTGAAAAATAAAGAACAGTAAATAAATTGTTTATCTTGCTTATAGAACTTAATTCACTTTGAAAATAAAAAGTCAATACCAGGTTATAAACCTAAATTTTCAGAAACAATTAATCTGTCTTTTAAAGAATCTTTAATATAACCGTCCTTGGCCGTCTCTGAACGCCATCTGCCATGTCTTTTGAACAATCGATCGGAAATACCTAAATTAGCGCAAGTTGTAGTTCCGCCAGAACGTAACACTAGTAGCCAGATTAAAGTCTGAAACGGTCATTTTGGTCTGATCAAGTCTTAATCGACTTAATTTACCGCTAGAGAAAAACGTTAAGACCTGTTTAGACACCAAGACTCTGTTAAGATATTTTGTGTTCAATCAGATCAGTCGTGTCAAGATAAACAAGACAGATTCATCTAGCATTCAAATGAGACTTGATTAGATAACGTTCAGATCAAATAAGACCAAAGGTGAACAACCTGTTTAGTTGCTGTAAGATCGTGTTCAGTTGTGTTAAAATTTTAGATATTTTGAATAAAACGGGCGACACTGTATCTGTTTTTATCAGGGGTTACTCCCCCTTTATAAATATAATCTCTATATCTTGAATGATATTCTTTTGTGATCTTTTAATATGACTGTATGTCTATTTCATTAAAGAAAGTATATATGCAAACTTTAAAAACAATTCATTTATTTCCGATAGAATCTTTAACATGTAATTGGTTAAATTATAAAAGATTAATTGCTGTAACCGGAAAATTTGTCATAAAAACTTTGCAGTCTGACATAAAGTAGTCCTGTATGTATGAATTCTGCCTCTAAAGATATAATTATCAGTATTAAATATAGCTCAAAGATGTTCTTAAACATTTTTGGTTTCTAATGTAGAATAATAGTTCTTATCTATATTTGGTCAAGAAACGTATATTTTAAGTATGCAATCTACTTTATATTTTAAAAATTTACACAGATGACAGATGCTTGGTGAAAGTTATTTACATTTTAACAAAGGATTATTTAAGCAGTCAACCGAAACGGATGATCATAAACTACCTAAATAGTTACCCATTCGTGTCACTGGACGTATAATGAATGAAGTTCCATGTTTTATCTTTTATATGAGTTGTATAAGGTTAAACCGGGTTAAATTATTACATTTACAAACAAAACATTATTTTGTTTTTTTTTAAATAAATGCAACAATTATATTGGCATATTTTGAAAATTTAATTGACAGTTTACATGTTTATATTGACCATTATATACGTATAAAGACCGATGTCGATAACTCTTTTGAATTTTTTTTTTTCGCCATTTTTTTTAAGCACGAACTAAATACAAGAGTATCATAGAAAAATATCAAACAACGTTAATTAAGACACGATTGATAAAATCTAATGTACGGTTTATATTTCTGTTTTGTATCAGATTTTTTGAAGCACCAGTGTTACTAATCATTTTGAAAAACAGTGAAACGTACGCTTACTTGCTATTTCGGAATTGACCAAAAAGCTATAAAATAACGTAGCGAAATGATCGTATTTATAGATTAGACTTTTGTTTTTCATTTTTAATTGTTTTACACTAGTCATTTTAGGGACCGTTATAGCTTGCTGTTCGATGAGGGCCAAAGCTAAGTGTTGAGGTCGTACTTTTGACCTCTTATTAAATTATACCATGTGACTTTAATGATGGAGAGTTGTTTCATTGACACACATACCACATCTTCTTATTTATATTAACTGGGAGCAGTTTACAACATTTTCATTTAGATAAAAAAAAAATATACATAAAAATTCAGTAAATCAAATGGATTTGTACCATATTGTTACATTCAAAAGTCTTTAATTTTTATTGGTAGTATACATTATATGTATTGTATTGCTCTAAAAATAATGTCCAGTGTCAAATATTACACATTAACACTTAGATTAGATACTTTATAGACATTCATTGTTTCCTTGGATGGTAGTACACGCTAGTATTTTGTCGTTTTAAGTTAGTCTGTCTGTTTAATAATTCAAAGTTTAAGGAGAATTCTTCGTCATTTGCAAAAAAAAAAAAAAAGTAAAAAAAAAAAATTGCTTACGATTGCATTCAGGCAGAAAGGAATATGTTTTATTTATTTCAGATTATATAGTACAGATATAAAAATTGTCTTAATCTTTTACAATCTACAAATATAATTTGATAATGTTTTTTATGCACATGGTAGATGAAACCTGTATGATCTAACTTTTTCAGAGGTTTGTGAAATATAGAAAATAGGACGTTCCGGAAATCAAAGTCGCTATATAAAATGCTTGTAAAATTCCGTTACATGTTGTACGCTCATATTTAAATACCTTTCTGTTTAATAAGAAAGTGAAGAAAAAAAAACAGTTATTGAAATTCACCTAAAAAAGAGTAAACGAATAGCGGCTATCTAACTTATTTTTTCAAATATCGAATAAACAAATAAATCTCTAATTTATCCGGCCACGCTTGTAATTTGTTTTTTCACTGACAGATGTCTGCTGGTATTCGATTGGACATCAGTATCAATGTAGACGTAACAACCTATCATATTTATCCAATCAGCTGTCTTGTATAAAGTAAAATGTATTCGATGACATACGGTCTACATAGTTTAGTTTTTTTTTAAGTTGATTGCAATAAAAATTATTCATACACTCTAAAACAAACAATATCCTGCCCAAAAATGACTTACAAAACACTATACTATACTTTAAAAAATAACTAAATTAAATTACAAATTAAGACAGCGTACAAATAAAATAATAACATAAATAACAATTACAGTACTATTTAACAGTAGAGCTCTGATTTAACGGGGACTATTATGCTATTAGAATGATAGTCCCAGCAAGTTAACAAATTGATCATCAAAAGGACGGTTGTGCTATTGTGAGCCAGGGACTTGCCAGTACGTCTAAAAACCACCTAGGCCGCTTTGGTACACTAAGCTCTCGAACCTGCACTAAGACATTGATGGAAATAGCGAACTCTCTAGACTAATGAAAAGTCCATGTGTGGACTTGTCAGATAAAAATAGAAAACGCTTATATTTAAGAATAAACAAGTCATGAAAAGAAATATTAATATACATTGTACGGACTTTTAGACTAATTCACTTGCTTTGATACAGCAATTATGAAAACACGATACATTTTTATCAAGTTTTTATTTTATTTACTTGTGCACTCTATTGTGGGACCTCGTGTCGTAATGAATGATACATTTGATTGTGTATTGAAATTGATTAAGGAATAACGCAAGATTGCATAAGAAGCCAATTAGAATAACGTATTATAATGAAACATACATCTAATGTAATTATAACATTATGATTATACATGTCCTCCTAATGATACATCTAATAGTTGCCACTGGACATTAAACAGCAACTATAAATTCATCCGTCATTTTCTTAGTTTTGTTATAATGTGAAAATCCAACAACATGATGATATAATGATTATTTCAGATTTCACATGGGAAATACGTGGGAAATAATTGTAAACAACACCACTCAAAAACAGCCCTACGGCAAAAATTAAAGTCTAGCCTTTTCACATTAAAATACGTTATTTTCATAAATCTGTTCTAAATATTTTTAAACAATTTTAAATCAAACGGTAATTTTTCTTAAAAAAAACCAATTATTTGCATTTCTTATTTTAAACATATCGATTGTTTTTCAATGGTCGGTGCCTGTCAGCATTTATAAAACCGTGTTTGCCAGAAAGAAAGCTACATAGAACAGGAAAACAACAATGTATTAGAAATACTTCAAGGTCCTACGTGTATTTTCTAATTTCTGTTGTAATATGGTGTAATGCAAAAAAAAAGGCAATTTCTGAATACTGATTTGTACCCATCAAATAAGCATTTGGGGTTAATAACAAATCTATGGTAGTCTCTTCTTCTTTACTCGCAAAGTATTCGACTAAATCATGTTTTATTTATGAAAATTGCTCATTGTTGGCGAATGTTAAACATTGATCTCTAGGTTTTCAATTGTTTAGTTGTTATGTTACTGTCTGATCTCGCAAACCTGATATTTTATGGTCATTATTGTTTGCATCCAACTGCACCAAAGCATTAAAAAGATATAAACGCGACACCGTACGAGAGTCGTTAATCGTTATTTTACCATGTTTACATAAACTATTAGTATTTTTTTTCTTTAACGAAATACGAAACCACCTCTCGCAATTCGCTTTGGGGTTATTGTGCTTGTCTTTTGACAAAAAATAGCCTTGTTTCAAAAACAAAACGTAGAAGAGTAATATATAAAACAGAACTGGAGTGAAGAGAAAGCTAGGAAGTAGGAATTCCTAATTTTAATTGAATGTTCTAAATCTTATTGTAGTTCTGATATATGATTGTACAGGCTCAAAAATGTCTTTGTTTTTCTAAAATTGATAAATAGATAGATAGATACTTTATTCTCTAAAAACTAAATACAAGTTTTCAGAGAAACATACAATATAATTACAGATACAATACTTGAAATGAAAGGTCACCGTCACCAGCCAATGAAAGCAAAATGGATATAATAGATCTTTCTAATTTTGAAAACAATATTTCTCTTGCTTCGTTGATAAAAGGGCACTTAAGAAATAGTGAATACTATCCTCAACAGGATGACTACAGCTGCTTGCGGGATTGGGTTTAATATTGATAAGGTTTATATCTGCATTTGAATAAATTTACCATATTTCTCAACTGCACTGGTATTAAACTGATAACCGTAACTGGAATTACAACTATCCCAATATGGCAACGGCAGATATATGTTAAATCTTTACAGCCATTTTTTTCTCAAATGTAGCATGTTTTTGTCAAAAGTTACTCAGCTGCAAGGTTTATCTATACCATTACATCATATTTGAATCGTAACGGTGCACTGTAATTGTTTAAGCAATTAGAAAATTGATGTTGAAAAATTTTGCCAACATCTGTTACAGAAGAAGGTTGTCAAAGTTGAGAAAAACGCTTGGTACTTTTATATACTTTGTGGAAAGATAGAAAAACACTATAATTTTCGTCAGAACTCATAGACTCGTCACCAGAGAACAATACAAAAATTGTAATATTGACAACAAAACATTGATTTCATTAATATCTTTATAAGCCTTTGTGAATAAAAATTGTTATAATATAATAAATAAATAATGATTCTTTGATATGTGAATATTTTTTAAGATCAATAATTTAAAATTTGTATGCCAAACATTGAAAATTTTACTCGGCGTTTATAAATAGCATTGTAAGTACAACATCTTATAAACGATAATCATTGATAAATGTAAATGAGCCACTCTTTCTCAGGTTGAGATGGAGTATGTTCATTATTGATTTAACGAGTTTAACAATCGAAACCCCTGAAATATCGTCTTATGACAAGCACGAAAAATGGCGAAACAGAAGTTCCAACAGCGGACAAGGATTTCTTATTATACAATATTCTTTCAATTGATGTTTTTTAAAAATGCAATGTAGAACTTGTCAATTGTAATACGGTGTGACTCTATCACCACTAACTCATAACCACAAGCTGAGTGAGGAGACTTTCTTGATTTCTCCGAGGGTATCACAAGCCCACTAGTCAGCACTTTTTGTGCTGGCATGAATTGTCATTGATATGCATGGTTATATCTATAAATTTACTGTTTACAAATTTTTGAAATTTTTGAAATACTAAGGCTTTTCTACCTCAGGCATAGATTACTTTAGCTCTATTTGGCAAAACTTTAAGGAATTTTGGTCCTCAATGCACTTCAACTTCATACTTTATTTGGCCTTTTAAACTTTTTTGGATTCGAGCGTCACTCATGAGTCTTTTGTAGACGAAACGCGCGTCTGGTGTATATACAAAATTTAGTCCTGGTATCTATGATGAGTTTATTTGAAAACTAAGATTTGTTTAACTTTTCAAATTTCATCGTGATCTCTTCTCAGGATATAACGGCTATATGTATGTTGGTTTTACAGCTAATTTCCCAATGCATGTAAAGCGAGACTTTGGTTAGTTTGATTGCTTATTTTGTATATTTTACAATTGTAATTGGGATAATGTCCAATCAAATTTAAATATAATATATACAGATTAAAATGAGCCTCTTCATTGTTTGAAGATGTCAATGTTATTTAAAAAGCTTGAATTAATGTGTATACCAACAGAGCAAGCCTACCAAAATTTTACTCTACAAGCATTATGAAATAAGCTGTAAAGTCGACAAGATAACAGGTTAATGTATTCAAGGGAATTTAAGATTTGTTGCAATTCTAAAGTACAATGGTTAAATTAATCTTATCTTTGATGTGCCACATGGGCATCCCTATAAAAAGACAGTCCATGCGTGGCCCATGACATGTCAGTGGATATTTTCTTTGTGAAGCTAGCACTAATAACCTATATTATTTACGTGTCTGAAATATTTTGAAAAGTGTAACTAACTCTTGAACAGACCATTTATAAACGTCGTTTGTGTGAATTCGGGATATACACGTATTAAAAAAACTCTTCACTTTTCGGCATTCGAGAAAAAATGTATTTAGCAAACACTGTTGAGGAACACAAATAAAAAATAAATTTAAAACTCTCAAAACAAGCTGATATTTTTTTTTTTTTTTTTAACCTAACAAATGGGGATATATATACACGACTTCCCAAATTTAATCTAATATTCACCTAATATAAAAAAAAAATTATGCTCAAAGTCAACATATTTTAAAGAAGTTTTAAAAATAAAATGGTGAAATGCATTTTTTTTACATAAAGCACAAATAAATTTGTATGTTTCATTATCAGATCAAAATATCTTAAATACCCCAGTCCAGAGATATCCGGCTGAATATACGTGTACCATATCGAGAATTTTACATTCATACTTGTTACGTAACGCGATATGTGCCAAGGTAAAAAGATCTAGCAGGTGGTGTATATTCTAAAGTGTTTATCGTCTTCTATTATACATGCTGACGATGACATTTAGCTTGAGGGCCATTTTGTTTTCGCAAAGAAAAACAAAAATTAAACAATTTTATATATATAATGTTCTTTTGAAAATCATTTTTAAAGGTGAACAGAAAACCATAACGTCTTCGCAATTTCTTGTTAAGAGCCATGGACACAGATTTTAGAATGAATAAGAAAACACTAAATTCTTAAACAATATATAATGTAAAATGGACACCAAACACATTTTGATAGAATAGTGTACTGATAGATTTTTTTGTGTGCTTTCTATGTTTTGGAAACTTCAACATCCCATCAACAATACTCAAATCAAAGACCTAAGTTTTATAAAGTATTAAAATATATATTTTTTTTAAATATCATTTGCAAGGCTGCATGCACATTGCATCTATCGTTATCATATATTTCTTTTCCGCCATTCATAAATTTAATGTTTACTTTGACTTAATTCTATACATGTATAATGTGTGTTCAGAGATCGATTTATAAACTTTATGCTTAAAATAATAAACCCACACAGACAATAAACAGGTGATTTGGTGACCATTTTGACTTCGTTTAGATAACTCACGTCTTCTAAATTAATAGTTTAGAATAACATTTTGGGGAGTTAAACATTGAAAAGTGAAACGCTAACATGTATATACAAACCTATTCTATTACCTTCCTCTGAGCAAAGTCTTAAAAAAAAATATATATTGAAACTAGGAGATCATAGTGGGTTTAACGACAACGAGACAGCAACCAAACAACAAAAAACACATAAGGACAGCTAGTGGGCAACATATATAGTGTTCACCAATAGATACATTGTAGGTGTATACACAACATGCCAATTTCTAAATCATCCCTTATCTCTTTATTATTGTGAATTTATCCCGGATCATAGAATACATGTGCTACATGACTTTCATTGATTTAACAGAACAAACGTGACTTCTCAATATAATTTTAAAATTAAGGAGAAAGCCAGAATATGAAAGTTTTACAATATAAAGAATACCAATCTTAAAGTTTTACTACAGTTAGAGGTTTATTGTCCCCCTTCTTTTAACCTACAAGAAAACTTCCTGAGAGCCGATGGTTAAATATGTACCTTGTTTTTCCGAAATGTTCATAATATATGATTTTAATATGGCGTCAAGTGTTTAAACAGTTATCAAATCAGTATGCACGTTAAATAAATATTACAAATTTCATATAAATAAATAAATGCTTTAAAAATGATGCAATTATATTATCAATCTAAAAATATTAATCATGAACAAAATAAATATATATGTAGGACTCTAAAGTGCGATGGGGACGCTAAAGTACGATGGTCACGCTAAGTGCAATGGTCTACGCTGAAGTACGTGGTTCCATACGCTAAAGTGTGATGGTCCCTGAAAATGTAGACGTAAAAACGTAGTTCGATAATGACGGTAACAGTTGTTTATTCAAACTAAAAATGAAAATACCGGAAAATATATTAGGAAAATTTGATTAACAATTTTTACACCATATGTCCATGATTTGTAATTGATTGAATTTAACCGTTCTTTGTCGGCTGAATCGCAATGCTTATATTTTGTTCGAGTGCTGGAAAAAGGACTTGTAACCTACAGTCGACCATTTTACTATATAAATACAACATACCATACGCATACTTATCCTGCTTCTATTTAAAGCGAACGGATACATTCTAATCATTGTTTATGTGGCAGTTTACTGTGTGATCCCCGTTAAAATGCCGTCGATTTTAATGAAAAGTAACGTCGGTAAAATAGAGATACACGTTTTCATGCGTTAACTATAAATTGTCTACTTAAACATAAGTTCGTATTGTATATTGTAGGAAAATAAGGAAAAGGAGAAAGCTCGTCGAACATTGCATTTCTCTCGCATTTAGATTTAAGCTTATGAAAATAAATGTTGCATATTCCGACAATGAACGAAGAAGGGATTTTTAATTTTCAATGACAAATGTAAGGGAGGTTGTAACATTACTGTAAACATCAATCTACACCAATTATCCAAATATTTAATACGCTCCGAATTGGTAGAAACTCGTTTTACATGAAAAATAATGATAGCAAAACATAAATTACATTTATAGCAATTATTACTTGGTCGGACTTGTTAATTTAGAAACAATTACTTCCGCCTACCGGTAAATTGTAAAGCCTATCACATATGTTATACCTTAAAATTGAGAATGGAAATGGGGAATGTGTCAAAGAGACAACAACCCGACCAAATAAAAAACAACAGCAGAGGGTCACCAACAGGTCTTCAATGTAGCGAGAAATTCCCGCACCCGGAGGCGTCCTTCAGCTGGCCCCTAAACAAATATATACTAGTCCAGTAATAATGAACGCCATACTAATTTCCAAATTGTATACAAGAAACTAAAATTAAAATAATACAAGACTAACAAAGGCCAGAGGCTCCTGACTTGGGACAGGCGCAAAAAAAGCGGCGGGGTTAAACATGTTTGTGAGATCTTAACCCTCCCCCTATACCTCTAACCAATGTAGAAAAGTAAACGCATAACAATACGCACATTAAAATTCAGTTCAAGAGAAGTCCGAGTCTGATGTCAGAAGATGTAACCAAAGAAAATAAACAAAATGACAATAATACATAAATAACAACAGACTACTAGCAGTTAACTGACATGCCAGCTCCAGACTTCAATTAAACTGACTGAAGGATTATGATTTCATCATATGAACATCAGGCACAATCCTTCCCGTTAGGGGTTTAGTATCATACCATCATAACATATATGAGAAGAACATAACCCGTGTCATGCCAACAACTGTTTTTAGAATAAATGTGTTTAGTTCCGATGCAAAGACCTTATCAGTGACTCAATATTAACGCCAAAATATGCAATCTTTAATGACTTGACAACAGTATCGTAATTATATCCCTTCTTAATAAGGCTATTCAAAGGTTTTGTAAGTTTCTGAGGTGAATACTGACACATTTGTGCTTTATAAAGAATGTTTCCATAAAAAATTGGATGTGAAATACCTGAACGTATTAGAAGTCTGCATGTTGAGCTATATATATTAGCTATATTATACTTAGCATAATAGCTTTCGCAAAAAAATTTTTTTAACCTCGATGTTTTTTAAATACTTCGAATTTTACCCTTTGGACCATCAGGCGCGTAGCTACGTTAACGCCAAAACGCCCGGGCGTACACTTGAATGTTGATAAAAAAAAAAAAAAAAAAAAAAAAAAAAATATATATATATAATCTAAAGAAAAGAAAAAGAACTTTACATTTTTTACACAACAATTTCTTTGTCAAAAATTCATCTAATTAATGAAACTTAGGCAGAATCGTAGAATTTTGTACAAATTTTGTCTGAAGCAAAGTTTTGAAAGTAAATTTGTTTATTCCTTTTTCAGTATTAAACTGAGACTGTATGGCTTTTTTTAAATTATAAATGCATAAAACTTCACCGACTCATGAAACTTGGACCAAAACTAATATTCCAGATCAAGAAAAGTCTCTAAAGAAAATGTTTGATTTTTTAAAATCCTGTAATGGACTGATAAATGGATTCACTTTTCCGAGGAATATACAATTTAGATTCTAAAGGTATGGTGCTTCTGATGCGTTTTAATGACAGGAATGGTATCAATTTTCGATAACTCTTTAGATTCCGGGGGCTTCGCTCCCTAGCTCTAACCCACTACAGTACTTGTTTGACATGAACCCGTTTTGGGATCCTTGGATTCCTCGCCAAGGTTCGGGCGTACACTTCAAAATGACCTAGCTACGCCACTGACCATCACACTTTAGCGTGATACACCATCGTACTTTAGTGAACAAACAACCAACGCACTTTAGCGTGAGACACCATCGTACTTTAGCGTAGACCATCGCACTTTAGCGTAGACCATCGCACTTTAGCGTAACCATCGCACTTTAGAGTACCATCGCACTTTAGAGTCCTACATATATATGCATATATTAAATGACTGAAGCAATTAAAATTCTTAAGGATATTGGTAAAATATTGTGGAAAACTGAGACTACTGTAACTGAAAATAATACGTCATATTGATAATATAAGCAAGTGTGACAAACCATAGATAGACAAATAAATAAAAAATTGTTGTTTGGGATTATTCATGGTTGACTAGTTCTATATTTACCAGTGACACGTGTCCTTATTTTTAAGAAAAGGGACAGAAAAAGTATTAAACAAATATAACCGGTTCAGTTTTCAAAACTATATTTTCAAAATTCACTGCATGATTTAAACAGCTTTAAAGTGTTTCATTTTATTTTATCTTTGTGCGTATACGAAAAATTGATATCAAGTTAAACTTCAGTGTTCATGACTTACAACAGTTACTATTTTATATTTCTTGTGAAATTGATAGATGAGCGGGTTTTCACAAATACCGAACAAAAGAATATAGCGTAAACGTCAATTAATGGACAGGAAACCCAACGAGAAAAATAAAATTTCAGAGGCATCTACATGTACATGTATAACTAGTTTTGAGTTAAAGAAATCATTCAATGCCATATGATTCTATTCAGGTGTGTGCGTTTTTCGATTTACAAATAAGTCAATAAGATAAAAAGTTTACAAATACGTACCTAGGTGCATTTAATAAAAACAACATTTGAACTTATTATTAACATTTTTTTCAATTGTAATTTTATGTGTATGTATATATAATGTTACCCGATATGGAGTTCTTCTAAAAATAAAAATCACTTGAATGGGTATTTCTGGCGTATATACATGTATCATTCGTGCTATCTACATGTACAATATACGGAAATGACACGGCTGGATATTGTAAAGTTACTGAAGGAAGATTAATGTCAGGTGCATATCCCCGGACGAAGAATTTACTGGTTTGTCAAAACGGTCAGGTGTAATTTGTCTAATTGTAAAGGTTTGAATCGCGCCCATCTCTTCTTTCTTTTTTATCATATGAATTGCGCCAATAAATGGAACTTTACACATTCCCCATTTCCATTTTCAATTCTATTAGTTGTGTCATATTTACCTCGAAACGATTTACCTATTTACACGTACATGTTACATTAGAATACTGACTTCAGCTGTTAAATAACTTTATAATTACTAAAGATATGATTATAAAATTTGAAATTAAGTACTTTAAGAAAGTCTCCATTTTTATGTCATGTTTTTTGTGTCAGTTCTATCATTCCATCAGGTCCTAAGTGCACTATTTTGTTCTAAGTGCACTAAGGAGGCCCTTTGTTTGTACCTGTCAGTACCGGATAGTACCTCCTCAGTGCACTAGAACAAACATATGAAAACAAGTCTATAATATTTGCGCAATTAAATGGTTGTTTTTTTGGCGCAAATGAATGCTGCAGTTTTTCCAATAAAGCATGTAAAATAAGAATTGGCGTAATTAAGTTGTTGCGCAAACTCATTCTTTTTCAGCGTACTAGATATCCAGTGGCAGATTTAGATAGGGCGTAGAGGATGTACGCCCCCTCTTTACTTTCACTTTTTGTTTATTATTTTACGTGATTTTAGCCAAAAAAAGGTTAAAAAAAATAATTTCTCGGCGAGAAAATTTCTATAATTTACTCTACGCCCCCCCCCCCCCCCTTCCCCCCTTTTATAAATTCCTGGATCCGCCCCTGATATAAACCTTCAAAACACCATGTGTATTTTATTTCCTTCTTAACAACACATGAGTTTACATTTGTACATACTTTCATACGACATTGAAAGACATTAAAATAGGAAAATGTGGCATCCGTGGTGATCTTCAAAACCCGATTACGGCATCATTATTATATTGTGTGGGAACGGAACTGTACGGTTTCTACATTTTCGACATTCGAAAATATAACAAGTTGCAAGATGGAAAGTTTTCCAATGATGAACGCAGATGATACTATATAACGTTTATTCTAGAAGCTTAAGTCAGTAAAACATTATATATGTATATATGAACCAATCAAATAATAAAAACGATGTTTGCATACACACTTTTTCCGTCGAATGGAGGAGTTTTTGATAAATCGATCAGAACTGTCAAACAACAGCGATGAAAATGTCAATAATCATTGAAATGCAAATAGTTGCGTCCAGAAATTCCCAAAGACTATTTCTGTTATAAAGTCTTACCTGTCTGAAAGTTAAAAAGCCATTGCACTAATTGAGATTCACAAATAATATTTTTTTCAATATCGGATAAATTAATTGACTGAACAATCGCTTGCGAGTTTACTGTACTATCACTTGGGCCTTTCCTGTACAATCGCTTGTCCGACTTATCAAAGCTTATTTTCAATAAAAAAATTAAGAAGATTTGATATGATTTGCAATTAAACAACTATCCATCAAATTAATTGGATGTACACATGTAAGCTCTATTAGGCGACCATACCTTATAATTGGCTATATATATATTTGTAAAAGGTCCCAACATAAACAAATATGGAACATTTAAATCCGAAAACTAACGGCCTAATTTATAAAAAAAAAAACCAATATGACAGTCATGAACCAACAGCAACCACTGAACTACAAGCCACTGACCTGTGACAGGCATATACAGAAGGTGACGTGATAAACATACATGTGTGTGTACGCTCAACCTCTTAAATTGAAGTGGATGTAAGCAATTATAGGCAATAATACGGCCTTCAATAACGAGAAAAACCTTTCCATATACTCGACCGATCATTAAAAGGTCCCGACCTAAAAATGTGATTTTTATTAAAAACTTTACAGAATGAATTCATATCAGCTTACAGAAAAACAAAAAAGTCAGTTATAAATAAAAATACGGATAAACAATTCTTTTTTTTTCAGCTATCTTATGATCATAAGCAAGCTTATGTCCTAGTTTAGTAGAAATCGAGGATAGTTTAAGCAAGTTATTAAAGTTTCAAACAATTTAACCACAAAGTGAATATTTGTGGTTTGTGGATCGCTATGTCTCGCTTTTGCAACAAAAGTCGCAGGCTCAACAAAAATGTAATAAATTGTTATACTTTGCGAAACATGTGTATCTTCTATGTCAGTGTGTGTTGGTAAACAAACTCTGTACATTTTTTACTATTTTAAAATATTTTGATAAAATATTACTAGAGAACTTAAAAAGTGAACTTACCATGCTTACGGAACAAGCAAACGAAATTAAAAGAAACAAACATAAGTAGAAAATACACTTTTACATAAAAGTAAAAACTATAACAGACTTTAGAAATAGATACGGCAGTAATAACTATTATACCATAAAAAAAACCAAGAACAACATAAAATAACATAATATTTACATTTTTAATAAGTATACTAGTTTGTTCAAAACGGGTCATGGTTGAACGAACATGAATTTCTATAGATTACAATCAACTGAGTGTGGCGAGGTGTCCATAAAACATTAAATAACTTTCTAATTACTTAAGATATGATTATAAAACTTGAAATTATTTATTTTTAAAACGTTAACTTACATATGCAATGTCCTTTGTGTCAATTTTATCATTCCATCAGGTCCTTAGTGCAAATTTTTGTTCTTAGTGCACTAAAGGGGTCTTTTGCGGTATTTCTACGTACCTCAAAAAAAGAATTAAAGGACAAAACGTTATTTTACGGATTGTTTTTTTTCGGAAAATGTTTCTTTTGGCAAATATTTGAGAAAAAATCTTAACTTTTACATATTCAATACAATTTATGTAAACACCTAGAGTTACAAATACACGACCATACATTTTTGATAGAAAAAAATGCATTTTTCATATCATATATCTTTTAACTATACTAAATTTGCTGTTTTGTGCATGTAGTTTAAACAATGTCGTCAATAGTGTTAGAAAGAAGCTATCAAAAAATGATTTAGAACCTTATACTACACACACGGAGGTACATGTATGATACCATGACGGGTGAACGTATGATATAACTGTGAAATAGCCATTGTAATTGGCACGTTATTTTATGGATCGTTGATTTTATTACCTTTGGATTATTGGCACGTGCCATCGAACTTAATCTTTATAGACCGAATATTAAAGCATACAAACGTTACTTTTACAGTTTAGAGGGAGAAGACGAAGAAGAATTATTTATAATAGTGCAATCTGAATAAACAAATAAATACATATTTTATATTAAATAAGTTTTTTATTCAAATGAAAGAAAGGATAAGCGCATTTACAAACAGATGTACTTATAGTTATCAAAGGTACCAGGATTATAATTTAGTACGCCAGACGCGCGTTTCGTCTACATAAGACTCATCAGTGACGCTCATATCAAAATATTTATAAAGCCAAACAAGTACAAAGTTAAAGAGCATTGAGGATCCAAAATTCCAAAAAGTTGTGCCAAATACGGCTAAGGTAATCTATGCCTGGGATAAGAAAATCCTTAGTTTTTCGTAAAATTCAAAGTTTTGTAACAGGAAATTTATTAAAATGACCACATTATTGATATTCATGTCAACACCGAAGTGTTGACTACTGGGCTGGTGATACCTTCGAGGACGAAACGTCCACCAGCAGTACTAAGACATATACTCGATGCTGAACTTAAAATTAGGTTATATTGTTTTAATCTATGAGTATCTGGAGGGGGTCCTTCATTTCTGTATTCTTTAATGTTTAGGCGGTTTGTTTTCTATTCCTTAATGTTTAGGCGGTTTGTTTTCTATTCTTTCTATTTTTTGTCTATTATTATCAATTCTTTATATTCAAGCACCTTATTATTCTCCATTCTTTATTTTTTTTTACATTTTCTCTATTATTCATATTTATAGCCGATCATTCTCTATTCTGTAAAACCCAATCGACATTTTTCTCTTTCCGATGGTATGTTATTTATAGTTTAAACACTCTCATTTCACAACCTAAGAGCAGTTTCAGAGGCTTAGTTTAAAAGGAGACATGGTTCCCTAATGTGGCCTTAAGAGGATAACGAAATTAACGATATAAAATATCTGTCATATAAAATATTTGTATTTTGCGTTGATCGTTCCTGATGAAGTAAAATCCAGAAACGTGATTTGGACGTATGAAATTTATAAGATGTTGTTGTCACTCTTTTGTTTCTGCTACGTTTAAATTTTGCAATTACTTTTTTTTAAAGAATAAGTAGATAGACACATAAATTAACACCAGAAAATAAAAGAAATAAATAAATAAAATCAGAAACAGTTATCGGCGAATAATTTATTTCTACAACAAAACAAACTAACAAAACTGTATATATATATATATATATATATTATCAATTCTCTAATCCCTTAAACAACGACAACAGAAATAAAAAGTCAACGAATGATTTTATGTTTAATAATTCAAAATAATATACGTTTTTTATTCTAGCATTTATAATACAATGCATCATCCACATGAAGGGGCATAACTCCTAATATCATTCTAACACACTAAACGGATCTTAACCCGATCTGAAAGTTTTGAACGTTACTTTTTATGATTGGTCTTAATTTGTCCAAACCAGTCTTAACAGACTTGATTTAACGCTAGAGCCTTCCATCTTGATTAACTTAACATGACTGAACAGACTTGACACAACATATCTGAACAGTGTCTTAAAATCTGAAAAGTCTCAACGTTTTTCTCTAGCGGTAAATTAAGTCGATCAAGACTTGATCAGACCAAAATGACCGTTTCAGACTTTAATCTGGCTACTAGTGTAAACTGTGCAATCCATATGTCTTAATATCTGACACAAATGGTTGAAAAGCTTCAATAAATAATTATCTCATACGTGTATAAGACAGTGGTTTATTTTCCTTCCGAAGAACATATCTATCCTTGAATTGTGTTAAATTTCTAAAAATAAATTCTTCCGATTCCGGCGAAATATCAGCCCATAACAAATACAACTTTAACTGGACACATATCTGAATCCATACAGGCTATAACTACAGAATTGCCATCACAATAAATATCAGTTTCACTATTCGGAATAAATATATATATATAACCTAATTCAAAAATGATATCACATCTCCGTATATTTAATAGCTCGGACACTCTCAAAAAACCTGAGTAAGCTAGTAAACACGCACATATAAAACGCTGTGACATTACATTATATTCCTTAAATGACGAACTATACATTGTAGATAGAATCTCAGGAGTAACTGGTTCCTTTTTCTCAATTCGAGTAGATAATCGGCATTTTGCACCTTCTAAAACATTTTTCACAACTAAATTTTCGGTAGGAGACGTTTGACCAATCATATGATGTGCCCATTGTATACTATAAAATGCTGAAATAACCGGACTAGCAGTGTGACTGTTCTGAACTAATGAAGATAAATATAGTGCAACGTGCAAACATTTTGCCGGTAAAATATCACAACGACTTATACCGTTATGAACAGCCCACTTTTTCCAACGGATAAATCCTGCATGATAAGTTTTAACGGTACTGTCAGCTTTCGATTCGCAAAGTAAATCCATAAGAGCATCAACATTGGTATGCAGAGCTGGTGGCAAAAAATTAATCTCAGATTCATAGGCCTGCAAAAATACATGTATAAACAATAATTAAACAATAACATAATCTTAAATGTAAGAAACTATGAACAGAACAATACTTGTTAGTACATCTCACAAGACTATGTACAATAGTCTCAATGCTGATCATAAGCATTTGTATTTGTTAGTATATTAGTTCTCAACAAGGCCATTTAAAGCCTTAATGCCAAAATATGAAACCAATTCAGATATGCAATGTAACGTTAGTACACAAACAAGGCACTAATACAGCCTTTAATATATCATCTGTAAAAACCAGATAAGCATTAACAGCTTCATAAACACAATAGGTTTACAACTTTCATACATATCAGTATTATACTCTGAAATCTAGCCTCGTGGCTATCATCTTAAAAGTAAGATCAGTATTACCAAAAATTGCCTTCTTGCTTTTACTAGGAGTATAAAACTCCTTACCGCTTGGTAATTCTACATATGCAATAACTTGATCTGTGAAATTGCCCCCATTTGGGCATAACATAGGCCAATAACTTGCGGATGGCCAGCAAGGAACAATCAATGTACCTACAGCGTTGCATTGTCTAATGTAATTAATAACACGTGGTATAAGAAATACAGGTGGTACAAAAAGACTGTCAACCCCATACCAATCTATTGTAAACGCATAAATACCAGAAGAATTTTCATTCCAAAATCTTGAATTAAATACCAGTAACTTGAAAATGTGATCAGAAGCAAACCAATCTACTTCATGCGGGCCCCATAAAGATTCTATCAATCGACAAATGTAATATGATATTCCCCAATCATCATGATCAACGATACGACTCAGAAAATTAGCTTTTTCGTTTAGTGTCCTAGGTATCCAAACTATATCAATGTTGACATTGTACTTCAAACATGCGCTAAATATGTCTAATGCTAAATTCTGTAAAATAGTTTAAGTATTTCCTTTGCTTACAATGCTTACAACATTTTGGTAATCTGTAAACCATTTAACCTTTTTTCCGGATATAATGTTAATAAAGGACAGCAAAACTTTCATTACCGCAAAAAGTTCCTTCCAAGTTGAACTATTACTACGTTCTGATTCAACCCACAAACCATGTGCAATGTTTTGTGGTGCTTCTACAATATAACCGCCAAAACCTGTACCACTAGCGTCACTGTAGATAATACTATGACATGATTCATCAACACTGAAATGTTTTACATTAACTTCACTTATATACAGTTTCCAGAATTGTAACTGTTCAAGACTAGATTCTGAAAGTTTAATATAAGAATAATAAGACGTCTATAGTTAAATGTTTAGTCATTAAATAAACTAAATTTCCAATAACTAAGTATGTAGATATTATCTGACCTACAACAGATGCAACTTTTTTCACAAACACGCTTTTACGCCCAGTCAAACAAGATATAATGTCATCAATAGAATCTATCATCTTATTTATTCTGTTATCTGGTATTTTGTAAAAAACATTTTCTGTATCAATATATGTACCTAACCAAACCAAACGTTTAGTAGGTTCCCACAATGACTTTTCTGCTTTAGGTACAAAGCCACTTCTAACTAAATCTAGCTTAACTTGTTCTGACACAATCTTGCAAATTTCTTGATCTTGTTCTATAACCAAAACCATCATCAAGATACATTATAACTTGCTTACCTTCAGATCGCCATTTCTTTACAAGTGGCCTAGTCAGTTAAGTAAAAATAAAACAAGCTGTACTCAAACCAAATGGTAAAACAAGAAATTTGAAAAATGTAGGACAGCCATTAATAATCCATGAAAAACCTAAGTACTCTGTGTGTGGTTGAAAAATGTCAATATGGTGATAAGCTGAATGAACGTTTAATTTAATATGCTGTTGAGCAGTCCTCATATCCTCAAATTTAACGCTCTGTTTCCATAAATGTTTATTTACCACTCTCAAATCAAGTATCAATCTTTTTTTTTAAAATTAGACTGAACTGATACAGTAAGAGGATTAACAACAAAAGGTCGCTGTCCACACTGAACTATTAAACCTCTATGTAATAAATCTTGAATAGCTGTATGTACAAAATCGGAATCAAAGCTGATACATTGTTGAATAATAAAGTAGACGGAGGAATGAAATAAAATGGTATCTTATAACCATCTCTTATAGTATCAACTATATAGTCATAAGCACCAAAATAATATCTATCCAAAATTGTATATTTTCCTTCAGCCTACCCTTAACAATAATATCAGTACCATCTTGCTCATATTCGTAATAATCATGTGTAAAATTTTGAACAGTCTCATTATCTAAAGAACTAATGTCAAAATTATACTCATCTTTTACAAAGCTAGTTTCTTTTGTTTGATGCTGCTGTCTTGTTGTTTTGGAAGGGGCAGTTAACTCTCCAGTGTTTGTACGACCCACAGTTGAAGCATGGTCCCCGTTGAGATTTACCAGCGTACTGGTCCTGGGCATACGGGAAACTTCTATACCAAGACGGCTGGCCCCCTCGAAAGGGCTATTGAGAGTTGAAGCTAGAGCTAACGGTGGTAGGAATCTACTGCTGTTTAGCTGCTGGTTTGCTTTTACTCTGTTTCTTCCTAATGGTCCTGTTTTCTGCCCTGATAATCTTGGACTCATCTTCAGAATCGCTAGCAATTTGATTTGCCTCGTTCTGGCGAGCTGTATCCCAAACTCCATCAGAAGTATCCGCGATCTTTATTAGCTTATTTCTATGTTTAAGCCTATCTGTACAGGATGCAATAATGTCTCTAGCATAATTAACTTTGGCATTGTCAATAGCCCAAATAGCTTGGGTTAAATTTTCAAGATTTTCTGTATTGTAATCGAACTGAATTTTGTTACCTTCCGAACGCCATTTGTACTGGGAGTCCGACTTCAGCTTCTTAACTTGAGACTTCTTGCTCTGGTTTGTGCCATGGATTTCGTCGCGCAAACTATTTATCTTTTCACTTATCTTAGTGTCAACAAGAACTTCGATATCCTGCTTTTGACGATTAACTGCGTCTAAAACTGTCCGTAAATATATTTCTTAGTGAGGTGTATCGGAATCCATATTTACTATAACTGAGAAACACGTCTAGTCGAGTCGGCCTGTCGTGCTGAATGGCTATATCCCATGAAGATCGGGAAAACAACTAACGATCTATGGGAGACAACTAGAAGAAATTAATTTCAATCTAATTCAGTTCCTTCAAACGGTTGAAATTACATTTTTATATATTCAAAATAAGCTCGTTGTTTTATTGTCGTTTTTTATTTGATTTGTGATACCAAGCAAATGATCATATCCTTTTATACCACGCTATTTACGAGTTAACATATTTAAACGACAAATCCGCAGGATGAGTCGGATGAGTTCGTTTAAATATGCTGACATGAATTATCATTGATATGGTTATATGTATAAATTAACTGTTTTAAAAATTTTGAATTTTTGAAAAACTAAGGCTTTTCTACCTCAGGCATAGATTACCTTAGCTGTATTTGGCATAACTTTTAGGAATTTTTGGTCTCTAAGGCTCTTCAACTTCGTACTTTATTTGGCCTTTCGAACTTTTTTGGATTCGAGCGTCACTGATGAGTCTTTTGTAGACGAAACGCGCGTCTGGCGTATATAAAAAATTTATTCTTGATATCTATGATGAGTTTATTTTATGAGTAAGGCGTGGTGTATATGTTTTGTAACATCATTCAAAAGTGGCCTGGTGATGTGTTATCCAATAAAAAAAACACAAACAGTGGGAGTGTCGTTCTAGTCCGCTGCCTAGCGCGCACGAGAAAACCGATATAGTTGGGAATATGGCACATCAGATATGACAAAAAGTTATTTTTCTGATTTGAGCAACTCGGGTTCCTCTAACATGTCTAAGGCACATACCACTTGATTTTTTGGGGGCCCGTGATTTTTTAGAAAAATTACTCCGGCTCTGATTTATCTGCCTATCTACATGAAGTTGCAAGGACAAAGTACGTCATGATTCTTTTTCATGGAATAACATATCAATCTTTATATTAAACCATGTTTTTTCAAAAACCGAACTATTAAGCAGATTATCACGTAAAAACTTCAAAGGAACAATGCCGTTTTATGTTACAACGCTATTTATGCTTCTTTCTGACGAATGGAGCTTGTTAACCGGTGGTTGTCTTTGGTCGCTTTTTGCAATGCAAAATTCTTTGTTTTCCGTTGATTGTTAAGTATACACAAAGATTTATGAGTTATGTTCTAAAAGACGTTTGTTACATCTTTTAAAATAGCTTCACATTATGGATGTACGCCAATGAAGACTAATTTAACGATACAAACAAACAAAAGATTTCAAAAGAGGGACGAACGATACCAAAGGGACAGTCAAATTCATAAATCTAAAACAAACTGACAACGCCATGGATAAAAATGAAAAAGACAAACAGCAAAACAATAGTACAAATGACACAACATAGAAAACTAAAGAATAAACAACACGAACCCCACCAAAAACTAGGGGTGATCTCAGGTGCTCCGGAAGGGTAAGCAGATCCTGCTCCACATGTGGAGCTGGATCTGCTTAAACTGATTCAAACATTTCAACTGACAACTTAAATACTGGATTCTTTATTCCTCTTTAAAAGGGAAATGATGGATAGATATTTGTTTTAAGATAATTTTTATATACTCTGCATAATTCAGAATTTTCACTTTGATTGTCAGGAGCGCTTATATTGATTTTTCATGAAGACATCTATCATAAATGAGCTATAACCGTTCGTATAATATCATAAAGATATCTTATCTTAAGGCCTCTACTAGTATTTGAAGGTTAAAACTACGTATTGGTTACCTAAATTTAACAAACAATTTATAAGATATCATTTCGTTGCGTATGTTGAGCTATAGTCGGTGACTTCTACGTCATTTGGTTTTCGTAGGAGAGTTGTATCATTTACAGCTCATAAAATATGTATTTATATATATATATATATATATATATATATATATATATATATATATATATATATATATATATATATATATATATATATATATATATATATATATATATATATATATATATAAGTGGCTATAAATAGCAGCACATGACATACAAATCTATGGGAGTGTGGATTAATCAGTACAGAGATTAATTCAATTACACAAATAAAATTATAGATTGCCTAACAATGTAATTTTAACACACTATTTAGTATGTAAATATAAGAATGTTTAAAATATTTACAAAATGATGAAAATAAACGCAATATTTCGCTAGACCAACTAGCTTTATCAAGCCTGCATCTATCCAGGTGAAATCGGATGGAGATGATAAGAAACTTTAGCAGCTCAACGTCTGTGTTGCACTGAACTGCCTTCAAAATAAGAAAATTTTGCAGCTCAATGTATATGACCTCTTGCATTTAGCTGCTTTGAAAATAAGAAAATTTTGCAGCTCAATGTACATGTTGCACTTGGATTTAGCTACCTTAAAAATACATAATTGGTAGTTGAAGTTAGCAACGTCCATTGGCCAATATTACGGGATGAAAAGGACGATGCTTTGTTTTAAATTATTCTTTATCTTTCCTGTATCTTTTTTCGTCTTTTTCGTTAAGACCATCAGGTTCTAAAGTGTGGAGTTGGTGGATCCAAAAGTTTTCTCTTCTCCTTCTCGCCGTGGTGTCCCATTCGGTGTTGACTTCTACAATTTGGAAAGTGACATTATCAAAAGGATGTTTCGTTGAACGAAGATGTCTTGTGAGAGGACAGTTTTTGTTGGTTTTGTACGATGAACGATGGTTATTGAGCCGAATATTAAATTTGTCCATTGTTTCTCCCACATACTGAATGCCACAAGTGTCACATGTTAATATATAAATTGAGTTCTCCGTTTTACAGTTGGAATTAGAGTAGATGGTATAATTTTGTTTAGTAACTTTCATCAGCTCCGTTACTAAACAAAATTATACCATCTACTCTAATTCCAACTGTAAAACGGAGAACTCAATTTATATATTAACATGTGACACTTGTGGCATTCAGTATGCAATGGTATGTGGGAGAAACAATGGACAAATTTAATATTCGGCTCAATAACCATCGTTCATCGTACAAAACCAACAAAAACTGTCCTCTCACAAGACATCTTCGTTCAACGAAACATCCTTTTGATAATGTCACTTTCCAAATTATAGAAGTCAACACCGAATGGGACACCACGGCGAGAAGGAGAAGAGAAAACTTTTGGATCCACCAACTCCACACTTTAGAACCTGATGGTCTTAACGAAAAAGACGAAAAAAGATACAGGAAAGATAAAGAATAATTTCAAACAAGGCATCGTCCTTTTTATCCCGTAATATTGGCCAATGGACGTTGCTAACTTCAACTACCAATTATGTATTTTTAAGGTAGCTAAATCCAAGTGCAACATGTATATTGAGCTGCAAAATTTTCTTATTTTCAAAGCAGCTAAATGCAAGAGGTCATATACATTGAGCTGCAAAATTTTCTTATTTTGAAGGCAGTTCAGTGCAACACAGACGTTGAGCTGCAAAAGTTTCTTATCATCTCCATCCGATTTCACCTGGATAGATGCACGCTTGATAAAGCTAGTTGGTCTAGCGAAATATTGCGTTTATTTTCATCATTTTGTAAATATTTTAAACATTCTTATATTTACATACTAAAAAGTGTGTTAAAATTACATTGTTAGGCAATCTCTATATATATATATATATATACAACTCGTCTAAACATCAACCCAACAATGTTAGATCTGTAAATTTGCTTTCGCAAATTTTTGGTTCTTCCCTCGCCGGGATTCGAACCCATGCTACTGTGATATCGTGACACCAAATCGCCTGCACTGCAGCCGTCCCGCTAGACCACACGACCACCTGGGCTCTCAAAAAAAGAGCTTTCGGTGGGCATGTGTTACCTTTCCACGTCAGTTTTAATCTAGCGGCGTACTACAGTACATGATATATAAGGCATGAAGATGTTATTGTTACAGATCAGCTAAATTATCTATAGTAAAGGATCCTACAAATTAATGTAAGATACAGTCACAGAAAATAATTATATTCATAAGTACGTCTTAGTCAGTGACAACCCTACAACAGATGTATCCATCGGATCGCCATCAATGATGGTGATACATGGCTGTGTACATAATGTATATACAACTCGTCTAAACATCAACCCAACAATGTTAGATCTGTAAATTTGCTTTCGCAAATTTATGGTTCTTCCCTCGCCGGGATTCGAACCCATGCTACTGTGATATCGTGACACCAAATCGCCTGCACTGCAGCCGTCCCGCTAGACCACACGACCACCTGGGATCTCAAAAAAAGAGCTTTCGGTGGGCATGTGTTACCTTTCCACGTCAGTTTTAATCTAGCGGCGTACTACAGTACATGATATATAAGGCATGAAGATGTTATTGTTACAGATCAGCTAAATTATCTATAGTAAAGGATCCTACAAATTAATGTAAGATACAGTCACAGAAAATAATTATATTCATAAGTACGTCTGAGTCAGTGACAACCCTACAACAGATGTATCCATCGGATCGCCATCAATGATGGTGATACATGGCTGTGTACATAATGTATATAATTATTTTCTGTGACTGTATCTTACATTAATTTGTAGGATCCTTTACTATAGATAATTTAGCTGATCTGTAACAATAACATCTTCATGCCTTATATATCATGTACTGTAGTACGCCGCTAGATTAAAACTGACGTGGAAAGGTAACACATGCCCACCGAAAGCTCTTTTTTTGAGAGCCCAGGTGGTCGTGTGGTCTAGCGGGACGGCTGCAGTGCAGGCGATTTGGTGTCACGATATCACAGTAGCATGGGTTCGAATCCCGGCGAGGGAAGAACCAAAAATTTGCGAAAGCAAATTTACAGATCTAACATTGTTGGGTTGATGTTTAGACGAGTTGTATATACATTATGTACACAGCCATGTATCACCATCATTGATGGCGATCCGATGGATACATCTGTTGTAGGGTTGTCACTGACTCAGACGTACTTATGCATATATATATATATATATATATATATATATATATATATATATATATATATATATATATATATATATATATATATATATATATAATGTCTAAAAATAGCAACAATCAACATTCAATCTAATTAAGCGTGGATCAGTTTGTGAAAATAAACTGATACAGTTACTGAATTAAAATTATATAAATGTCTAAGAATATAACTAAAACACACTAATTGATACATTAAAAAGTTCTATTAGATGTTAAATAGAAATACGCAATATTTCGCTAAACAAATTAGCTTCATCAGGCGTGTGCATCTCTCAAGGTGAAATCGGATGCATGACAGAAAAATATTTTTGTAGCTTAATCTATACAAGATTTGAGGGATGGGTGTAACATATTAATTCGGTCATAAAATATGTTTGTAGCTACAACTACATGAAGTTGGAATAAAAGTTTAACACATTTATAGATGTTCGATTAATTGTATGAATTTTTATAAATTAATTTGTATGATTTCAAGATAACTATGGTTTTGATTTGCTTTGAAATCTTTTTTCGTCTCTCTCATTGAGTCCATCAGGTTCAAGAGTTCGTAACTGGTGCATCCAAAATCTCTCTCTTTTTTGTCTTCCTTGTGTATCCCAATTTTGATTTTTCTCAATGATTTGAAATGTGATGTTTTCAAAATCATGTCCTGCTCTTAAAAGGTGTCTTGTAATTGGGCAGTTCCTTTCTTTTGTATAAAATGACCGATGGTTATTTAGTCGGATGTTAAATGGGGTTTCTGTTTCACCAACATATTGTAATTTGCAAGTTCCACACGTTAGAACATAAATGCAATTTTGCGTTTTGCAATTTGATGTTATAAATATGTTGTAATTTTTCTTTGTGACTGTGCTGATGAACTGGGTTTCTATATTGGCGACTTTGCAGCACTTACAATTGCCCCTTCCGCATTGTTTATAACCTCCGATTGTTGATATCTCCCGTTTAGATACTTTGGATGATACTAGAATATCTTTGAGGTTTTTTGGTCTGCGGTAAGCCATAACGGGAGGTGATGGAAAAATCTCGCTTAAGGAAGGATCATTTTCAATAAGACGCCAGTATTTGTGGACAATTGATGAAATATTTGTCAGATGAGGATGAAAGCTAACAACAAACGGGATTTTATTTGTCTGGGCCGTCTTTTCTTTGTATTCAAGTAGGTTTGTTCGTTCTTTTTCGTTTGCTTTTCCGAAAGCTTCTGAAATACTTTTGTTCTTATAACCTCTTGATTTGAGTTGCTGTCTGAGTTGCCCTAAACGATGGTTTAACTTTGATTCCGATGAAAAAATCCGTTTTAACCTGATGGCTTGGCTGTACGGAATGCTCCGGGAGCAGTGTTTCGGGTGACAACTCTTCGGAGAGAGAAATTGGTGTTTATCAGTTTTTTTGGTGTGAAGGTCTGTTGTCATGACTCCGTTTTCTAAAGTTATGGTGGTGTCGAGAAACGCAATTTTCTCATTTGAAACTTCAGATGTGAACTTGATCGATTGATGAAAGTTGTTACAGAAATCGAGAAATTCTTGCAGGCGTTCTGCAGTTTCGTTCCATTTGATGTCGATGTCATCAATATAACGGAGCCAAGACAAGGGTTTGTATGGTACATTCGAAAGGATGCGTTCTTCGAGACTCCCCATGAAAATGTTGGCAAAAGAAGGTGCCATTTTGGTTCCCATACTGGTACCGTCAACCTGCAAGTAGTGCTGGTCGTTGAATACAAAATTGTTGTTTTCAAGCACTAGTCTCAGCAACTGAACCAGACAGTCTGTTGGGGGATGTTTATCCTTACGATTGTTCCATACCTGTTCACAAGCGACTATTCCTTCATTTTTGGGAATATTTGTGTACAAAGAAGACACATCCATCGATACCAAAATTGTGTTGTTTGGTAAGGGGTTTAATGAATCCATTTTCTTCAAATAATCTGTAGTATCTTGAATGTAAGATGGCATTGTTCTAACATGTGGTCTGAGATGGTAATCCACGAATTCAGATATTTTTTCGGTTGGATGGCCATTTGCAGATACTATCGGTCTTCCCGGAATCCCTTCTTTATGGAGTTTTGGGAGCAAGTAAAATCGACCGGCTGTGCAGGTTTCATCAGGTCGTAGATAGTCGTACGTGTCGTCATCAATATGTTTTTTGCTGTTCATGTCTGAAAGGACCTCATTAATTTGTTTACTTATTTCTTTTGTAGGATCACTTTCTAAATGTTTGTAAAATTTTGTATTTGAAAGCTGACGATTCCCTTCTTCAATGTAGTCGGTTTTGTTGATCACTACAACTGCACTTCCTTTGTCTGCTTGTTTAATAACAATATCATCACGGCTTTTTAAATTATTTATGGCCTGGCTTTCTTGTTCAGAGAGATTCCTTAAACGTTTGCCACTGACTGATGATTTTACTTCAGTTTTAATTGATGATATAAAGGATTCTAAATTGTCGTTCTTACTCCTTGGTGGATTCCATTCGCTTTTCTTTTTAAATCTTGGGATGCACTTGTCCTCTTTATCACTCTCATATTCCGAATCATTCATTCCGGCTTCTTGTAAGGTTTTTTTATGTTGCCTATTAAAATGTTCTTTTAGGCGAAGGCGTCTAGCAAATTGATCCACATCTGTCTCCAGTTGTAGGTTGTTAATGTTTGCTGGTATAGGACAGAAGTTAAGACCTCTACTTAATAATTTTTCTTCGGAGTTGGTTAATTCTGTTGACGATAGATTAACAACTAAATTATTCTCCCCAGGTCGTGTCCGTTTTTTAAAACGTCTTTTTCTTGGTTGTTTCAACTTACTCTCTTTTAAAATATTATTTGTATCAAAATTTGAAAATTGTTTAAGACCATCTCTGGCAAATTTATTTTGTTGCTTGGTTTTGTAATTTTGACTTTCTATTCTTTCAATATCGGATAATCTTTTCTTGATTAAATCCATGTCTCCGTTAGTAATGGACATTGGTGGTGTAGAAATCATTTCATTTATTCCAGAGTTGATTTGTTTAAATGAATAGATAGAAAAGGAGAGTAAAAGTTGGAGAAGCCGAAAAGAACAATTGAATAAAGTTTCGTCCCAACGTTTCAGAAATCTGAAGGACTTTACACCCGGTGTTTGTGGTGTCAATTTAATATTTAACCCGTTTGGTATTTTGTTGTTATAAATATATGATTTAATGTTTGAAACATGATGTTCAACTTGTATTTTCTGTTTTGTTAAACTTCGTAGTTTGTTAAAATAAGTTCTTTGTTCCATGATCTTAACAGGAAATAGATATGAAAGGATTACACACAAAAATATGTGTAATGCGTGTTGCCTGCGAGAATAATATATAATGTCTAAAAATAGCAACAATCAACATTCAATCTAATTAAGCGTGGATCAGTTTGTGAAAATAAACTGATACAGTTACTGAATTAAAATTATATAAATGTCTAAGAATATAACTAAAACACACTAATTGATACATTAAAAAGTTCTATTAGATGTTAAATAGAAATACGCAATATTTCGCTAAACAAATTAGCTTCATCAGGCGTGTGCATCTCTCAAGGTGAAATCGGATGCATGACAGAAAAATATTTTTGTAGCTTAATCTATACAAGATTTGAGGGATGGGTGTAACATATTAATTCGGTCATAAAATATGTTTGTAGCTACAACTACATGAAGTTGGAATAAAAGTTTAACACATTTATAGATGTTCGATTAATTGTATGAATTTTTATAAATTAATTTGTATGATTTCAAGATAACTATGGTTTTGATTTGCTTTGAAATCTTTTTTCGTCTCTCTCATTGAGTCCATCAGGTTCAAGAGTTCGTAACTGGTGCATCCAAAATCTCTCTCTTTTTTGTCTTCCTTGTGTATCCCAATTTTGATTTTTCTCAATGATTTGAAATGTGATGTTTTCAAAATCATGTCCTGCTCTTAAAAGGTGTCTTGTAATTGGGCAGTTCCTTTCTTTTGTATAAAATGACCGATGGTTATTTAGTCGGATGTTAAATGGGGTTTCTGTTTCACCAACATATTGTAATTTGCAAGTTCCACACGTTAGAACATAAATGCAATTTTGCGTTTTGCAATTTGATGTTATAAATATGTTGTAATTTTTCTTTGTGACTGTGCTGATGAACTGGGTTTCTATATTGGCGACTTTGCAGCACTTACAATTGCCCCTTCCGCATTGTTTATAACCTCCGATTGTTGATATCTCCCGTTTAGATACTTTGGATGATACTAGAATATCTTTGAGGTTTTTTGGTCTGCGGTAAGCCATAACGGGAGGTGATGGAAAAATCTCGCTTAAGGAAGGATCATTTTCAATAAGACGCCAGTGTTTGTGGACAATTGATGAAATATTTGTCAGATGAGGATGAAAGCTAACAACAAACGGGATTTTATTTGTCTGGGCCGTCTTTTCTTTGTATTCAAGTAGGTTTGTTCGTTCTTTTTCGTTTGCTTTTCCGAAAGCTTCTGAAATACTTTTGTTCTTATAACCTCTTGATTTGAGTTGCTGTCTGAGTTGCCCTAAACGATGGTTTAACTTTGATTCCGATGAACAAATCCGTTTTAACCTGATGGCTTGGCTGTACGGAATGCTCCGGGAGCAGTGTTTCGGGTGACAACTCTTCGGAGAGAGAAATTGGTGTTTATCAGTTTTTTTGGTGTGAAGGTCTGTTGTCATGACTCCGTTTTCTAAAGTTATGGTGGTGTCGAGAAACGCAATTTTCTCATTTGAAACTTCAGATGTGAACTTGATCGATTGATGAAAGTTGTTACAGAAATCGAGAAATTCTTGCAGGCGTTCTGCAGTTTCGTTCCATTTGATGTCGATGTCATCAATATAACGGAGCCAAGACAAGGGTTTGTATGGTACATTCGAAAGGATGCGTTCTTCGAGACTCCCCATGAAAATGTTGGCAAAAGAAGGTGCCATTTTGGTTCCCATACTGGTACCGTCAACCTGCAAGTAGTGCTGGTCGTTGAATACAAAATTGTTGTTTTCAAGCACTAGTCTCAGCAACTGAACCAGACAGTCTGTTGGGGGATGTTTATCCTTACGATTGTTCCATACCTGTTCACAAGCGACTATTCCTTCATTTTTGGGAATATTTGTGTACAAAGAAGACACATCCATCGATACCAAAATTGTGTTGTTTGGTAAGGGGTTTAATGAATCCATTTTCTTCAAATAATCTGTAGTATCTTGAATGTAAGATGGCATTGTTCTAACATGTGGTCTGAGATGGTAATCCACGAATTCAGATATTTTTTCGGTTGGATGGCCATTTGCAGATACTATCGGTCTTCCCGGAATCCCTTCTTTATGGAGTTTTGGGAGCAAGTAAAATCGACCGGCTGTGCAGGTTTCATCAGGTCGTAGATAGTCGTACGTGTCGTCATCAATATGTTTTTTGCTGTTCATGTCTGAAAGGACCTCATTAATTTGTTTACTTATTTCTTTTGTAGGATCACTTTCTAAATGTTTGTAAAATTTTGTATTTGAAAGCTGACGATTCCCTTCTTCAATGTAGTCGGTTTTGTTGATCACTACAACTGCACTTCCTTTGTCTGCTTGTTTAATAACAATATCATCACGGCTTTTTAAATTATTTATGGCCTGGCTTTCTTGTTCAGAGAGATTCCTTAAACGTTTGCCACTGACTGATGATTTTACTTCAGTTTTAATTGATGATATAAAGGATTCTAAATTGTCGTTCTTACTCCTTGGTGGATTCCATTCGCTTTTCTTTTTAAATCTTGGGATGCACTTGTCCTCTTTATCACTCTCATATTCCGAATCATTCATTCCGGCTTCTTGTAAGGTTTTTTTATGTTGCCTATTAAAATGTTCTTAATAGGCAACATAAAAAAACCTTACAAGAAGCCGGAATGAATGATTCGGAATATGAGAGTGATAAAGAGGACAAGTGCATCCCAAGATTTAAAAAGAAAAGCGAATGGAATCCACCAAGGAGTAAGAACGACAATTTAGAATCCTTTATATCATCAATTAAAACTGAAGTAAAATCATCAGTCAGTGGCAAACGTTTAAGGAATCTCTCTGAACAAGAAAGCCAGGCCATAAATAATTTAAAAAGCCGTGATGATATTGTTATTAAACAAGCAGACAAAGGAAGTGCAGTTGTAGTGATCAACAAAACCGACTACATTGAAGAAGGGAATCGTCAGCTTTCAAATACAAAATTTTACAAACATTTAGAAAGTGATCCTACAAAAGAAATAAGTAAACAAATTAATGAGGTCCTTTCAGACATGAACAGCAAAAAACATATTGATGACGACACGTACGACTATCTACGACCTGATGAAACCTGCACAGCCGGTCGATTTTACTTGCTCCCAAAACTCCATAAAGAAGGGATTCCGGGAAGACCGATAGTATCTGCAAATGGCCATCCAACCGAAAAAATATCTGAATTCGTGGATTACCATCTCAGACCACATGTTAGAACAATGCCATCTTACATTCAAGATACTACAGATTATTTGAAGAAAATGGATTCATTAAACCCCTTACCAAACAACACAATTTTGGTATCGATGGATGTGTCTTCTTTGTACACAAATATTCCCAAAAATGAAGGAATAGTCGCTTGTGAACAGGTATGGAACAATCGTAAGGATAAACATCCCCCAACAGACTGTCTGGTTCAGTTGCTGAGACTAGTGCTTGAAAACAACAATTTTGTATTCAACGACCAGCACTACTTGCAGGTTGACGGTACCAGTATGGGAACCAAAATGGCACCTTCTTTTGCCAACATTTTCATGGGGAGTCTCGAAGAACGCATCCTTTCGAATGTACCATACAAACCCTTGTCTTGGCTCCGTTATATTGATGACATCGACATCAAATGGAACGAAACTGCAGAACGCCTGCAAGAATTTCTCGATTTCTGTAACAACTGTCATCAATCGATCAAGTTCACATCTGAAGTTTCAAATGAGAAAATTGCGTTTCTCGACACCACCATAACTTTAGAAAACGGAGTCATGACAACAGACCTTCACACCAAAAAAACTGATAAACACCAATTTCTCTCTCCGAAGAGTTGTCACCCGAAACACTGCTCCCGGAGCATTCCGTACAGCCAAGCCATCAGGTTAAAACGGATTTGTTCATCGGAATCAAAGTTAAACCATCGTTTAGGGCAACTCAGACAGCAACTCAAATCAAGAGGTTATAAGAACAAAAGTATTTCAGAAGCTTTCGGAAAAGCAAACGAAAAAGAACGAACAAACCTACTTGAATACAAAGAAAAGACGGCCCAGACAAATAAAATCCCGTTTGTTGTTAGCTTTCATCCTCATCTGACAAATATTTCATCAATTGTCCACAAACACTGGCGTCTTATTGAAAATGATCCTTCCTTAAGCGAGATTTTTCCATCACCTCCCGTTATGGCTTACTGCAGACCAAAAAACCTCAAAGATATTCTAGTATCATCCAAAGTATCTAAACGGGAGATATCAACAATCGGAGGTTATAAACAATGCGGAAGGGGCAATTGTAAGTGCTGCAAAGTCGCCAATATAGAAACCCAGTTCATCAGCACAGTCACAAAGAAAAATTACAACATATTTATAACATCAAATTGCAAAACGCAAAATTGCATTTATGTTCTAACGTGTGGAACTTGCAAATTACAATATGTTGGTGAAACAGAAACCCCATTTAACATCCGACTAAATAACCATCGGTCATTTTATACAAAAGAAAGGAACTGCCCAATTACAAGACACCTTTTAAGAGCAGGACATGATTTTGAAAACATCACATTTCAAATCATTGAGAAAAATCAAAATTGGGATACACAAGGAAGACAAAAAAGAGAGAGATTTTGGATGCACCAGTTACGAACTCTTGAACCTGATGGACTCAATGAGAGAGACGAAAAAAGATTTCAAAGCAAATCAAAACCATAGTTATCTTGAAATCATACAAATTAATTTATAAAAATTCATACAATTAATCGAACATCTATAAATGTGTTAAACTTTTATTCCAACTTCATGTAGTTGTAGCTACAAACATATTTTATGACCGAATTAATATGTTACACCCATCCCTCAAATCTTGTATAGATTAAGCTACAAAAATATTTTTCTGTCATGCATCCGATTTCACCTTGAGAGATGCACACGCCTGATGAAGCTAATTTGTTTAGCGAAATATTGCGTATTTCTATTTAACATCTAATAGAACTTTTTAATGTATCAATTAGTGTGTTTTAGTTATATTCTTAGACATTTATATATATATATATATATATATATTGGACATTAAAATTATAAATGTCTGTCAGAAATGCACAATCAATAGTATTCGTGAAGTGTATACCACTTCTTTTACTATATTTACAATAACAAAACATTAAGACTATATGATTGGTAAATCATTCACAAGCACATCTTATCAACGACATACAAACAAGAGTTGTCAATCTTTGCTTGTTGTTATTGGAATTCACAAAAATTAAATGCATCTGTATTTACATACATATTGTTTGCATACATTTGGCTACATGGTTCCTTATAATATTTAATAAAGGCACCATTGAGACTAACGATTACAAAACCACACAATCACTATCAGACTCCCGGAACCGCCGTATGAGAACCCTAATCAACTGTTATGTTGTCTAACTTTGGAACAAAACTCCCAAAACAAATTGAAGCTTTGCGGAATGTTTCTTTTGGTCTGATAATAAAAGGTGAATATCCCCTTGTAACATTACTTAACATTAAATGTTTCAAATTCAAACCTGCCTCGTCTGGTCCAGCCTATATAACTCATTTCTCCCATGGCGTCCAAGAATAAGATAAGATGAAGGTAAACGATTATGACTTAATGTCTTTGGTATTGCTTTGTTTCATTTGTCATAAATAGAAATAGCGAACGAAGATGCAAGTATCCTGTCTTGAGGAGTGATAAATCTTCCTGTGTAAAGTATCACTCTGATTCAAACTTAAAAATTCCTGAAACTGACATTATCAAGATGCTTGATTTATATACGTTTGGAGAAAGTGTTTTTCAACAGACTGTCGGCATTCCAATGGGAACCAATTCTAAGTAGCAAAAATCAATCAGCACGTGCTTACGGGGTATGTATCTCCCAATTAATACGATATTCCTGTGCTTGTATTTCCGTACAGTCTATTGAAAAACACGTCCTCCGAACGTAACAAGTATGTGGTCAATCAAGAAAATCAATCATCTTGATAATGTCAGTTTCAGAGAATGTTTTGTTTGAATCAGAGTGATCCTTTACAAAGTATGATTTTTCCCTCCCTAAGACAAGATGATTGTATCTACGTTGGCCATTCTTTTTTATGAAACAAAGCAATACCAACTCTTTCAATTTGTCTTTTAGTTTGAAATATGGAATACTTGTGTAAAGCCTCTAGAATAGGCAGTTTCACAATAACTTTGAAACCCGTCTTTGATTGCTTATAAAATAGATGTTAATTTGAAATGTTAAGTACGTGTGTAAAGCCTCTAGAATATGTAGTTTCACAATAACTTTGGTGCCCGTCTTTGATTGCTGATAAAATAGATGTTAATAATTTGGAAATAGGTTTCGTCAAGATATGAGGACGTCTTAACTGTATATGTTGTAATAAAATGACCAACACGACGGGTGCCACAAGTGGAGCAGGATATGCTTACCCTTACTAAATTTAAATTAATTCGTTTATGCCCTTTTCTGCAATAATATTTAAACTTTATTTTTTAACGAAGGTATCTGGTACATAAAAAAAGTAACAAAAGGCTCTTGAATTATAGACACAATAAAAAATAAAGATGGAAAGTCGGACGCACAAGTCTGTCAAAAATGAGAAGACAATGTCTTGACAATGAACGAAAAACGACAAAAGAAATTTAAAAGTTAAAGTTTTTCCCTGCTTCAAATTTACAATAATTCAAATGCAATTTATATCGGTAAAATAAAAAGTTAAATAATAATGCATATTCATTGATAATATTTAATAAACATAGTTAGTCTACATAAAAAATTAAATTAAACATATTACGAAAATATAATTACGTTAACTTTTCAAGTGTTTTTCATTTTTTAAGGGTATAAAAAATTAAATGATCTGTTACGTCAAGATGACATTTTTTTCACCACGACACCAGGCTGTAACTGCATTAACATTTATTTGCAATCACTTGTAAACCATTAAATATAAAGTTTCAGGTGCTTATATTCAATAAATTAAATAAATATTATTTCGGCACTAAATCCGTTGATTTTTAACTCAATTCGCAGCGATTTGTGCAGCAGTATGACTTTGGGCTTATAATGTATATATATAAAAAAAAATAGGAAGAAGTAATAATTAAATTGATTATTTTTTATTTAATTAACATGATTAAGTGGACGTGATAGACGTTTCAGTTATTATAAACCCTCTTCTTTCTAATTTTTATTTTATTCTTAAAAGGGGAGCAACCCCTTATAAACACTTGAAAAGTTTCACTCGTTTTTTGTCCAAATTATTAAAATCTGATCACGACTGGACACGGTCTGACAATATCCTAGCATACTTTTGTATCCATGGTCTGTTTTGGTCTGACACGGTCTTAACGGGTCTGAACAGCTCGCTAGAAGATTCAGTCTTGTTAATCTTGCCATACTGTAACGGACTTATTTACCTGAAGAGACTATCGATCGGAACGGCGCCTGAACGGTCTTAAAAATCTGAACGTTTTTTATCTAGCAGTAAACCCAGTCAATTAAGATATGTTCAGACCAAAATGACCGTTTCAGACTGAAATCGTGCTATTACTGGTACTCAGCAGGATGTGTGTACCGTTATTGCATATTGAAACTTTCCACCATTTTTTAGTGTTGACCTGGTTAATGCGTTTCCAACCTTTCAGGAAACAAAATAAAACGTATAGCTGTTAACCCCCAAATAGTAACACGTGTATAGTTTCCCCCATATTTTGTTTGCACTGTCCCTATACAGACATTGGAAATCGCCTCATCTAGTGTCTTTTTATTCATGGTATAGTATATTTGCAATTGCATTCCTCTCATACTTGTGTTTGCTGTGTTTTTTAACTGTCGTTGATATTGATTTTGGTTTATGAAAATCAACAAGAATGTTGGACAAAACGAAGGACGATAATAAAAGATGTTACAAACCAGTTGTTACAGAACTATACAGGAAGTTTGACAGATCAAACCATTTTCTATACAAGTCAAGGTGAAAGGTAAATCACCTCTTTGTTATTCCTCGTTATACATGTTATATTTCATGTACTTTTGGACAATGTTAAAAACCCTTTTGTTATTTATTTTTGGTGATATGTATACATTGAAGTTAATAACTGTAAAAAGTTTATATGGTTGATATGAAATTTTTTTTCATCATTCCTGAATAAGATGTTTACATACATGTTCAGAATTGATGAGTGTTTTTTTATTGATCCGAACGTCTATTTTTTCCTATCATAAATTTGCATTTTGGTTTGACCATTCATGCCATTAAATGTGTTAGTCAAACATCTTTACAGATCTTTCATTTTTGAAATAAACATGTATGTTTGTCTTGAGTGGTATAAATGTGTATTTAGTTTGAACAAGAAATCATAATTATAGAACTAGGAAGAACTTTCCTATGTTAAGCACAGGAATGATGATTTGAATGGAAAAGTTAAATGGACTTATCATTGTTAAAAAATGACTAAAATTGTATTCAAAGTTTCTTAAAACACCTGTTCACATACCCTTTAGCTACAAACAACAACACGATGTATTGAAAAAATACTGTTGTTTCATATGATTAGATTTGTGAATTACTAAATTTGGAGGCATTTTGGATTCGATTAGTTTGATATAAGTTACCACAGAAATGGGTTTGTGGTACATTTCAACTTATTTAAATGTTTTATATCATTATATACCCTATGGTGGCAACAATTCATTTTAACAACTATTTTTATCAATTGTATATTACTAATTTAATATTCAAAGTCCTTGACACATGTGACATTCACTACAAAAAATCAACATGTTGAGAATGTGAAACAACTAGGACAAGGTGAAGGTGAAAACGACTTAAATAGTTTGGAAAGCAGGTCAATTGTTTATTTACAGCAAATAGTTATGATTTGACATGAGAAATGATGAGATATTTGAGTTTGAAAATGACTAAAATTGTATTTAAATTTGATGAGACACCTATTCCAAGACCCTTTAGCTTCAAATAAACACAATATACTGAATAAAAGTCAATACCGTTGCATCATTTGGTAGGTTTGTTAATTACTTAATTTGGATGCATTTTGGTTTTACAAAAAGTTTGATGCAAGTTACCACAGCAATGGGTTAACACTCAACATAATTAACATGTTGTGTATCGTTATATACCCATTGATGAGTATGATGATTATAATATGTTTAAACATGCATATTGTTTTTATCAATTGTTTTTATCCATGGTATATCCTTTATTAAATAAGCATAGTCCTTGACATTAGTTATACAAATCAACATGATGAGAAAGAGACATAACGAGGACAAGGTAAAGTTGAAAACTACTTTTTTTTTTAAGAAAAATTAAAAAAAACTTTCTAATCCAGGAGCCTGTAATTCAGTGGTTGTCGTTTATTTATGTGTTATATATTCGTTTTTCGTTCATTTTTTTGACATAAAGAAGGTTGTTAGTTTTCTCGTTTGAATTGTTTTACATTGTCATTTCGGGGCCTTTTATAGCCGACTATGCGGTAAGGGTTTTGCTCATTGTTGAAGGCCGTACGGTGACATATAATTGTTAATGTCTTGTGTCATTTTGGTCTTTTGTGGACAGTTGTCTCATTGGCAATCATACCACAGGTCTTTTTTATATAGACCTATGTTACCACAGTGTCATATAAACTCCTGGTAGTAACAACCACAACCTTTTATTGGAATTGCCACAAAAAAACACTGATATTGCAAAACCTGTACACACTTTATACTAATCATATGCCATAAAAATGTATGATCCTATGTTTCGTTATCTTCAAATTTGAAATATATATATATATACATTAAGATGTCATAGATGATCATGGATAGTATATATCAAAGGAGCTAACGTTTATCTATTGAATATATCTATTGGTGGGGATTTTAAAAACACTGTATGATCAAAGTTAATCGGTTAGATCTTTATAAATCCAGACGGACGTGTGTACTCAGCAGGATGTGTGTACCGTGATTACATATTGCGACTTTCCACCGTTTTCAGTTTTCACCTGGTTAATGCGTTTCAAACCTTTCAGGAAACACAATAAAACGTATAGCTGTTAACCCCCAAATAGTAACACGTGTATATTTTCCCCCATATTTTGTTTTACACTGTCCCTATACAGACATTGGAAATCGCCTCATCTATTGTCTTGTTTATTCATAATATTGTATATGAAATTTTTCAATTGCATTCCTCTCATACTTGTGTCTGTGTGTTCTTTAACTGTCGTTGATATTGATTTTGGTTGATGAAAATAAACAAGAATGTTGGACAAGACGAAGAACGATAATGAAAGATGTTACAAACCAGCTGTTACAAAACTATCCAGGAAGTTTGACAGATCAAATCATTATATATACAAGTCAAGGTGAAAGGTAAATCACCTCTAATGTATTCCTCGTTATACATGTTATATTTCATGCACTTTTGGACAATGTAAAAAACCATTGTGTGGTCATTTCTTGATGATATGTATACATTTAAGTTAATAACTGTATACATTTTATATGGTTGATATGAACTATTTCTTTGATCACTCCTGAATAAAATGTTAACATACATATTCTGAATAGATGAGTATTTTTTTCTAATGAACCAAATGTTTTTTTTTCTGTGCAGTAATGTTCATTTGGGTTTGACCATTCATGTCCTTAACTATGAAAATCAAACATTCATAGAATTTTTAAATTTTTCTAAATAAACATGAAAAAGCATCATTTCCCTCGAGATCACCACTTGATTTATTGGGGATGCTACTTGGATTCTGTAACACAGACCTATAATAAATGTTCAAATCTTGAAAATGTATACCTTTAAAGTCTTTTCATATAGGGTCATATCACATGTTTTCGTACTCTGAGACGAGGATATTGCTCAGGTAAAATTGTAAACTTTTCCTACACTGGTTTGGTTTCGCATGGAATATTTAGGGCCCAGATTCTGCACGTGATATTTTTTTATTTACAGCAAGACTTCTGGCCGAAAAAAAATGACAGGGCTTTACATATGTACATGTACAAGAAATTGAATCATTCCTTAGATGACCTTAACAAATATATTTACGATTTTCCACACCTATATTCTCAAGCCGGAAAAAACGTATCTATTCACTCTTCACCATAAGCCACTGGTCCGATGGCCTATACTATAGTTACATTTTATTCAGCCTAGTAAGTTTTTAATAAAACTTTGCTTAGTCAAAAATGTTGGAATACTGGTCTTCTTACAAAAAGTCAGAAAACGTTTTTGGTACAGACTGCCTATTCCAGTGGCACATTCAATCGACAATGACCGTGTATGTATATGCTAATGGTATAGTTTTTTTATTGACTAGAACGTTGGAGGAAGGCGTCCCAGAAAAAAACTTAAATAGTCGTGCAAGTCTTCACAGTTATCTGAACTAGCTAGAAACTTGTTAACGAATGAAAAGATATATTTGATGACGTCATGAATAATAATGAGGTAAATAGAGTTATCCTCACTTGGTAAAAACTACGCGAAAACATGAAAAAAAACTGTCTGAACGTACCCGCGAACGTATAGCTATTAAGACTCAAACGTGTATCATTTATTTTCCATATTTCGTTTGCACTGTCCCTATACAGACATTGGACATCGCCTAATCTAGTGTTTTGTTTTTTTATACTATGGTATATGTTCAATTGCATCCCTCTCATTCTTGTGTCTGCTTTGCATTTTTGTGTTCTTAAATTGTCATTGGTATTGATTTGAGTTTATTAAAATATACAAGAATGTTAAACAAGACGAAGCACGAAAATGAAAGATGTTACAAACCAGTTGTTACAGAACTATCCAGGACGTTTGACAGAACTAATCATTATCTATACAAGTCAAGGTGAAAGGTAAATCACCTCTGTGTTATTCCTCGTTATACATGTCATATTTTATGTACTTTTGGACAATGCAAAAAATCCTTTTGTGGTCACTTCTTGGTGACATGTATACGTTTAAGTTAAAAACTGTATACAGTTAATATGGTTGATATGAAATATGGCTTTGGTCATTCCTTAATAAGATGTTTACATACATATTCTGAATTGATGAGTATTTTCTTTTTTAACCAAACGTTGTTTCTGTGCAGAAATCTGACTTGGATTTGACCATTTACACGGCCGACACTCGGCTAACCGGTTGGTCTATTAATCGGGTTGGCTAAAGTCTGTTAATCAGGTGTTATCGAGAAAATCATTAAAAGTTCAGCATGTTTCATTGTATAACTTTCTAAATATATTTTCACCATAAAAAGTATTTATGTCTAACAAAACAATTCATTGTACTGAATTCAGTGGTGTAATTATTATTTTTCTAGCTTCGATGTACGATCTATAAAATAAAAAGGCGGGTACTCATCAATAAATTTATACACATTTTACACACATAAAATGTACACAAAATGACACATTGGTTAAATTTACTTGCATTCAATATTTTGAACATCGAAAAAAGAAAGTCATTATGTTTGTTAACCATATTGATATCATTGTGTGAAAAATCTACACGAAAATCTGTATTTTGGTGACATAAATCAATCTTTATGTAAAACCTGGTCTGTTAATGGGTCGAATGTATAAAACCCGGTCTGTTAATTGGTCTGTTGAGAGTTATGAATGGCAATAAAAGTATAATTTTATTGCTATATGGGGTTGTTATCGGATCAAATGAGTAGGCTCAAGACGAGCGGCTAAAATATACGGAAACAACACATGAGCAATGAAACATAACATATACGGAAACAACACATGAAATTGAAAATCGATAAAATTGTTTCAAAAAGTATAATATTAATGTAATATTAATTTCATCCAAGAATAATCGCATATATCATGTTGATTCTGTTTAATTGTCATGAATGACACAAATTTGTCATCTACATTGGTAACCAGTATATAAATCAGAGATAAACGTCGTAATGTAACTAAACATCAGTAAGTAAAATATATTGGGATGACAAAATATGAAAAATAAAGAAAGAATAATGAGTAAGATAAATAAAATGTAGAAAAAAATTACATAACAATTTAAAGAATACAATCCGGACCCTCATGATATACACGAGAATCTGGATGGAAACGCAGAATATAGAATAATATATAAGAACAGTAGAGAGTGATACATTGCTAAAAACGAGAGAAAAATAATAATTGTTTACGTATACACACATGAAACACCGATGGCTGTTGAAACAGTTACGGATTGCGATGTACTTATATTGGTGACAAATTCTAGAAGTTTACATGCGGACAACTATGGTGGCAGGTTAATGCCATTTTGCGTTTTAGCGCTTTAGCGTTTTTGCCTTACATATTCTATATGGGGAAAACGCGAAATTTCTCATTTTCGACTTCGCGTTTTCGCGTTTTCCCGTTTTCGACTTCGCGATTTCGCCTTTTCGCCCTATAGAATATGAAAGGCGAAATCGCGAAAACGCGAAATGGACTTCACCGGCCACCATAGACAACCTTAGTTTTCCTCTGCACTTATGTAGAAAGAAACTAAACGGAATAAAATGAATTGAAACTTAAATAACCAAATGTAGCTGCATTCGCTCCTTTCCGTTTACTTCTTTAGAGTGATTTGTAAACAACACATGATTAAGTTATAGAAGAAAAGAACCAATTGGATGATGCTGACGAATTAGGGATTAACGTCCAGTGACAAATATCATGTTCAAATTTAAACGAGAATAAGCTGTATGTACCCGGTGTTGTATTAGAAAGACACTTTCAGTCGGAATTGAGAACGTGCTACTTCGAACAGACACAAAAATTAAGGCTGATTGAAAACGTCAATAAAAAAATCATGCATATTCCAGAGGCCAATCCATATCACGCTATAATGAAGTGACACACCCTTATATAAAATGCAAAGAAAGTCAAAATAAAAATGCTCTTTCTAGGATACTGTAGCACCGTATTGTCATTTGTGTTTACTCAGGAACATCTCATTTTTAAATTTTTCAATGGGAAATATAAAGGTAGCACACATATTGTCGTGGCTAAATAACTCTTAACTGACACAATTTCAATTGTCCAACCCATTAACAGACTTTATTCCCATAATTTTCACTAAAACGTGGTATTAATCACGTTATTTTACAATTATGAAATATTTACTAATGTCAATTTATTTTTTAGAACCACTGTACTATTTTTTGTCCTTTAAATGATATCTAAATTAGTTTGTTTCGCCTTTTATTAAAAAATTGCTATGCGTATAAGCATAAATACTACATACTTGCGCGACGCCTTTTAGTTTTACTGAAAACTGCGCAGACTAAGAAATGGTTTTACAAGTGCAAAATATTCTATGATAGATATCATTTTGTCAGCCACTTTTCTTTTTTTTGATTTGGTTCTTATAACATGCCAAAAATCTGTATATTTAATAGAGTTTAACATTAAATTAAGCGTTTTACTCTTAACAGACGTATAACCAACCCGATTAACAGACCAATCGCCCATATAGCCACACACTCAATATAGATTAACCGACCAATCTCTCGGTTAGCCTAGTGTCGGGCGTGATTTATGTCATTAAATGTGTCAATCAAACATTCATACAATTCTTAAATTTTTTCTAAATAAACAGGCTATTGGTACTTTACGGAACGGAACGGAACGGAACGGAACGGAACGGAACGGAACGGAATTTCATTTAAGGTATCCAAAGGGGGCATTTATCAAAGTTTCGAAAAATCTTTAAAACAAAACAAACTTTAGAATTTCTGTGTTTTACGGTTTTCCATATACAAATAACACAAATGTATACTTAATCTCATCTTCACAGGTGAAATGTGTAATAATGTATAACATCGGGAAATATTCTGTAGATGAATATGTCGGATTGTCCTGATAAATTATCATGAAATTAACGCATTTGCAAGTCATGCATTATGATATCTAGACTGACCTCACGTCGTCCTTGATTAGAGACAGTGATCAAAATGAATCTGATTTAAACTTTTTAATTTATTTTTCCGTTCCGTTCCGTTCCGCAAAGTACCAATTGCTCTGAGGAATTGGTATTTAACGGAAAAAACGGAAACAGACATCTTTAATGTAATTAAAGCAGTATGATAAAAAAAAAAATTGTCTGACACCTCTTTTTGCACGAGTGGTATGTGTTTTAGAGAGCATTTTCGACTTGATCAATAATAAAAAATTTAACACAAAGGCAGGTTACACAAAAAGTCTTTCTCCTTCCATCGGTAATTATATTTTAAAAAAGGGGCCTTCAACAGCCCGTTCCGACGATGATTAGAGACAGTGATCAAGTTGAATCTGATGTAAACTTTTTAATTTATTTTTCCGTTCCGTTCCGTTCCGCAAAGTACCAATTGCTCTGAGGAATTGGTATTTAACGGAAAAAACGGAAACAGACATCTTTAATGTAATTAAAGCAGTATGATAAAAAAAAATTGTCTGACACCTCTTTTTGCATGAGTGGTATGTGTTTTAGATAGCATTTTCGACTTGATCAATAATAAAAAATTTAACACAAAGGCAGGTTACACAAAAAGTCTTTCTCCTTCCATCGGTAATTATATTTTAAAAAAGGGGCCTTCAACAGCCCGTTCCGACGACAATTAGAGACAGTGATCAAGTTGAATCTGATGTAAACTTTTTAATTTATTTTTCCGTTCCGTTCCGTTCCGCAAAGTACCAATTGCTCTGAGGAATTGGTATTTAACGGAAAAAACGGAAACAGACATCTTTAATGTAATTAAAGCAGTATGATAAAAAAAAATTGTCTGACACCTCTTTTTGCATGAGTGGTATGTGTTTTAGATAGCATTTTCGACTTGATCAATAATAAAAAATTTAAGGCAGGTTACACAAAAAGTCTTTCTCCTTCCATCGGTAATTATATTTTAAAAAAGGGGCCTTCAACAGCCCGTTCCGACGATGATTAGAGATAGTGATCCAGTTGAATCTGATGTAAACTTTTTAATTTATTTTTCCGTTCCGTTCCGTTCCGCAAAGTACCAATTGCTCTGAGGAATTGGTATTTAACGGAAAAAACGGAAACAGACATCTCTAATGTAATTAAAGCAGTATGATAAAAAAAAATTGTCTGACACCTCTTTTTGCATGAGTGGTATGTGTTTTAGATAGCATTTTCGACTTGATCAATAATAAAAAATTTAAGGCAGGTTACACAAAAAGTTTTTCTCCTTCCATCGGTAATTATATTTTAAAAAAGGGGCCTTCAACAGCCCGTTCCGACGATGATTAGAGATAGTGATCCAGTTGAATCTGATGTAAACTTTTTAATTTATTTTTCCGTTCCGTTCCGTTCCGCAAAGTACCAATTGCTCTGAGGAATTGGTATTTAACGGAAAAAACGGAAACAGACATCTTTAATGTAATTAAAGCAGTATGATAAAAAAAATTGTCTGACACCTCTTTTTGCATGAGTGGTATGTGTTTTAGATAGCATTTTCGACTTGATCAATAATAAAAAATTTAACACAAAGGCAGGTTACACAAAAAGTCTTTCTCCTTCCATCGGTAATTATATTTTAAAAAAGGGGCCTTCAACAGCCCGTTCCGACGATGATTAGAGACAGTGATCAAGTTGAATCTGATGTAAACTTTTTAATTTATTTTTCCGTTCCGTTCCGTTCCGCAAAGTACCAATTGCTCTGAGGAATTGGTATTTAACGGAAAAAACGGAAACAGACATCTTTAATGTAATTAAAGCAGTATGATAAAAAAAAAATTGTCTGACACCTCTTTTTGCATGAGTGGTATGTGTTTTAGATAGCATTTTCGACTTGATCAATAATAAAAAATTTAACACAAAGGCAGGTTACACAAAAAGTCTTTCTCCTTCCATCGGTAATTATATTTTAAAAAAAGGGCCTTCAACAGCCCGTTCCGACGACAATTAGAGACAGTGATCAAGTTGAATCTGATGTAAACTTTTTAATTTATTTTTCCGTTCCGTTCCGTTCCGCAAAGTACCAATTGCTCTGAGGAATTGGTATTTAACGGAAAAAACGGAAACAGACATCTTTAATGTAATTAAAGCAGTATGATAAAAAAAAATTGTCTGACACCTCTTTTTGCATGAGTGGTATGTGTTTTAGATAGCATTTTCGACTTGATCAATAATAAAAAATTTAAGGCAGGTTACACAAAAAGTCTTTCTCCTTCCATCGGTAATTATATTTTAAAAAAGGGGCCTTCAACAGCCCGTTCCGACGATGATTAGAGATAGTGATCCAGTTGAATCTGATGTAAACTTTTTAATTTATTTTTCCGTTCCGTTCCGTTCCGCAAAGTACCAATTGCTCTGAGGAATTGGTATTTAACGGAAAAAACGGAAACAGACATCTTTAATGTAATTAAAGCAGTATGATAAAAAAAATTGTCTGACACCTCTTTTTGCATGAGTGGTATGTGTTTTAGATAGCATTTTCGACTTGATCAATAATAAAAAATTTAACACAAAGGCAGGTTACACAAAAAGTCTTTCTCCTTCCATCGGTAATTATATTTTAAAAAAGGGGCCTTCAACAGCCCGTTCCGACGATGATTAGAGACAGTGATCCAGTTGCATCTGATGTAAACTTTTTAATTTATTTTTCCGTTCCGTTCCGTTCCGCAAAGTACCAATTGCTCTGAGGAATTGGTATTTAACGGAAAAAACGGAAACAGACATCTTTAATGTACTTAAAGCAGTATGATAAAAAAAAATTGTCTGACACCTCTTTTTGCATGAGTGGTATGTGTTTTAGATAGCATTTTCGACTTGATCAATAATAAAAAATTTAACACAAAGGCAGGTTACACAAAAAGTCTTTCTCCTTCCATCGGTAATTATATTTTAAAAAAGAGGCCTTCAACAGCCCGTTCCGACGATGATTAGAGACAGTGATCAAGTTGAATCTGGTATCTTCTTTTTTGAATGAGTGGTAAGTGTTTTAGATAGCATTTCGACTTGATCAATATTTAAATAAACAGCTGCGCAAAAAGTCTTTCTCCTTCCATCGGTAATTATATTTTAAAAAAGGGGCCTTCAACAGCCCGTTCCGACGATGATTAGAGACAGTGATCCAGTTGCATCTGATGTAAACTTTTTAATTTATTTTTCCGTTCCGTTCCGTTCCGCAAAGTACCAATTGCTCTGAGGAATTGGTATTTAACGGAAAAAACGGAAACAGACATCTTTAATGTACTTAAAGCAGTATGATAAAAAAAATTGTCTGACACCTCTTTTTGCATGAGTGGTATGTGTTTTAGATAGCATTTTCGACTTGATCAATAATAAAAAAATTAACACAAAGGCAGGTTACACAAAAAGTCTTTCTCCTTCCATCGGTAATTATATTTTAAAAAAGAGGCCTTCAACAGCCCGTTCCGACGATGATTAGAGACAGTGATCAAGTTGAATCTGATGTAAACTTTTTAATTTATTTTTCCGTTCCGTTCCGTTCCGCAAAGTACCAATTGCTCTGAGGAATTGGTATTTAACGGAAAAAACGGAAACAGACATCTTTAATGTAATTAAAGCAGTATGATAAAAACAAGTCAGACCCTTCTTTTTGAATGAGTGGTAAGTGTTTTAGATAGCATTTCGACTTGATCAATATTTAAATAAACAGCTGCGCCATGAGCGCATGATACGCCCGTCGTCTTGTGAAAAACATAAATCTTTTTTGAATAACACAGGGTTGTACAGGATGTCATGCTTAGTATATCCTGACTCATTCCTTATTCCCGCTCAATAGGAAGATTGTACAAGATGTATTTGGAAACCCGACGCAACATTAGCCTGTTAAGTTTTAAGCAATAGAGATACAGCGCAACATGTGAAAAAAAACCTCTTTTTTTACAATAAACTCAATAACTCGAAAATATAAAAATGAATCATCACCAAAAAGTATACAGATCTTTAGATTAATATAACAAAGAAGTGTGTAAAGTTTTAAGCAATAATCATAAATCGTTTTTGAGATATGGTGCGACATGTAAACCCCCCCTTTTTTTTTTTACAAAATACTCAATAACTCAAAAATATAATTTTAAATCATCACCAAAAAGTATACAGATATTAAGATTAATATAACTTAGAAGTATTTAAAGTTTTAAGCCATAATCAAGAATCGTTTTTGAGATACGGTGCGACATGTGAAAAAAACACACCCCTGTTTTAGTTACAAAGTGCCGTAACTCAAAAAGTTGTAATCTTATTTTCACAAAAAAGTATACAGATCATTTTACCATCATAAGAAACAACTATGTTAAGTTTCATGAAATTTGGATAAGTCGTTCTCAAGTTACGGTGCGACATGTTTACACCGGACAGACGGACAGACGGACGGACGGACGGACGGACGGACACTGGACATTTGTATACCATAATACGTCCCGTCAAAATTGACGGACGTATAAAAAATAACACAAAGACAGGTTAGACAAAAGGTCTTTCTACTTCCATTGGTAATTATAAATTAAAAAAGGGGCCTTCCGAAGATGATTAGAAACAGTGATCAAGTTGAATCTGATTTCCGTTCCGTTCCGCAAAATACCAATTGCTATCATTTTCTGTAAAATGGTCCACTTACACGTTTTCAATTTCCGGATGTACTCACTCATATTCGCGCTATGACAAAAGGGTTCAATCGTCCCAAGATACATAGTTTCGTCCCTGGATTTGTTCGCAACCTTTGTTAACAATATTGATAATTGTTGAATGGAAGATTTCTTTAAAAAATCCGGGAGCTCATCAGGTAAC
>JAWDJN010000020.1:0-387242 GCA_037788925.1 Mytilus galloprovincialis
AGACGGTATAGATGGACCGGGTTGACTTTTTGTACAGTAAAGGTGGTCATAATAGATGAACCATGTTGACTTCAGTGATCTTTTCTAGATGGTCCATGTTGACTTGAGTGGTCTTCAATAGAAGGTCCATGTTGACTTGTGTGGTCTTTATAGATGGTCCATGTTGACTTGAGTGGTCTTTTATAAACGGTCCATGTTGACTTGAGTGGTCTTTATAAATGGTCCATGTTGACTTAAGTGGTCTTTTGTAGACAGTTCATGTTGACTTGAGTGGTCTTTATAGACGGTCCATGTTGACTTAAGTGTTTTTTTAAAGATGGTCCATGTTGACTTGAGTTGTCTTTTATATATGGTCCATGTTGGTTTGAGTGGATTTTTGTCGAGCCTGCAACTTTTGTTGGAGAAAGCTCGACATAGGGATAGTGATCCGACGGCGGCGGTGTTAGCTCACTTCTTAAAAGCTATATATTTTAGAAGGTGGCAGACCTGGATGCTTCATATTTTGTATATAGATGCCTCATGTTACGAAGTTTCCGTCAGTCACATGTCCAATGTCCTTGACCTCATTTTCATAGGTTCAGTGACCACTTGAAAAAAAAAGTTCAGATTTTTTGTAATGTATAATTTTCTCTTACTATAGGTAATAGGATAACTATATTTAGTATGTGCGTACCTTGTAAGGTCCTCATGTCTGTCCGACAGTTTTCACTTGACCTCGACCTCATTTCATGGATCAGTGAACAAGGTTAAGTTTTGGTGGTCAAGTCCATATCTCAGATACTATAAGCAATAGGTCTAGTATATTCGGTGTATGGAAGAACTGTAAGGTGTACATGTCCAACTGGCAGGTGTCATCTGACCTTGACCTCATGTTCAGTGGTTATAGTTAAGTTTTTGTGTTTTGGTCTGTTTTTCTCATACTTTATGCAATAGATTTATTATATTTGTTGTATGAAATGATTGTAAGGTGTACATGTCTAGCGGGCAGATGTCATCTGACCTTGACCTCATTTTCATGGTTCAGAAGTCAAAGTTAAGTTTTTGAGTTTTGGTCTTTTTATCTAATACTATAGGTCAGCTATATTTGGCGTATGGAAATATATTATGATCTATTTGTCAGTCGTGCAGGTTTTATTTGGCATTGACCTGGTTTTCACGGTTTATTGCTCAGTGTTAAGTTTTTATACGACCGCAAAATTTGAAAAAATTTTCGTCGTATATTGCTATCACGTTGGCGTCGGCGTCGTCGTCCGTCGTCCGAATACTTTAAGTTTTCGCACTCTAACTTTAGTAAAAGTGAATGGAAATCTATGAAATTTTAACACAAGGTTTATGACCACAAAAGGAAGGTTGGTATTGATTTTGGAAGTTTTGGTCCCAATATTTTAGGAATTAGGGGCCAAAAAGGGCCCAAATAAGCATTTTCTTGGTTTTCGCACTATAACTTTAGTTTAAGTGAATAGAAATCTATGAAATTTTGACACAAGGTTTATGACCACAAAAGGAAGGTTGGGATTGATTTTGGGGGTTTTGGTTCCAACAGTTTAGGAATTAAGGGCCAAAAAAGGGCCCAAATAAGCATTATTCTTGGTTTTCGCACAATAACTTTAGTATAAGTAAATAGAAATCTATGAAATTTTGACACAAGGTTTATGACCACAAAAGGAAGGTTGGGATTGATTTTGGGGGTTTTGGTTCCAACAGTTTAGGAATTAAGGGCCAAAAAAGGGCCCAAATAAGCATTATTCTTGGTTTTCGCACAATAACTTTAGTATAAGTAAATAGAAATCTATGAAATTTAAACACAAGGTTTATGACCATAAAAGGAAGGTTGGGTTTGATTTTGGGAGTTTTGGTCCTAACAGTTTAGGAATAAGGGGCCCAAAGGGTCCAAAATTGAACTTTGTGTGATTTCATCAAAAATTGAATAATTGGTGTTCTTTGATATGCCGAATCTAACTATGTATGTAGATTCTTAATTTTTGGTCCCGTTTTAAAATTGGTCTACATTAAGGTCCAAAGGGTCCAAAATTAAACTTAGTTTGATTTTAACAAAAATTGAATCCTTGGGGTTCTTTGATATGCTGAATTTAAAAATGTACTTAGATTTTTAATTATTGGCCTAGTTTTCAAGTTGGTCCAAATGGGGGTCCAAAATTAAACTTTGTTTGATTTCATCAAAAATTGAATAAATGGGTTCTTTGATATGCCAAATCTAACTGTGTATGTAGATTCTTAATTTTTGGTCCAGTTTTCAAATTGGTCTATATAAGGTCCAAAGGGTCCAAAATTAAATTAAGTTTGATTTTAACAAAAATTAAATTCTTGGGCTTATTTGATATGCTTTATCTAAATATGTACTTTGATTTTTGATTATTGGCCCAGTTTTCAAGTTGGTCCAAATCAGGATTCCATATCAAGTATTGTGCAATAGCAAGAAATTTTCAATTGCACAGTATTGCACAATAGCAAGAAATATCTAATTGCACAATATTGTGCAATAGCAATTAATTTTCAATTGGAGTTATCTTTCTTTGTATAGAATAGTAGTTGATAATATATGTTGGAAATTTGCCAGACATGACTACGATGTCATTTTCTATTTTTATTTGCCAATAACTTTATGTAAATAACTTCATTGGAAATTTGCCAATATAAAATGTTGCTGATGAAGCTTTTTTTCCTTATCTTATCTAAAATGTTTTAGATAATGTATGTTGGAAATTTGCCAGACATGACTATGATGTCATTTTCTATTTTTATTTGCCAATAACTTTATGTAAATAACTTCATTGGAAATTTGCCAATATAAAATGTTACTGATGAAGTTTTTTTTATTGTTTTATACAATAAACAATGTATATTCACTTTTACTACCAACCAATCTTTACCATTCAGTGATAACAAGCACTTTATTTTACATTTTAATATTTTATGATGTATTTAAAAGAGTAGTTATTGTTGCAAACTCCATTAGAAATTTGAATTGATATCAGTTTTGGAAAAAGGGAAACGGGGATGTGAAAAAAGGGGGGGGGGGTTTAAATTTTTCTCATTTCAGATTTCATAAATAAAAAATAAAATTCTTCAAACATTTTTTTGAGAGGATTAATATTCAACAGCATAGTGAATTGCTCAAAGGCAAAAAAAAAACTTTTAAGTTCATTAGACCACATTCATTCTGTGTCAGAAACCTATGCTGTGTCAACTATTTAATTTTAGATTTAAATAAGAAGAAATCTTTAATTGATTTTTAAAATCTTGACATTTGTTTTGTGTAAAAAAAACCATGTAATGTCAAAAATTTGATCACAATCCAAATTCAGAGCTGTATCACGCTTGAATGTTTTGTCCATACTTGCCCCAACTGTTCAGGGTTCGTCCTCTGCGGTCGTATAAAGCTGCGCCTGGGAGCACCTGGTTGTGTTTTGGTCTATTTTCTTTAACTATAAGCAATAGGTCAACTATATTTGTTGTATGAAAACATTGTTAGCTGTACATGTCTGCCTGGCATATGGTTCAACTGACCTTGACCTCATTTTCATGGTTCATGTTAATTTATGTGACAGTCGAAATAAAGCTTTATATTTAGGAGTATCAACATAATATCAATGATTAGTAAAGAAGGCGAGACATTTCAGTATGTGCACTCTTGTTATAGAAGGTTCATGTTGACTTAAGTGGTCTTATTTATACGGTCCATGTTGACTTCAGAGGTCTTTATAGATGGTCCATGTTGACTTTAGTTGTCTTTTATAGATGGTCCATGTTGACTTGAGTGGTCTTATATAGACGGTTCATGTTGACTTGAGTTGTCTTTTATAGATGGTCCATGTTGACTTGTGTGGTATTTTATAGCCTGTTCATGTTGACTTCAGTGATATTTTCTAGATGGTTCATGTTGACTTTAGTGGTCTTCAATAAACGGTTCATATTGACTTCAGTTGTCTTTTATAGATGGTCCATGTTAACTTGAGTGGTCTTTTATAGACGGTTCATGTTGACTTCAGTGGTCTTTTTTTACACGGTCCAAGTTGACTTCAGTGGTATTTATAGATGGTCCATGTTGACTTGAGTGGTCTTTTATAGACGGTCCATGTTGACTTGAGTGGTTTTTATAGATGTTCTGTGAGTCTTATTTAGACGAAACGCGCATCTGGCGTACTAAATTATAATCCTGGTACCTTGATAATTAATTCCATGTTGACTTGAGTGGTTTTATAAATGGTCGATGTTGACTTTAATGGTCTTTTATAGATGGTCCATGTTGATTTGAGTGGTCTTTTGTAGAAGGTCCATGTTGACATGAGTGGTCTTTATAAACGGTTCATGTTGACTCGAGTGGTCTTTATAGATGGTCCAAGTTGACTTGAGTGGTATTTATAGACGGTTCATGTTGACTCGAGTGGTCTTCATATATGGTCCATGTTGACTTGAGTGGTATTTATAGACGGTTCATGTTGATCTGAGTGGTCTTTATAGACAGTCCATGTTGACTTGAGTGGTCTTTATAGATGGTCCATGTTGACTTGAGTGGTCTTTATAGACGGTTCATGATGACTTGAGTGGTCTTTATAGACGGTACATGTTGACTTGAGGGGTCTTTTATAGACGGTTCATGTTGACTTAAGTGGTCTTTAATAGACGGTCCATGTTGACTTGAGTGGTCTTTTATAGACAGTCCATGTTAACTTGAGTGAAACTTTCATAGACGGTTCATGTTGACTTCAGTGGTCTTTTATAGACGGTCCATGTTAACTTCAGTGGTCTTTATAGATGGTCCATGTTGACTTGAGAGGTCTTTATATATGGTCCATGTTAACTTGAGTGGTCTATTATAGACAGTCCATGTTAACTTGAAGGGTCTTTTATAGACAGTCCATGTTTACTTGAGTGGTCTTTTATAGATGATCCATGTTAACTTCAGTGGTCTTTTATAGACGGTCCATGTTAACTTGAGTGGTCTTTATAGATGGTCCATGTTGACTTGAGAAATTTTATATATGGTCCATGTTAACTTGAGTGATCTTTATCGACAGTCCATGTTGACTGGAGTGGTCTTTATAGACGGTCCATGTTGACTTAAGTGGTCTTTATAGACGGTCCATGTTGACTTGAGTGGTCTTTATAGACGGTCCATGTTGACTTAAGTGGTCTTTATAGACGGTCCATGTTGACTTGAGTGGTCTTGATAGACGGTCCATGTTGACTTGAGTGGTCTTTTATAGATGGTCCATGTTTACTTGAGTGGTTTTTATAGACGGTCAATGTTGACTTGAGTTGTCCTTTATAGACGGTCCATGTTGACTTTATTGGTCTTTATAGACGGTCCATGTTGACTTGAGTGGTCTTTTATAGATGGTCCATGTTTACTTGAGTGGTCTTTATAGACGGTCAATGTTGACTTGAGTTGTCCTTTATAGACGGTTCATGTAGTTGTTTATGTTGATAAATTCGTGTGACACACAGTTGATATTTCTATTTTATGTGTTTGTTGCAATGTAATGATTGCTATGTTTACAGATATTAGTGAAGAAAACTTGGATTTAATACCAACAGATGAAATACTTGATGAACTAGCACAAGTACTTGGTGTTGTATCCTTCCAACTGGGTATAGAATTAGGATTACCTATTACAGCATTAGACACCATTCAGTACAACAATGGGAGAAATTTAGTTGCTCAATGTAAAGAAATATTATTCCAGTGGAGAACAGATAAGAAAGTGAGGCCAACCATACGTGTATTGGTCCAAGCTCTGGTAAGTGTCGGAAGAGGCACTAGATGTTTGGAGGAAATCATTAAAACGGTTGGAGTGAAAACATACACTCAACATGAGGAAGTTGAAGAGCAGAAACAAGGAAAAGTTACAACACTCTTTAAAAAACTATTTCAGAAGAAAAATTAGTTACAATATTTTTAAGTTGATTTTATATAACTGAACCTTATATCATTCCCTTCGCTTGGCTAATTCCTGTGTATAAATTCAAGGGAACTATTGAAATTGCCCCTGATATTGTCTTCTGACTGGTAATATTCAGATTCAACAGAATGATGAGGATTAAACATGGTTGATTAGACTGTAAATTGTAGTTATATACAGACATATCAGAATAGAGTAGGCCAAGAGAGACCCCGTAAAATTGTTAGGCGTGTCTGCACTTGTGTTGAGTCATAATTTATAAATATATGGTGTATTTAATGATAAAGCATACCATATTTAAAGTTTGAGACTGCACACGAATGCAGCCACCTATCTTAGAAAAAACAACATCTGTAAGTAATGTGTTATAAAATATTTGATAAATTTTTATACGACCGCAAAATTTGAAAATTTTTTCGTCGTATATTGCTATCACGTTGGCGTCGGCGTCGTCGTCGTCGTCGTCGTCGTCGTCGTCGTCCGGCGTCCGAATACTTTTAGTTTTCGCACTCTAACTTTAGTAAAAGTGAATGGAAATCTATGAAATTTTAACACAAGGTTTATGACCACAAAAGGAAGGTTGGTATTGATTTTGGGAGTTTTGGTCCCAACATTTTAGGAATTAGGGGCCAAAAAGGGCCCAAATAAGCATTTTCTTGGTTTTCGCACTATAACTTTAGTTTAAGTTAATAGAAATCTATGAAATTTTGACACAAGGTTTATGACCACAAAAGAACGGTTGGGATTGATTTTGGGAGTTTAGGTTTCAACAGTTTAGGAATTAGGGGCCAAAAAAGGGCCCAAATAAGCATTATTCTTGGTTTTCGCACAATAACTTTAGTTTAAGTAAATAGAAATCAATGAAATTTAAACACAATGTTAATGACTACAAAAGGAAGGTTGGTATTGATTTTGGGAGTTTAGGTCCCAACAGTTTAGGAATTAGGGGCCAAAAAGGGACCCAAATAAGCATTTTTCTTGGTTTTCGCACCATAACGTTAGTATAAGTAAATAGAAATCTATGAAATTTAAACACAAGGTTTATGACCATAAAAGGAAGGTTGGTATTGATTTTGGGAGTTTTGGTCCCAACAGAATAAGGGGCCCAAAGGGTCCAAAATTAAACTTTGTTTGATTTCATCAAAATTGAATAATTGGGGTTCTTTGATATGCCGAATCTAACTGTCATGACTGTGTATGTAGATTCTTAACTTTTGGTCCCGTTTTCAAATTGGTCTACATTAAGGTCCAAAGGGTCCAAAATTAAACTTAGTTTGATTTTGACAAAAAATGAATCAGTTAGGTTCTTTGATATGCTGAATCTAAAAATGTACTTAGATTCTTGATTATTGGCCCAGTTTTCAAGTTGGTCCAAATCGGGGTCCAAAATTAAACTTTGTTTGATTTCATCAAAAATTGAATAAATGGGGTTCTTTGATATACCAAATCTAACTGTGTATGTAGATTCTTCATTTTTGGTCCTGTTTTCAAATTGGTCTACACTAAAGTCCAAAGGGTCCAAAATAAAACTTAGTCTGATTTCAACAAAAATTGAAATCTTGGGGTTCTTTGATATGCTGAATCCAAAAATGTACTTAGATTTTCTATTATAGGCCCAGTTTTCAAGTTGGTCCAAATCAGGATCTAAAATTATTATATCAAGTATTGTGCAATAGCAAGTCTTTTCAATTGCACAGTATTGCGCAATGGCAAGAAATATCTAATTGCACAATATTGTGAAATAGCAATTTTTTTTTATTAGAGTTATCTTTCTTTGTCCAGAATAGTAAGCAAGAAATATCTAATTGCAAAATATTGTGCAATAGCAAGATTTTTTTTTAATTGGAGTTATCTTTCTTTGTCCAGAATCAACTTAAATCTTTGTTATATACAATATACAATGTATATTCACTTTTTACTACCAACTGATAAATTATAATAAATAACATTCAGTGATAACAAGCAGTTTTTTTTACATCTTAATATTTTATGATGTATTTAAATGAGTAGTTATTGTTGCAAACTCCATTAGAAATTTTAATTGAGATTAGTTTTGGAATAAGGGAAAGGGGGATGTGATTAAAAAAATTGGGTTCAATTTTTCTCATTTGAAATTTCATAAATAAAAAAGAAAATTTCTTCAAACATTTTTATGCCCCACCTACGATAGTAGAGGGGCATTATGTTTTCTGGTCTGTGCGTCCGTCCGTCCGTCCGTCTGTCCGTTCGTTCGTCCGTCCGTTCGTCCGTCCGTCTGTCCCGCTTCAGGTTAAAGTTTTTGGTCAAGGTAGTTTTTGATGAAGTTTAAGTCCAATCGACTTCAAACTTAGTACACATGTCCCCTATGATATGATCTTTCTAATTTTAATGCCAAATTAGAGTTTTTACCCCAATTTCACGGTCCACTGAACATGGAAAATGATAGTGCGAGTGGGGCATTCGTGTACTGAGGACACATTCTTGTTTTGAGAGGATTAATATTCAACAGCATAGTGAATTGCTCTAAGAGAAAACAAAAATTTTAAGTTCATTAGAACACATTCATTCTGTGTCAGAAACCTATGCTGTGTCAACTATTTAATCACAATCCAAATTTAGAGCTGAATCCAGCTTGAATGTTGTGTCCATACTTGCCCCAACCGTTCAGGGTTCAACCTCTGCGGTCGTATAAAGCTACGCCCTGCGGAGCATCTGGTTTAAACATGAACTTGAGCGTCTTTAATGACCAGTGTAGTTCAAAATCGTTTGCAAAACATAATTGAACCGACTGAAGAAGACACTTTAGTGTTTAAAAGTCTATAATCTTTTATCAGATGTACTTTGATTTTTCGGCTTAATCTACCATGTATTGACAAAAATAAAAACACGAAAAAATGCCCTTGACAAGTATAGTAAAAACAACATAACACTCATAACAAATGGTTAATTGTTGTTTTGCATATCCCTTCATTCAGTACCTGAACCGTATACTGTAATAATACTTAGACTGGATGATGATCCAATCATAGTAAATTTGTGAAAAAGACAAAGTCCTAATCCAAAATTGTTTACATGATATTTCATTCTGTAATTGTTGATCGCAAGCTCATTTACTTTCGAGTACTTGTTGAAGTTTATCAGATTGTAGTTTTGATCATGTTTATCGTAGTAATGTTGTAGATTGTGTAATTACATCTATCTATCAAATTGTACCATAAAGATGATATCATTGTGTTACACTGTAACTGATTATACACTTAGTTTGCCCTATTGTTGTAGATCGTGTTATTATTGCAAGAAATTGACAAGTTCTACCATGTAAATAAAAGCTTGCCGAATTGTTTCTTTTTTGATTGTACAAACCGCATGCACAATGTAGATTGTGTCATTGATCCATGTTTTGAACAAACTGTTTCTTGTAAATAAAAGCTTTTCGTTACGCTAAACATGACTGATGTTTGTTTTTACATCTAAAGTTTTAGTAAAACGATACTATGTTGCAATCAAAATATATAACTTGAAGAAAAACAGACTATAACAAGTCAAAAAGTAAACAAAAAATGAAAAAAACACCACAAGAGTATATACAAGAGAGAGAAAAGACACCAGAGGGACAGTCAAACTCATATATCGAAAATAAACTGACAACGCCATGACTAAAAATGAAAAAAATGAACTCCGTTGAAATTTCAACACAGAAAGTCCCTAATCAAATGGCAAAATCAAAAGCACAGACATATAAAACGAATTGACAACAAATGCCATATTCTTGACTTGGTACGGGCATTTTTTAATGTAGGAAATGGAGGTTAAATAGCTCTACCTAAACCTCTCACTTGTATGACAGTCGTTAAAATTTCATTATATTGACAACGATGTGTGAAAAAAACCCAGACATGGGTAGAAATGTCAAAGATATAGGTACAGCAGTCAACATTGTGTTATAATCTTAATCATTATAAAAACTTATATGTGTCAATGAGTATAAGACACTTATTGATAACGAGAATTAAAGCAAATTATCACATTTTCTAAAATTATTGGTAAACTTTTGAATTAAGATATACATAAAAAAATAACAATAGTTTAATAATGACCAATTGAATTTTTTTTTTGTAATGAGGAAGAAAGAGTAGAGCTTATAAGTCATATACAAAATGGCAACGCCATGGCAAAAACAAACAATAGAAAACAATCTACAAATTACAAAACAAAATAAAGATTGCGCAGCATGAACTTTCTTCTCTAAACATACAAAGTTCGAACGGAACCGAACATGGTTCTCATGTTATCATTTTGTCATTTATATAGTCATAATTAGTCCCCTACCGAATAATTTTAAGGGGACATCAGGTTTGCACTCTATCCATCTGTCTGTCTGTCTATCCATCCGTTAGTCCAGCCAGTCCGTAATCCACATTTTTTCTTCGTGCTTGAAAATATTGATTAGATATTTGGTGTATTATTTTATCATGAAAAGTTACCGTTTAAGTTTGAAATTTGTTCTGGTCTGATTATTTAGTACAGAGTTATGGTCCATGGACTTACAAAAATGACTTAAATATTTTTTGTTTTGTAATGCTTGATGTGTGTTATAGAGTACACCATGACCAGTTGATCAAGTTAGAATTTTGTTCCAATACAATGAATTTTTAACCATAAGGGGACAATGTATTGTCATACTATTCTCACAGAATGCTTGTTATAGTAAGTGTATATAAATTCCGAATTTATCGTTATGTTGAGGATTTCAAGCCAGGTATTGAAAACTTCCGAAATTTTCGATCTATTATGCTCTTCACCTTCGTACTTTGTTTTGCCTTTGACTTCTTATTTAATTTGAGTGTCACTGATGGATCTGTTGTAAACGAAAAGCACGTCTGACCTTAAGAAACTGTTTCTTCTCGAAATGGCATTAACCATATGTGGATTTTAAAAAATTCTAAAGAACTTCTGTATATCTGTATAATTTTAAATCTTAATCTTTTTCTGAAATTTGTTCTATCAAACTTTTTATTTTTTAATCCTTTCTAAAATGTTAAATCACAAAAAAATACTAAACTCACAGGATAATTTAAAAAGGAAAGTCCTTAATCAAATGGCAAAATCAATAGCACCTATACCACAATTCCTCATGTGAAATTAATATAAAGTGTCTTAAAGAAATAATACACAAAGTTTTTCAACATAAATTTTTTAGCATACGTTATAAATTCATTTCTTTGGGATACCATATGGCATATTTGGTTAAAAGCGAACAAACATATAAAATATGGTACACAGAGGAACACGTGATCGGTATGATCGAGTTTCTTATTGTCAACTTATTTGTTGAATTTGGAGGTATACTTTTTCAACAAATTGTCGGCATTCCTATAAGAACGGACTGTATGCCTCTCCTTGTCGACCTTTCTTGCTTTCATATGAGTAGGAGTTCCTTCAGACACTTGTCTTAACAAGAAGATCAAAGAAGCCAGGTCATTTAATTTCACATTCAGATATATAGATGATGTTCTTTTTTATCAACACTCCAATTTTTTTTTAATTGTGTTCCATTAATATATCCTGCAGGACTAGAAATTAAAGAAACAACAGACACGGCTTCTTCTGCTATCTCAGAACCAGAATCAATGAAAAACGAGACGATTTTAATTTTGAAATTATCAATTTCCCTCCACCTTAGTAGAAATGTCTGTCTGAGTAGAAAGTTGATGAAAAATAAAATTACAAAAAATACTGAACTCCGAGGACAATTCAAAGCGAAAATCCCCACCCAAAGGACAAACACATCAAACACATCAACCGAATGGATAACAACTGCCATATTCCTGACATGGTACCGGCATTTGCTAATGTAGAAAATCGTTCAGTGAACCTGGTTTTATAGCTAAGCGTATCACTTGTATGACAATCGTATACAATTCCATGATATTGACACTGAAGTGTGAACAAAAAAAACCAGATATAATAGGTAAAATGTCAAAAATAGGGGTACAGCAATCAACATTATGTTATCATCTTTATTTTTATAAAAACAAATAGCTCCCTCTTATTTGTTATATTTACAAGAAATCTACCCGGAAATTTGTGTTTAATTATAACCAATTGTGTAAAGATGCTAATATCAGTGAAAATACACCTACTTCATGTAATTGTAGTAATTCCGCATACATTTATGGACCCATTTCCCATGTTATAACAGGAGTTCTTAACATCGTTCAAGACTGAGAGTTAAAATCATTCCTCAGTAAAGGACCTCAATATCGTCCCTCGTCAGTTATTAATTGGAATGAGTGTCGTAATATCATCCACGACTCACTCCGTACTTACTGTTTGAAATGGATAAAACGGGAAAAAGCTGACAAAAAATCTTTGGACTCTTTCTTTAATTCAGTAATGAACATAGTTGATATACGTATCCAACATTTTAAAGAACATTTTATTATTAACAATAACCACAATAAATTTATTTCTCGTATCAAACATAAACTAAAAGAACTAGCCAAGGAATTTTTTTTTGTCCCGGCCGATAAAGCTGCTAATAATATTATTATTGTTTGACGTAAATTTTACATTGAGGTTCTGAAAAAAGAAATTACCAATTCACCAACATTCCAACTGACTCCATTTTCAGAAATCGTCATCTGTAACCAACATAAACTTTTAGCTACCGCTTTAAAAGCAGAGCCGAATACAATGAAAGTCCCTACTATGTATTGGCTTCCGAAGCTACACAAAACACGTCGTCGTCGTCAAGCCATTGTTCCACTACTAAGTTGTTTATTCTTCTTACCAGTACACTTGGTACAATCAAAAACCTGATAATAAATTGTTCAAATAAGGCCTTCGAAAATAGTGGAATTAATTACTTTTGGAGTGTCAAGAACTCGTTGAAAGTAAAATTGAGAAAGGAAATGGTGAATATGTCAAAGCGACAACCACCCGACCATAGAGCAAACAACAGCCGAAGGCAACCAATGGGTCTTCAATGTAGCGAGGATTCCCGCACCCGTAGGTGTCCTTCAGCTGGCCCCTAAAATATGCATAATAGTACAGTGATAATGGACGTCATACTAAACTCCGAATTATACACAAGAAACTAAAATTTAAAATCATACAAGACTAACAAAGGCCAGAGGCTCCTGACTTGGGACAGGCGCAAAATTGCGGCGGGGTTAAACATGTTTATGAGATCTCAACCCTCCCCCTATACCTCTAGCCAATGTAGGAAAGTAAAAGAATAACAATACGCACATTAAAATTCAGTTCAAGTACTTGATAAATTGCATGCTTATATTGGTGATTTTGAATCTGTTCAAAGTTTTGATTTTTCTACCCTGTATACCACATTGCCTCACATTCTCATTAAAAAAAAATTCACACACCCAATAATTTAAAAAGTCAGAATGTGAATATATATGTTCAAACTCTTTTAGGTCATTTTTTAGTAGCAATAAACAAAACAAAAACTATGTCAATTGGACATGCTTTGATACTATATATGCCCTTGAATTTTTACTAGATAACATTTTTGTTCGCTTTGGAGATTCCGTATATCGTCAGGTTATCGGAATTCCAATGGGGACTAACTATGCACCACTTATTGCGGACCTGTTTTTGTATTGCTATGAGTTACAATTTATGACAAAAATCAGCAAAGACCCATCAAAACAACATCTCATAAACAAATTTAATAATACTTTTAGATATTTGGATGACATTTTGGCTCTCAATAATGACGACTTCAGTATGTATACTAAAGAAATTTATCCTGTTGAACTGACTTTAAATAAAGCTAATACTAACAATGACCACTGCCTTTTCCTCGATCTTGATATCTATATCACTAACGGAAAGCTTAATACTAAAATTTATGATAAAAGAGATGATTTTTCATTTCCTATCGTTAATTATCCATTTTTAGATGGTGACGTTCCATTGTCACCATCTTACGGTGTTTATATATCTCAACTTCTACGATTCGCTCGTGTATGTAACAATGTCTTAGATTTAACGAGAGAAATTTATGTATTACTGAAAAATTATTACATCAGGGTTTTTGATATCACAAACTAGTCAAAACATTTACTAAATTTTATCATCGGTATAAGGACATCATTCGTAACTATAGCTCAACATGCAGACTTCTTATACGTTCAGTATTCACATCCAATTTTTTATGGAAATATTCTTTATAAAGCACAAAAATGTCAGTATTCACCTCAGAAACTAACTAAACCTTTAAATAGACTTATCAAGAAGGGATATAGTTACGATACTATTGTCAGGTCATTAAAGATTGCTTATTTTGGTGTTAATATTGATTCACTTATAGGGTCTTTGCATCGGAACTAAACACATTTATTCAAAAAACAGTTGTTGGCATAACACGGGTTATGTTCTTCTCAATTGAAGTCTGGAGCTTGCATGTCAGTTAACTGCTAGTAGTCTGTTGTTATTTATGTATTATTATAAAAAAGAAGATACGGTATGATTGCCAATGAGGCAACTATCCACAAAAGACCAAAATGACACAGACATTAACAACTATAGGTCACCGTACGGCCGTTAACAATGAGCAAAGCCCATACCGCATAGTCAGCTATTATAGGCCCCGATAAGATATTGTCATTTTGTTTATTTTCTTTGGTTACATCTTCTGACATCAGACTGGGACTTCTCTTGAATTGAATTTTAGATGTGCGTATTGTTATGGTGTTCTCTTTCTAGAAGCCATTAAGACAAAATCAAGTCCCTTTACGACAGCGCATGTATGTACAATTGCATAAAGGGCTACTTTTCATACTGTGTCCAGAGCATATTTTTACATAGAAATACACTCTTGGCACTATTGTCCCTCACCCTGACTACTATTGTCCCTCACCCTGACTTCTATTGTCCCTCACCCTGACTACTATTTTTACATAGAAATACACTCTCGGCACTATTGTCCCTCACCCTGACTACTATTGTCCCTCACCCTGACTACTATTGTCCCTCACCCTGAGAAAATCATACAAAGCTGAGTCTGATTTTGAAGATTAAATATCAAATTTGTTAGGATCCAAAACTTGAGGTTCCCACGCGGTTTAAAAACCCCATATCTATTGTTTCAGTCATTGATAAATCGTCAAGACTAGCTTGTATTACAAAAAGTGGATTTTTTGTTAAAACTGCATATATTTTAACTGATTTTATTAGTTAATGTGTTTGATTTATTTTTAAATAATATACGCTTTTTTTAAAATTTCTTGTCACGGTACTGTGTAAATACAAGTTGTCTCTCGTTTGAATTTTTATTTCCTTTTTATTTTAGCCTAACATATATAAATATTTTTTAACAAGGTAAGTTATTTGTTAGGCTGATTTTATTATGTTTAATGTCGTGACACTGTCGCACTGAATAGGGTGGAAACAAGAAGAAGGACGGGTATATTATATATTAATAATGTTATCTTTTTTCATATTCACGTAAAAAGACAAACACTAACGTAACGGTACCCAAATTACAACGAGTACCCAAATTGCACCTATTTAGCAAAAATAGCAGCGGAAATCTTACAAGATCTCCTAGAGACTAAACAATTTTTGTTTTTATGATTTGATACTGTGCTTGTCTTTCAAAATATGTAAAAATATTTAGATATGCACAAAACATTCACAGTATTTATCAACAGATGAAGTGTTTACGTCATCGCAACGTCATCTTTTTAAAATTAGCAAATACAATATGTTACAAGTATCCATTTCTTGAAAAAAGAAGAGTAAGCAACGACAAATATCCAATCGTTCAAAATATTTGTAAAAAAATAAACAAAAGCTTTGTTATTCGACTTTTGACGATGCGAATTTAACTTGCATGGATCAGTGCAATTTGGGTACTCCTCATTACAGAATCATTGATGGATTCAGTGGCGGATCCAGAAATTTTCATAAGTGGGGCCCACTGACTGACCTAAGAGGGGGCACGCTCCAGTCACGGTTCAGTGATTCCCTATATAAGCAACCAATTTTTTTCCCAAAAAGGGGGGGGGACCGGGCCCCCTGGCCCCCTGTCCCCCCCTAAATCCGCCTCTGGGTTTGGAGGTTAGTTCAGACCAATTTTTCTATGATTCCATATGAATTGAAAATCAAATTGATGTACCTATATAATAAAGAAGGATACGGCTACAAAATAAACACAAAATAGAAATGTTTGTCTTGATCATAAAAAAACGTAGTTGAAAAAACTGTCAAAATAGGTGCAATTTAGTCTTCATTCCTGATTTGTATTATTCATTTAGACGAAAGTAAATTCGATTTATATGTATTACAGAATTATTTTTTTGTGACGAAAGAATAGTGTGTCGACCGATTTAAGGACGAAAGCAGATAAATTTGGTGGGTGTCTTCACAGCCTCGACTTGACGTTAGACATGCAAATGGCGGACATGTTTCGCCGATGATACTCCTATTGAATGAGTTTTCAGTATAAAAACCTTTACAACAGATATTAACGATATATTACATCAAATATAAGAAGGTATTATTTGTATTATACAAAAATAGCATGCAAACTATACACCAAACCTTGAAAAAATAAATAAACATACATTATTTCCAATTCTTACGAGTACATCATTTTTAATATCTGTCATAATCTGACAGAAAAGAAACAGTAGAAGTAAAATGTTCATTCATCAGTACTATATAACGAGTCAACTACCATGGTTTTTTTCTGCTTTCAATATTTCATGTTTGATAAACATACTGCTGGTTTCCGGTATATTTGTATTTTGATTTATTAATAACCTGATCATGGTATCGCTGATAAAACGCCTACTTTCTACACCTCAAATAGTTGGGTAAACGAAGCTATAGGATATACACCAACCAGAGGGCAACCTAACAGCAAAGGCAGGGGGCATTTTTCCAAATCTGACATCAAAACTACTGGAATCTTGAGACAATGCTAGATCTACACTCAGCATGCACAGTATTTGTATCGTGTTTTTCACCATCTAAATTGTAAGGGATCAGTGTTTTCTCACTAAAGTAATATGCAGACCGGTAAATCTGCCCACCTAATCATTATACTAATGTTTTGATGAAAATATATTTCAGCTGTTAATTCAAAAATGCATCAAATTTTAATTGTACAGTTCTTTAGCATGTTTAGCAATAGCATTGTTAAGTCTCTATGATTTTTAATATTATAATTGTCTGTATACACCTTATCGCTATTTGTCCGCCATTACTGGATATCACACAGGTTCCCTTAAAATTTTGACGTCATAAAACAAAATATTTCACGCCACAATGGAAAAGTGATTGTTGTATGCGTCAAAAGTTGAAGCGGCCAGGTCAGCCGGGATTAGCGATAAGGTGTATTTGGACCACGCCTCTATTATGCTCTTTCCAATAAAATATTGAATTGAATTGAACTATGAAAACTCAATTTGACTTATAAATTCTCAATTTCACAATCATTTCTTAAATGGTTGTGAAAATCAATCAAACAAATAGGTCATCTGTGTTTTTAATCCAAGTGCATTATTCATCATTGTTCATGCGCAACGACTAATCACATATATAATTTACAAGCAACAAAGTGAGGAAATGTTGAAAAAAATATATACATGTATACAAAAAGCTTGTGTCAAACTTTTCCATTGCAATTTATTCAAGATACAGGCATGACTATGATGCAGGGAACATTCAGAAAAAAAAGAAACTATTTTTGCTTTCCATTGTTTCCCAAATTACATTTTCTTCCTTCGATGTGGACGTCATGAGGCCACAATTAAAAATATTTCAGTTTGCCCAAACCCGACCCATGATGACTGGGTGTGGGTAGGTAGGTAGGCAAATTCTTTTTTTTTTTTTTTTTTTTATCAGAATTTGCATGAAAATATTGAAATATTTTAAAACAGTATATCTTTTTTTTCTCTGTCAAACCTTTGTAGAGACAGCCAAAAGCCATGAATTTAAAACCTTTATAAATAAATTAGTTTACTATATGATTTGTATCCTGAGATGTTTATAACCCTGACAGTGGCTAACTGTGTGAAAGGGCTGTTGGATTTGTGAAGTGATTTTCAACAGTTCCATCAACACGATGTTTGTGTAAAAAAAATATCAGCTGATTATGTAATGATTAAATTTGTTTGCAGTTTTTAAATCCTATTTCTATTAAAATAGATTAAATGTCCTAAAATATTTATATGAATTATTAAAAATGTATCTACCATCCTTAGTTTGTATCTTTTTTATGTTTTGAAAAAAAATTATATTTTACATTATCACACAGGTAAACTAATTTGGCTATAAATAGATCAAACATGTTCTGTAGAATCTCCAAACTAAAAATGTATTTGTTATAATTTTATTTCTTTAAATAATCAAGTTTAAATTTTTGAAAATAATCATTATTGATCAAATATAATTGCATAAAGTTAACGTTTTCTGAAGACTTTATTTTTAGGTCATGGTTCTAGAGGCTTCCTCACAAATTGTATAAAAATCCAAAACTGTGAACTGTGTACATAGTGCTCATAGTGTAAATATATTGATGGATTAATATTCTATACTATTGCGGTGGTGGAACTACTTTTATTGTTTTACTCCATATAACGGAGGTGTGCCTATATTGGCAGAAATTCATTGGATACAGATATGGCGTCCATAACAATGTTTTTACTTTTGCACATGTGAAAAAATATTTCTGACAAAAGTCAGATTTCTCTTGTCAAAAGGAATTTACATTTATATTGCAATAAATTATTCAAAAGGAGTTACATTCAGTTTAGATTATATTTTTGATTCTGTGAGCAATTATAGTTTTATCAAATTCTCCCAAACTGCAACGTACTGACTGGCTAATGAGACTTGTAAATTTGAACTATTTGAATAAAAGGGCATCTAATTTACATGATAAAGGAAGATTATAATTAAAGACAACAATTTATCAAGAAATAATTCCTTTTTATTCAGTAAAAACAAAATCTTCTTGCAAGATTGTAAATTCGCAACTTCCGGATCCATTTCCTGTCAGGATAACATTGAAAATATTCGATTGCACATGGTTTTGAACAAATCTACCTGGATATTCTTATCAGATATTCGATAACACGATGAAATTAACATTAAGCATATAGCTAAGGGTTTGGTAGTACAAACAACTACAGCGTAAAACAACTGTGCCACTTCACATGTTTTACTTCTTTACGTTCGTTAAATAAGAAGATAAAAACAGAGAACATCGAATATCGATTAACTGCGTCTTTTATACGCTTTCTTTTAATCTTATTCACAGTTACTTTCAAACGCAAAGACGACAAACATTAAGTTTTGTACGATGACGGAGCGGACCCAATATAAATCCGAAAAAAAAAAATCTTCCCAAAAAACGTCAAAAAAAGAATTTGAGTTGGCGGGTTTATTTTGGGTCGGTCGCGTTTGGGAAAACATACAATCTTTTTATTTTGGCCTGATCATCATGTTTTTTTTTTACATGTAAACCAGACAAAAATATAGAATTAAAGGGGAGGAGTTACGGGAATTGTCTGTATTGGTTAAAATGAATTTTCCATCACCCTGATCACATTGCCTGTAAAAGATAAATTTTGACAAACCAATTCCATGCAATTTTGGCTTGTAACATTTTGAAAACTTGGGACAGATATATATAATTGTTATACACATGTGTACTGTGGATGTGTAGGTCAACTGTTCAAACAGAAAAAAACAACTAATTATATATAATCCAAGATTGCTCTGACGTGTGATGGCTTTAAGGATAGTACTGACTGTGGTCAAGGAATGTCAGATTCCATGCATATAAAAAATATTGAAATTGTCAAAACAAACAGGACAGAAATTGCAATATATAATAATGTAGATATAAATTCATAACTCGTACATGTACGTCATCATGGTCATTCAATTCATATTAAGTTTACTCTATAAAACTTTATTTACATACTGTTACAAATCTCCTGACGTACAACAGAAAGCTTTATTTCTATCAACTCCCCATTTTTAGTGCAATATTTTCACCAGTAGTACCTATAATCCGGCCAAGGGAGGTAACAATACTTTGACCAAGATATTGCAAACTTGTATTATTTCCTCATAGTAAATATAATCTGGCCAAGGGAGGTAACAATACTTTGACCAAGATATTGCAAACTTGTATTATTTCCTCATAGTAAATATAATCTGGCCAAGGGAGGTAACAATACTTTGACCAAGATATTGCAAACTTGTATTATTTCCTCATAGTAAATATAATCCAGCCAAGGGAGGTAACAATACTTTCACCAAAATATTGAAAACTTGTATTATTTCCTCATAGTAAATATAATCTGGCCAAGGGAGGTAACAATACTTTCACCAAGATATTGCAAACTTGTATTATTTCCTCATAGTAAATATAATCTGGCCAAGAGAGGTAACAATACTTTGACCAAGATAATGCAAACTTGTATTATTTCCTCATAGTAAATATAATCTGGCCAAGGGAGGTAACAATACTTTCACCAAAATATTGAAAACTTGTATTATTTCCTCATAGTAAATATAATCTGGCCAAGGGAGGTAACAATACTTTCACCAAGATATTGCAAACTTGTATTATTTCCTCATAGTAAATATAATCTGGCCAAGGGAGGTAACAATACTTTCACCAAGATATTGAAAACTTGTATTATTTCCTCATAGTAAATATAATCTGGCCAAGGGAGGTAACAATACTTTCACCAAGATATTGCAAACTTGTATTATTTCCTCATAGTAAATATAATCTGGCCAAGGGAGGTAACAATACTTTGACCAAGATATTGCAAACTTGTATTATTTCCTCATAGTAAATATAATCTGGCCAAGGGAGGTAACAATACTTTCACCAAAATATTGAAAACTTGTATTATTTCCTCATAGTAAATATAATCTGGCCAAGGGAGGTAACAATACTTTCACCAAGATATTGCAAACTTATATTATTTCCTCATAGTAAATATAATCTGGCCAAGGGAGGTAACAATACTTTGACCAAGATATTGCAAACTTGTATTATTTCCTCGTAGTAAATATAATCTGGCCAAGGGAGATAACAATACTTTCACCATGATATTGTAAACTTGTATTATTTCCTCATAGTAAATATAATCTGGCCAAGGGAGGTAACAATACTTTGACCAAGTTATTGCAAACTTGTATTATTTCCTAATAGTAAATATAATCTGACCAAGGGAGATAATATATAGGAAAGTAACTCTGTCACAGGCAAAAGATAGACTGCTACATGTACAAATGTATAGTTATATATCAAATATAAAATGTTTATTTTATGTAGGTTAAGAGGTCATCATGCCGGCTGTGAAAGGAGATGGCATGCGAGGATTGGCTGTTTTTATATCAGACATTAGGAATTGTAAGTATCAGTAATTTACTCTATTACAGTCTGTGAAATCCCTTCTTCATTGTATTTCAGAGATGTTTCGGCAAAACAACCATAATGCAGCTATGAATTATGAATTGAATTGTAAATTTATTTATATTCTATATTCATTAATTACTTTTCTTTTTTTTTTGCCCCACCTACAATGATCAATTTATAAAAAGTTTTAAGTATGTTAAGGAACAAAAAAACCATTTTTAACCGGATTTTTGTGACAAAAATGTCGGTTATTGATTTGGGGATGTACGGCGGGCGGGCGGGCGGGCAGTCGGGCGGGCGGGCGGGCGGGCGGCAATCAAATGTTGTCCGTGCATTAACTCATGAACCGTTCAACCAAAGCTTTTAAAATTTTAATATGTTATTACTGACAACTATTCGAAGTTCAAGTTCAATAATGGCGATTTTGACTTTTACCGTTCAGGAGTTATGGTTCTTGAAAGATTGAAAAATGGAGTTGTCCGTGCATTTACGCATGAACTGTTCTACCAAAGCTTCCCAAATTTTAATATGTTGTTACTTATGAAAGAATGGAGGTCAAGTTCAATAATGACGAATTTGACTTTTACCGTTCAGGAGTTATGGTTCTTGAAAGATTGAAAAATGGAGTTTCCAGTCGTGTCCGTGCATTTATGCATGAACTGTTCTACCAAAGCTTTCGAAATTTTAATATGCTGTTACTGATGACAAAATGGAGGTCAAGTTCAATAATGACGATTTTGACTTTTACCGTTCAGGAGTTATGGTTCTTGAAAGATCGTAAAATGGCGTTTCCATTCAGGTTGTTGCATTTACTCATGAACCATTCAATCTAAGCTTTTCAAATTTTAATATGTTGATACTGATGACAAAATGGAGGTCAAATTTGATATTGACGATTTTCACTTTCACCATTCATCAGTAATGGTTCTTGTGATATTGCCAGGACACAACTAAATGGTAATAAATCCGGTTTGCTGTCGTTGTGACAGCCTCTTGTATTAACTCTTTCACTGATTACTGTCCAGACAGAAGCTACTCTGAGACGATGGCTTCCCTGGCTACTATAACTTAAGTGGGAGATCTTCATAATAAATGTCAATAAAAACTTGTTTGTAGTTATTTGTGTATTTAATTCATTCACTAACACCATGTTCACAATTTTGTTCATGTTTTGATAATTTTTTCTTCATAAAATATTCAAATTTTCTGCATTATCTAGGTGAAATTCTCAAAATTCTGCTTTTAGACCCCAAATCGTAATTTTTTAACCCAGAACGGCAAAATTTTGAAAATTTTTATGAGGTTGTACAAATTCCTCACACTTGAACAATGTCCATTCCAAGTGTTTTGTACATAAAACGACATTTTATGTCAAAAAAGTATACTAGTTTGGCTTCAATTATTCCATATATATTCTTTCAAAAAAAATGTTCCCTTATTTCAAATTCTCGTTAATTCCATAAATTTCATCTGATTTTGACACGGTTTTCAACAAACGGAAGCGCCATGTTTACACTTTCACCCGGATATTCATCAAAGAAAGATGACTCATGTTTGCACTGTTTTGAGCGGGAAATATAAAAGAGGTATTCCGATCCCAGTAAAACGGGACTCATCGTCAGCTCAGGGGTTCAAATTAGCGGTGGTCCGAGGTCCGCAACCTTCCACTTTTGCAATCGGACTTTCAACTTGGTTACTAGCTACGCCCGACGGACCTTCGACTTGAAAAAAAAATAAAAAATAACTTTTCAAACCTTTTTACCAAAGTCTTCAAATAAACCTTTTTCATCTTTATTATTCATGACAGCAATTTTCATTTCTATTCATTTTGTTCAACCGCTAGCTTTATCCAAAAAATTGCCGACAAGAAATGTGTAAATTTGAGTAAAATCGTGTATGATCAACAAAATTGAAAAACAATGGATGCCGTGAAGACAAAATTTTACAATATCGGTCTGATTCCGGAAGTGGATAAGGGTAATTCCGGGTTTGGGCGATCAACTACATAAAAACAAATTCCAGGCAGGTGACAAAATACATCTATGGTTATGAAATAGAAAAACTAGAATTGAAAACCAAAAAATATATGGAAAAGAAAGAGAAAGCAAAAAATATATTATACAGAAACTCAAAATTACTTTTTTGACAAATTTTAATGTCAAAATCCAATACAACATGCAATGTGACAGTATTAATTTTCTTTATCAGTGATAAATGTTGATAATGAATGTTTTTAAAGTGGAAACATATTACTGCAATTTCAAGGGTTTTTTTTTCTAAATTTTGAAGGGCCAGTTAAAATAGCTTGAAGTTTCTTACTTTATTTTCACAAATAGTGCAACTAGATTTGATACCTGAATGTATTAAAGCAAAGCAGCATAAGCTCTAGTGGACTTTTAAAATCAAGCTGAAATAGTGTGAGCCCTGAGATAATAATGGCATAATAAGTAATTAAATACCAATTGTTGGGACAACACATTCACCCACAGTGACACCCACCCCAATACAAAAAAAAAGATTACTTGAACTAATTAGATACAAGACAATTACATTTATCATGAACAACCGTGAAACTGACAATGAAATAAGCTAACCTAATACCAAAAGCACATTAATTTTGTATCCAACAGAGTTATGAAATATTTTAAGTAAAAGTAGGACCTTGAATTTAGGTTGTGGTACTTCCAGTTTGGAGAGTCAAAGGTCCTGGACCTTCCAGTACCAAATGTTAATTTTAACCCCTGCAGCTATCTGAAGCGTGAATCCCGGTAAACCGGGACTCATCGGCGAAAGGGTTAAACTATAAATTCAGAAATTATTGCATAAATTTATTATTGCTTTTTTTTTCCTTTTAGACTAAAATCATGAAAATATGAATCTAATTTTTGAAATATTTAGAAAAATCCTGTTTAATTCTTATAAAAAAAATTCAAAATGTGAGTTTAAATTATTGTGATTGTAAACTCTTTCGCATTTTCGCAATAATTTCTGAATTAACTGTAGTTATTGCCCTTGGGTAGATTAAATATGTACAAATAAAATTGAGAATGGAAAAGGGGAATGTGTCAAAGAGACAACAAGCCGACCATAGAACAGGCAACAGGAGAAGGTCATAGGAGACATAGGAATTCAGATGTACAGTGAATAAATGCAATTGCCGGTGAATTGTAACATTTTAAGGAATAATTAGTGGTTTAATTTTAAGCAGAAGAATTTAGATAGATATATGATACAATGAATTTAGTACAACATCACTGGATAATTTGACCTACCATTACATATATACAAGCAATTTATTTGGGTCATTTGGCGATCTGATATTAATTCTGTTGGTTAGACCCTTTAGCCTGGTGACATCTGGCATGATCGCCTACAGTAGAAGACGACCAGTATTTTTACCATCAATTTTGAAGGTCAAATAATTGATTGTTATGAAGGGGGAGACATTAGTTTTAGTTAAACAGTTCCACTGTGTTTGTCTCCAAAGCTTCAAGCTTCCAGAAAATCTGACATGAGAGTAAGGGAAACACAAGTGGTAGGTGAGTGTAGGTCATTTGTAGGTGAATGATATCTGATAACATGCAGTTCTATAAACATTGGCACATCTCATTTCCATGAAAATTATTTTAACCCAACCCCTCCATGCCCTCAGACATGATCTATTAACTTTGAAACTATAACCTACATGACCTAGGTTATATGTTAATGTTTGTGCCTAGCGAGGTCAATTTAAAGGGAACCAAATATGATAGGTCAGTTGTATTTGTCTTGCATCTATATTAGCATTTGCATTTCTTATTTCCACAGAGATTATATATTTTAGCCTTGCACCTTAATTTACAATTGCATGTTTTGCATATATAACATGTTTCAAGCTCAAATGACAATAATATCAAAATTGCATATCACTGTGTCAACAGTTTATCACGGACATGATACTGACCAAAAATGTCAAAAAACAATTCAACATGTGATGAAATTGAGGTACAGCAAAAGACCAACATCACAACAATGCATATATATACCAGGGCTCACGCTACCAGGCGACTTGGGCGAAGAAGTCGCCTTCCCGACCGTCACTTCGCTTTTCCCGACCCCCAAAAGCGAAAACAAGTCGCCCTGTCCATGACGATAGTCGCTTTCAGTCGCTTCCGTCATTGGACATTTCCAATTTTTACCAAGTTGATAAAACACGAATTTTTTAATGATAATTAAAAAAAATCAGACATAAACGATTCATTATCTTTAGAAAAGAGGTTGAAGCATTGTCTTCGCAGTGTGTAGCAGGTTATTTGATAAAAAAAAAAATTATCACTTCGTGCATTTCTGCAAGTTCCGGTGCTTGTTACTCGAAAACGTACATCAACCTAAATTTCGGTGGCAAAATAAGTTTGTTACTTCATTTAAACGTGATAAAAGTTGCCTCCAGTAAATGTTTAATCCATTTATTGCATTAAAAACGTCATGTTCCTTTCCAAATAACTCGTCAAACATCGTTTATTTTTGTAAATTTTCTTGCATTTGTCCGCCATTGACCGATTTCTAAACTACGGATCTGAACCGGACCAGCTATGACTGAAATCCGTACTTTTACAATAATTACTACGGACGCACGGATGGAACAATATTGATCCCAAAGGGAAAAATTACGCATTCCACACGCATTAAGAGACTTTTAGTTACAACTAATTGATTGGTGTATATAATTCCCTATATTTTTTATGGATTGTTTCAAACTATTGATTAAAGTTGCTTAACTCTGAGACTATTATACTAATATCAATATATTATGGCCCAGCTTGATAACTTTTATATTTTTTTTATGAGAAACACTGAATTTCATACACAAGTTAATTCTAAATTAAATTGTAATTGATATATTATAATTTCTTTACATTTTTTAAAATATTTTTTTTTTTAGTGCTAGTTATTTACAATGATTTAGTTGGTAGTTTCTCACAAGAACCTTAGTAAAACTTAAACAACTTTTAATTTCAAATGTTACTTTAATTGTAATTTTTTGACTCTGATATGAATTGAGCAATATAAAAAGAACATTATTTACATATTGCCCATTATACTATTGTAAAATCCAAACATTGTAGGCTTAATTTGTAGCGCACCACGCGAATGAGCACTTCTCTTTCAAATCTCACCACTTCTCCCTATCAGTTTCAAAAAGAGAAGTCACTTCTCCCTATAATTCTGAAGTAGTGTGAGCCCTGTATATAGGTTCACCAAAAAAGACCTCTAGGGGCTACCATGTTTATATAATTTGATTTTTGTGTCACGATACATACATGTATATGGTTTATGTATTTAATTAAATGCATGTACAAGATCTAGATGTGCATGTATGTATAACAATTAACCCTTTTTCACCTGAACAAATTGCCTTTAAACCTTTTGTACTCCATTGTAACACCTTTTGACGCCTGCATGTATGTGTGTTACCTCATTGGAAAAGTTTCGACTTTGAAAAATCTGTTTTTATAAATTCCTCAATTTTATCAAATATGAAATGTATATATGATTAGAAACATCTGACATGAATTTCCTTGATAATTAATTTTTTGCCATGCATATTATAACCATTAAACGTAGGGATTTTTTTGATAATCAGTGTCACCATTTTTATAAAAAAGTTTTTATTATGGCCCCGCAAAGAAGTTGTTGGTGCCATATAGTTTTACACTTGTCAGAAATTCTGAAATTCTGTAATTCCGTCTTTCCGCAACAAACCATTATACAGAGTTTTTTTCTAAACGCCTTCAGATATTGGACTGATTTTTGGTTTGTGAGTTAACCATGATGAGTTACAGATCAAGTTTATGTTCATTCTGCTCCGCTATTTTTTGCCAAAAATTACGGGCTTTGGACTTGGTTAAATTGTTGAAAATCACAGTTATACCAACTTTTTTTCTAAACGCTTTCTGATATTGGGATGATTTTTGGCATGTGAGTTAACCAAGATGTGTTACAGGTCAAGTTAAAGTTTCGTTCCACTCCGCTAATTTTTGCCGAAATTACGGGCTTTGGACTATGTTAAATTTTTGAAAATCAGTTATTCAGACTTTTTTTCTACACGCCTCCAGATTTTGAACTGAATTTTGATATGTGAGACCACCATCATGTTTGTGTCCACATGTGTTATTGAAATTGCTGATTTTTCAACTTTTTGAGATGGGAGGGAGGGGGGGCATTCGTGTTGATTTGACACATCTATTTTTTTTTTATTGATTTTAGCTAATTTAAACATTTTATTGCGGGTTAAGGGAATCAATACCCAGACCTTGAATGTCTGTCTCTTATTTTGAACATAAAACACTTTGATCAATGGTATACTCTGTGTGTACACAGGGTATTGATTTCTGGTAATCAAGTTAAAATCAAATACAAGACAAAGTAAAGGAGGAAACTCTTCCTGTATCATACATGTTGTATGGTGAATTTATTTATTTTCATAAATTGAGAAAAAATGAAAATTTCATTGGAAGATTCAAACATTAATAGCCCCAAGCACATGATTTAATTTATAGAATAAGAAGAGTTGGTATGAATGTCAATGAGCCAATTATCCACAAGAGCCCAAATGTCACATAAATTAACAACTAAAAGTCACCATGCGGCCTTCAAAAATCAGCAATCCCATACAGTAGTCAGGTATAAATCATGAAATGACAAATGTACACTTAACTGTGACCAAGCTTAGCAAAAGGTTGTGAGACGTAATCAGTTAAACAAAAGCATGCCTTCCCACTGAATTTATTTCAATTTCTTGGTGACCCTGGTAGGACATTGCATACTTAGTACTTCTTCATTCAAATATAAACATTACTGTTGGTTTTTTTTCTATTTTGGGGGGCAATTTGCTCCGTTTATGATACGTAATTTCTGAATGACAGAACGCTTAGCTACTGTGTAACGTCAACTTCTGTATGTTCGTTTTATAGCATGAAAACACTAAATGAGCAATGTGGAACCCATCATACATAATTATAATTATTGTAAAGGATCAGTATTATGACCCTCTGTTATGAGATCCTTATTATGAGAAACTACGACATTGAAAGAAATTGAAAGTGGTTCATCAATCATCCGTGTAGAAGCGGCACATGTATTTTATTCTATCCTTATATTTTTAATAATGTGGAACAAGATAATTTTGTTGCTGCAATGTAATATTTTGACACAACTATTTGAAATTCACAAAACATTTATTCAATTCTTTTTACCAAAGATTTGTACACTATACATTGTCAATGTCTTGTTTTTACGTTCGTAGTAATATAGTAAAAACTATGTTCAGTCACTTGATTCAATTCACGTGCACACTACCATTGTTGTTGTGTTTGAATCTATCGGCTAATGAAATGAGACGTTACAAGTTGTGTGTTTGTGAAACGCCAGGATGTTATCAATGAACTATCAAATGCTAAAGTTGACTGCATTTCAGTGTACTGTGTATTCATTTATTTTTCGAGTATTGTGTAAAACTTGCATACAAGTTGTCAGCAAAAGTTCCTTAAGAACATTTGTATTCATTGGCCATCTACTTTCATAGTTCCCTCTACCCACAAATTTCATTAAAATTGGTACCCAACTATTGTTAATAAATCCACAGTATAGCATAAGACCTGTTCAAAGAGAAATTAAAATGTGAAATGTGTTTTAGTCTCCATACCTATCTGATTAAAACAAAACCACTTTTTCACAACAGACAATGAACGATTTTGATAAGCCAGCTCTTTTTTTGGGTAGGTAGGGTTAGGGCTTACAAACATAATCTTTTTTATGGCCTTGGTACCTTTGTGTACATCTTCCATGTTTGCTGATACTGTAACAACAGACATTTTTTGTAGAGGATTTAGTTTCGTTTATTTTGTGGAAAGAATATATCCACGAAATTAAAACCTCCACGAAAATTCAACCTACATATAGTATCACCTCCATTTACTGGAAAGCAAGAAATTAAATCCCCATGACATTTTATAAACAGACAACCCCACGAAAATTAATATTTCTACAGTAGTTTGAAATTTTACAACTCTTGTAGTACAAGAAGATTTTGTTATGGCATCAGTGAAAGGAACAATTGTGTTATGCTCCATATAACTTTATTCAATTACATGCAGGGATGCTGGTCAAGTTTTTGTCTCATTTAGAAATCAAGACACAAAATAGTAAAATTCCTATGTATCTTTTTAATTTCAGTCAAAAACGAAGCACATCTTTGGATTCCAATGGCTCCAGTGCTAAGAAATATTCTAGAAAAGATGTGACGTTATATTCACCCCCTGGTGGACAGTTCAGTGAACGAGCTGGCACATATGAAGCAGGTAACATTGATGAGACAGTTCTGTAAATAGCTTAACCAGTTTTACTATGAATATTTTTTTTTTTTATTGCGTTACCTGTTTTCATGGATTTTGCTAGAGTTGAAATATAAATGTTTAACCAACTTTCAATAGTTTTGTGTCCAGCAGAATTGAGCAAAACCAAGAAAATACAATTTTTCTCTTAATGGTTCCCACAAAAAATAAATTAATTTTCACTGAATAAAAATCGCATGTCAGGAGTTTGATCAGATCAGATGTGAAATGCTAGAGACATTAAAATTCTATTCTTTTATGATATATTACAATTTTAATTCACAGACATAACTTTAATGTTTTTCAGGTCAAGGACGTGGACGAGGTCGTGGACGTGGTGGTGGTTTCCGTGGAAGAAGATACTAACAGGACCATAAATCAATCATTGTTTTTAAGTTCTTACATTTCATATTTTTTAATGACATTATTCAAAATATTCTTAGTTCAGGAAATTAACTTTTTAGTAAAACATGAACTAAACATAGGAGTTTCTTCATAATTGAGATGGATAAATGAGGTATGTATTCTGTAGACATTGCAAAGACGTTACAGTTAGAGTGATAAGATGTCTGTCTGCCACTATTCTTTTATTTAAAGAAGGTATGTTAACTGATTGAAGTAAATCACTGTAAATTCAGAAATTATTACGATGTTTTTATTATTGTTAAAAATTTCACCTGGGTAATAGTCGCAGTAATTTGAACTCGCATTTTAAAAAAAATATATGAATTAAACAGGATTTTTCTCAATATCACAAAAATTAGTATAAAAAGACAAATTGCAATGATCAATGTACGCAATAAATTCAGAATTTACAGCTTTCAGCATCCTTAAATATTGTCTATTGTTATTGAGAAAAGGTGATAAACAACAGGATGTAAGATTTATATTGAATTAGAGAAGACAGTATTGTTAGATAAAAGTTCAAATCTTGATTGAGGAAAAACCTGAGCCCAATTTTCAATAACTTTGTTTATCGTGTAACATATTTGATAGATTTTTCCTCCTCTCATTATATAACTGTTTGTGAGATGTATAGTAAAATATTAAGGGTTAATACTTATCTTTATATCTTTACTCAAAATAATAACCTTTTTACGAAATTTGAGAGATCATTACAAATGACCAGTTCTGTCATGGCAAATTGTCAATAGTTGGAGGGGCGCAAAAGGGTTAAAATTCCAAATAGGAACAGAATCTTGTGGGCTACCAAAGACATTTCTACTTTCAAACAGGGGCACAAAATGAGAGAGAACCGATTGGTCATTTCATTATCTTTTATCTTAAATATTGAGTCTTGAAGTTACATTTGAGTGGAGCTACCCACAGTAATTTAATGGAAATGACTGATCCCCCTGAATTATAGGGTACGATGACATAAAATTGTTTCCAGTGGAGATGGCTGAATTCAGGTAAAGTAGTCACAAGGCATGTCTGATATGATTTTTATTTATTTGGAGGTAAGTTTAACCCTAACAAACAATGATTGATTTGTGGTGAGATAACAACTGCAGCCAGATAATGATGGAATTACCTCCCTTTGAAAAGGAAGAAGACGTTGTGAAAAGCGGTCTGGAGAAAGTTATTGCATTTGCTTCATAGATTCAACATAATTTGATTTCTTATTTCATTATTTTTTTGCGTCTTTGTACATAATGTTATAGAAAAAGATCAAGTTTTGAAAACAGGCATCTTTTGATAATTGTATTTGAAATAAGTTTAGAAATCACACATTTTTAGAAGCTGTTGTTCATTTTATTGTTAATTTTGAATAAAATAATTAATACTTCTCTTTTTCATTTTGGTATATATGTCACACAAGTTTAACTCAATATTTTGGAAAGTGGATTCATATTTATATATGTATGGTTTTAAAAGATTTGGGAACATAATTAGCAACATCCATATCAAATAATGATATTTTTTAAACTGAACCTTCCATCCCAACTAAATTTTTAGAAGTCTCTGTGCTGTAGCATGTGTAAATGGAGATAATTGAATTTATGAATACACTACAGTTCTTGTGGGTTTCATTGTAACCACCTAACCACGGCTGGATAGGGCAATACGTTAAGATAACCCCTGTGCCAACCCTCTACAATGGACATGATGTATCGTATTGATCATATTAATTGATAATGCAATACCTTTAAAGTATCAGAAAAGCTATTGCAATCAATGTTTTTTTGGCAATTTTTTTTATGTTGATTAATATATATAATAGCAGAATTTTTAAATAGACGTACAGAACATACTCAAAATTGTTATGCCTTTTTTTTTAGTTTGGAGTTCATTATTGAGAAATTGCACATTCTTAAAAAAACATGATTGAATTTAAACTTAGGTCGACAAATTTCATTCATGCTGGACTTTTCAATGCAAAGGTTGCAAAAAAAGAATTGTGCAAATTAGCAAATATACATATACATATATATATATATATATATAATGTCTAAAAATAGCAACAATCGACATTCAATCTATTTAAGCGTGGATCAGTTTGTGAAAATAAACTGATACAGTTACTAAATTAAAATTATGTCCTTAGCAAGTACTCCAGTTTCTTAAAAACCTAAAGAAATTTTAAAACTGATAAAAATGATACATGACCAAACTGTCATAATATTTAGTTATTCTTTATAAGAACTACATCGTATTAACATTCATAAAGAGAGCATTATTGGAAAGTTATCATGTTTTGTATTTATATTGGTGTTCAGTATTCAAGATTACTGATGTCCCTCACAATATACTAGTAGATAATTATATGTTAACGTTTGTAATTGATTATTTGTTTCATTTCATTTTTCCATTTCTTTTTGTATTGTTTGTAATTTCACAATTCTATCATCAGCAGATTTAAGATACCATTTGAGGTTTAAAGAACAAATAATTTAATTGCAGTCTCTTTAAATAAAAATACCCATCAAACATGTAAAATAATAAGTTGTAAAAAGAAGTTTTTAGTGAGATGTGGATCTTTGTATACTTTTTCACCACAACAATTTGCCAATACAAATTAGAGCATGGCATATTGTGAAGGTATTAGTCTTTTGTTGATCGATCTAGTTTGTCTTTTAGATATATATCTTCCTATTTTAATATATTACAATAAGGGTGAAGGTTTATGTCTTATTAACAAATAATGTGCATTGCATTTTAATTGTATTTGTAAATGATAAGATCTGATTTTTTTTTTAATTTACCGGGTTTATTATGGATTTAGACGTGTGCAGTTATTTACATGTAAACCTAATTCCTGAAAATAAAAACCAAAATTAGGCTACATTTTATATAGATAAAAAATATTTAGGCACAGAACATGTGCATTATGCTTTCTAAATACAAAATGGCTGTAAGTCTATTTTTAAATAATTAAACGTTAATGAGTCTTATACATGGAATACATAGGGAAAAAACTATCTTTTTCTTGAGACCTTTTGGCTTAAGGTTAATGGCTATTTGCACTTCAAAAAATTGTTTCTAAATAATTCTAACGAGCCATGTTTCAAGAAATTTTAGTGTTTAGGTGCCATACGTCAGTTATTAATGCGATTAGTAAGACATATCAGATGACACTTTACTGTATTGTAATTTTTCTTTTTATTTCTAAACGGTTCCTCTTTTTATGAAATTCATAATATAGATAAAATCGTGAAAGTATCACTATGATCTTGAAATCAATCTTTATTTCAATGAACAAATATGGAAAGAAAACAAACCATTCAACTGTACATTGTATATATGTAATCATTGTTGGGTATATATGTTGTACTTAAATCTTGTGAATTTTTGGTTGTAAATATGTATATTAGATGAAAGAGAATAAATCAATCAATTTGAAAAATAGTTGATATCTTTAAGGAGAGAATAAAGAATGTCAATACAGATAAAACAGTATGTAGTAAATGTACATTAAACAATATCATTATTTTCTATACTGACGAAAGTGAAGACAGCAATACCTCTGAAATTTCATTGATTTGTTTCAAAATATATTTTCACGATTCACATTTTTATAATATTTCTAAACATGTGAAGCAGAACATAAAGATATGGAATAACTGCCAAGAAGATAACTTTCCACAAGTGACCAATTGATAGACATCCAAATGTCAGCATACATCCTTTAACAATGAGCAAGACCCTAAACGGAAAGCAAGCTATAAAAAGGCCCTGACATGACAAAATATAATCAATTTAAACAAGAAAAATAACTGCCTGATTTATGTTCAAAATTACAAAAAATAAAAGAAAGAAAAATATTAAATACAGCTTAAAAACAACAACCCCTGAATTACAGGCTACTGATTTGGGAGGGACATATTCAAAATATTAAATTTGTTGGTAGAAAACCATCCTAACATATGAAGGGGTATAACACCCAACATAAAAGTAAAGCTAGAAAAATCAACTAAAAGGGTTGACTGATCAAATTGTTCAAAGCACAAAAACAACTAACAGTAAAATGTTCTGCCGGTGTATCTTTAGTTTATATGACAGCAGAACCCTGAACAGTATTGGCAAGTATGAACACAACATTGAAGCTTGGTTGAATGTGATTACATATTGGACTCCACAAAAGGGCTGACATCGAATAAAAGTTGTCAAATATCAAAGATAGAAATACATGATTTTTTTTTTTATGAAATCACAGTTTAATTTTGGATTTCAATGTGAATCAATTTGATAAGAGAGGCTGAAATCAAAAATCGTAATACACAGTTTGATTCTGCATATCAAAGAACCACCATACGATAAATGTGAGTTGAAATCAAGCAGTTTACTTTTGGACTCTGATTTGGACAACTTGAAAACTGGGGCCCACATTTGAATCCAAATACATGTTGACATTCAGCAGATTTTGTTTTATTCAAACAAACACGTTTTAATTCCCCCTCCCCCCTAATGTGGACCAATTTGTAAACGGTTCCCTCCATGAAAATTAAAATACACTTAAACTTGGCTCACCAAAGCACCCCAATAATTCATTTTTTTTAAAATAACATTCTAACATTAGAACCTTTGGACCTCAATTTGATAAATTGAAAAACGTTGTCAAAAATATTAATACACGATTAGATTCAGCATTTTATAGAACCCTATGGTCCTCAATGCTCTTCAACTTTGTACTTGTTTGGCTTTAAAACTATTTTGATCTGAGCGTCATGCACTAATAAGTCTTATGTAGACGAAACGCACGTCTGACGAATTAAATTATAATCCTGGTACCTTTGATAACTACTTCTCATATATTTTATGATGGTATAAAACTAAGCACCTAACAAGAGGGATTGTGCCTGATATTCATATATGATGAAGACATCTCCTTCGTCAGTCTGGAGCTTGCATGTCAGTAACTGCTAGAAGTCTGTCGTTATTTATGTATTATTGCCTTTTTGTCATTTTGTATATTTTCTTTTATTTCCTATTCTGACATCGGACTCTGACTTCTGAGTTTAACTGTGCGTATTGTTATGCATTTGTTTTTCTAAATTGACTAGAGGTATAGGAGGAGGGCTGAGATCTCAAAACATTTTAAAATCCCCCCCACCTCCAACTTTTTTGCACCTGTCCCAGGTCAAGAGCCTCTGGCCTTTGTTAAACTAGATATAGGAAGATGTGGTGTGAGTGCCAATGAGACAACTCTCCATACAAATAACAATTTAAAAAGTAAACCATTATAGGTTAAAGTACGGCCTTCAACACGGAGCTTTGGCTCACACCGAACAACAAGCTATAAAGGGCCCCAAAATTACTAGTGTAAAACCATTCAAACGGGAAAACCAACGGTCTAATTTTGTCTTGTTTTATTCTAAATTACAGTTTTTTTTTGTATGATTCGGAGTTTAGTATGACGTTCATTATCATTGAACTGGTATACATATTTGTTAGGGGCCAGCTATAGGACACCTTCTGATTCAGGAGTTTCTCGCTGCATTGATGACCCATTGATGGCCTTCGGCTGTTGTCTGCTCTATGGTCGGCTTGTTGTCTCTTTAAACACATTCTCAATTTCTATTCCGAATTTTATTGTCACGAAACAAGAAAAATGCTTGTTTTGGTCCCTTATCCTCAACCAGGTAGAATAACTGGATTTATTCTCTTCGCATTGGTCACACCTGTCTTTTTTGTAAAGAATGTTACGTTCTAAGATGAATATTATATTAAAAATTCTTCGATAGAAATGACTTTACTCACCTTTATTGTACTTGGACTGACATTTCTTTTTTGAATACAGCGAATACATTGTTGAAAGATACAACGTTGGTTCTAAGTATTTACTAAATGAATTAGCTGTACAATTATGAGATCCAACTCTCGGAAATAAGTTGATATGATCCCGTTTAATGCAAAAGCTACTTTTGTCCTTGAAAAAGAACATTCTTTGCAGAATCATTTATTGACAAAAAACGAATCAATAAAGCTTTCAGAAGCAGAAATCCTTTCTCTACAATTATATATACAAAAGAGAAGATTTCAGCTTCTTAATTGTGAACTTTCCATTTCTATATAGCAACATTCAAGCAGCGCCTGCATACGAAGAACCAATTTCGCAATTGATACGATATTCCCTGGATGGTATTTCCTATCATGATTTCCTTGATAGATGATAGCTGCTCAAAGTAAGCCATCAAACCAAGATGCTTTCATTTTGTTTACCTTCATTGTTTTCATAATTGTTATTGTTCTGATCACTATTAACATTTCTTGGTAGTTCTTTTTCTGATTTTAGTTGTTTTTACCTGTCCTGTATATTTTCATTTGTGTCTATACATTAAATTTTCATTTTGATTTGTTTGCCATGGTTCGTCTTTAACAATAACAGTAGTATTCTTATCTGTGTCTTGTTACGTTTGTAACAAAAGTTCTTCTGTTGAAACATGGTTACTGTAATTTGTATGTCATCAATGTTTTAAAAAAAAAATTGTCTCTGATGTCGTTCTTATTACACATTCAAGTCCAAATATGTGTTATTTTGATGAACAAACTCATGGAGTTGATCTTCATCGATGCCACGTCGTAAACTTAACTGAATAGATAACTGAGGTGAATAGTACTCTGTTAGTATTGAGTCTATTTGTTCTTTTGAATGAAGAATTCCACATAAATCTAATGTATCTATAAAGTAGAGTGGTGTACAATGTAGAGTACAGTTTCTAAGGAATAATACAAAGTGGTCAATTTATGACAATTGTCAATTACAACAAAGTCTATGTCCACTAGGGTTAAAATATTCTAGATTTGGAAGATTTAGTTGGAGCCAGGTTGTTAAAAAAGTTTTTTGAAATTTAAATAACTTTCTTAAACCATACTGGATTTCTTCCAAACTTGGACAGAAGCTTGTTTATGGTCATAAGATAGTATCCAGAAGTAAATTTTGTGAAAATAAAATTCCATTTTTTCCGTATTTTACTTATAAATGGACTTAGTTTTTCTGCAGGAAAACATAACATCACTCTGTGGTTGTAGTTTTTAAAATTTTAATAACTGTCTTAAACTATCCTTGGTTTGTACCAAACTTGGACAGAAGCTTGTTTATGATCATAAGGAAGTTTTGTTAATATTTTGTACCTGTGTATCTGTATTTTACTTATAAATGGACTTAGTTTTTCTTCCAGTTAACATTACATCCAGTCTGCAGTTAAAGTTTTTAAAACATTTATTAGATTCATAAATTATCCAGGATTTTTTTTACCAAACTTGGACAGAAGCTTCCTACAATCTAAACATGGTATCTTTTTGTTGTTGGGATTTACAAGTTCCAGGCCACGTTCACTCACATTTTTTGTTTCGAACGTCACTGATGAGTCTTTTTTTGGACGAAACGCGCGTCTGGTGTAAATATGAAATTTGGATCCTGGTATCTATGATGAGTTTATTTGTTAGTTGTATTTCTAGTTTTACTATCTGATAATGGAGTTAAGACTTTATTAACTTATTTTTATAGTTTGTTCTTATGTTTTAATGTTACACCACTGTCCCATGTTAGGGGGAGGGTTGGGATCCTGCTAACATGTTTAACACCTACAAACTTTGTATGTATGTGTCTGTGCCAAATCAAGAGCTTGTCATTCAGTGGTTCTCGTTTGTTGATATGTGACTTATTTATTTTTCGTTTATTTTTGTACATAATTTAGGCCGTCAGTTTTCTTGTTTGAATTGTTTTACATTTGTCATTTCTGGACCTTTTAAAGCTTACTATGGGGTATGGTATGCGTTAACTCCGAAATTTCAGTAGACATACATAGTAAACGGACCTTCGCGTTTACCTCCGCGTTAACGCGAAAACGGCGCGTCTTCCAATTTTTTAAAGGGTAAACGGGCGTTTACTTTCGCAGTTTATTCCAAGTTTATGTGAAACAAGGCTCGTCTTTTATTTTTATGAAAAGTAATCGCACGTTTTACACGGAAAGTCACCGTATTTTTGATATTCTGAACTAATATATAACAAGATAAGGTACATCACAATGACTGACTGGCCATTTTATCTCTGCGTTTGACTGTCCCTCTTGTATCATTTGTTCCTCTTCGATTGCCAGATTGACGATTACAGTAAAAGAAAAAATACCAAAGGGACAGTCAAACTCATAAATTGAAAATAAACTGACAACTCCTGGCTAAAATTGAAAGAAGACAAGCAGACAATCAATAGAACACATGACACAACATAGAAAACTAAAGAATAAGCAACACTAACCCCACCAAAAACTATTGGTGATCTCAGGTACTCCGAAAGGGTAAGCAGATCCTGCTCCACATGTGGCACCCGTCGTGTTGCTTATGTTATAACATATGTTACGGTTAATAGTCTAATTCGATAGGTCACATTCATGAAAGGGAAGGGAATTATAGTTACGACATAATAAACATATCCGATATCATTTGTGACACAGTTAATCCATAATGGTCAACCAAATCGTGATAGCGTCCGTAAAATTTACGAAGGGATCTTTTCAACTTCACAATTTAATAGCTTCCTTGAGAGCAGAAACCTTCTATCAAGGAAATTTATGATAGGAAATGCAAGCCTATGATCTTTTTGTTGTTGGGATTTACAAGTTCCAGGCCACGTTCACTCACATTTTTTGTTTCGAACGTCACTGATGAGTCTTTTTTTGGACGAAACGCGCGTCTGGCGTAAATATGAAATTTTGATCCTGGTATCTATGATGAGTTTATTTGTTAGTTGTATTTCTAGTTTTACTATCTGATAATGGAGTTAAGACTTTATTAACTTATTTTTATAGTTTGTTCTTATGTTTTAATGTTACACCAATGTCCCATGTTAGGGGGAGGGTTGGGATCCTGCTAACATGTTTAACACCTACAAACTTTGTATGTATGTGTCTGTGCCAAATCAAGAGCTTGTCATTCAGTGGTTCTCGTTTGTTGATATGTGACTTATTTATTTTTCGTTTATTTTTGTACATAATTTAGGCCGTCAGTTTTCTTGTTTGAATTGTTTTACATTTGTCATTTCTGGACCTTTTAAAGCTTACTATGGGGTATGGTATGCGTTAACTCCGAAATTTCAGTAGACATACATAGTAAACGGACCTTCGCGTTTACCTCCGCGTTAACGCGAAAACGGCGCGTCTTCCAATTTTTTAAAGGGTAAACGGGCGTTTACTTTCGCAGTTTATTCCAAGTTTATGTGAAACAAGGCTCGTCTTTTATTTTTATGAAAAGTAATCGCACGTTTTACACGGAAAGTCACCGTATTTTTGATATTCTGAACTAATATATAACAAGATAAGGTACATCACAATGACTGACTGGCCATTTTATCTCTGCGTTTGACTGTCCCTCTTGTATCATTTGTTCCTCTTCGATTGCCAGATTGACGATTACAGTAAAAGAAAAAATACCAAAGGGACAGTCAAACTCATAAATTGAAAATAAACTGACAACTCCTGGCTAAAATTGAAAGAAGACAAGCAGACAATCAATAGAACACATGACACAACATAGAAAACTAAAGAATAAGCAACACTAACCCCACCAAAAACTATTGGTGATCTCAGGTACTCCGAAAGGGTAAGCAGATCCTGCTCCACATGTGGCACCCGTCGTGTTGCTTATGTTATAACATATGTTACGGTTAATAGTCTAATTCGATAGGTCACATTCATGAAAGGGAAGGGAATTATAGTTACGACATAATAAACATATCCGATATCATTTGTGACACAGTTAATCCATAATGGTCAACCAAATCGTGATAGCGTCCGTAAAATTTACGAAGGGATCTTTTCAACTTCACAATTTAATAGCTTCCTTGAGAGCAGAAACCTTCTATCAAGGAAATTTATGATAGGAAATGCAAGCACGGGAATATCGTATCCATTGGGAGATATATACCCCGTATGCAGGTGCTGCTGGAATGTAGCTACTTAGAAATGGAAAGTTCACAATTGGAAAGCTGAAATCATCTCTTTTGTCGTAAAGTTTTGTTTTCAACCGATCCTCATTGTCAATTTCTAGATGTAGGTCAAGATATGAGGCCGACTTAACCGTAGCTGTTGTATCCTTTATATCTAGTTCGATGGGATAGATGCATTCAACATAGTCGTCAAATTTTGAATTATTTAGTGAAAGAACGTAATCTATATAGCGGAAAGTAGAGTTAAAGGATATTTCTAACTTCTTATCTTTCTTCCTAAGAAGTTCCTGTTGAAAAACACGTCCTCCGAACGTAACAAATATATTGTTAATCAATCAAGTATCTTGATAATGTCTGTTTCAGAGAATTTTTTGTTTGATTCAGAGTGATTCTTTACAAAGTAGGATTTATCACTTCCTAAGACAAGATACTTGTATCTACGTTGGCCATTCTTTTTTAAGAAGCAAAGTAATACCAACTCTTTCAATTTGTCTTTTAGTTTGGAATGTGGAATACGTGTGTAAAGTATAGAAGAGTCAAAGTTTTAATACTATTGCAAGACGAAAGAGAGTTAGATTGTATGTACTAAAAGATCTTTGGAATTTTGAAGTATCCACATCTGATTCACGTAAGAGGTGGAGCACTTTGATGACCCAGCAATATACCGTTGTTTGTAAGGACACTTATGTAGTTTAGGTATCCAATACATTGAAGGACGATCCAGTTCTTCATCTTTGGTTGAAATTCCAAAGGAACATAGAACAGACCTATGATTATCCAGGATTTCCTCTTTGGTAAGTGTCGTGAGGGTATATTTTGAGTGAAGTGTCAATACCTAATTCGTTTATCAAGCAGTTAATGTAATGTGTTTCACACACTAAAACGATGTTGTTTGGGGCTTTATCTGCAGGAACAACAACGTATTTGTCATGGAGGTAGGATAAGTGTTTTGCAAAGATTGACGTAGCATGGGCATTGATAGACCCATTCAGTTTCTTAATTCCGATTTGTATCAAAGACCTCACTGTCTTTATCCATGCGTAAAGAGTGTCTACGTCTTCCTTCCCGCGCTTAGCCCATTGACTGGCATAATCCTCGACTGAATCCGTCAAAACTTTAAAGTTGTATTTCCAATTGTTGGATTTAGGCTCACGATATTTCGGACCTTTCGAGTGCAATCGGGAGGTTTAGACTTGAAGTCGTCAGTATTGAGATCCTGCAAAACGTTGCAAAATAGGTTTGGTATAGGTATAAGAAATGATTGGTACATACTGATCTTTGAAATAAGGAGGTATTTTCGATTGAACTAATTTATGATGAATGTTATTACCATTAGACGCCATCGAGACCATTGTTTGCAAAGGAAAGATTAAGAAAAAATATTTTCTCTTTATCATATTTTGCAGTGCGGACTGGTTTAAAAGATATATAATCTCTTTATATAATTTAATATTGATCATCGTTTACAAGTAGAAAAATTCATATTTATCCTAGAACTATAAAATCTACAAGACTTTAATGTTACATGTGAGAGGACATTTAGTTTAAGAAAATATAAACTATTCATCCGCTATTTAAGGATGTACGTAGGTGAGATTAAAAAATCAAGAATTTAAAATGAATGCTCTTAGTCTAAAGAGCATTAGTTAAGAAACTAAATCAGATAAAAATATTTTGAATTCATATGGAATCTTAGAAAAATGGGCTTGACTCAATCCCAAACAATCCATGATTCTGTAATTCAGAGTAACCGAAATGCATCCATGATTAAATTCACATCTGTAAAATCGGAGATCGAACCAATGTTTCGTTTAACTTCATCAAATGTCTGGAGCAATTTGACAATAGTCCATGCTCACTGTAAAATAGATAGATGCATGTGACATACTTTAATGCAGATCTTATTTTTTTACTGTGACATTAATTCTCAATTGTAATTTGTAATTTATCAGTAAATGTACGTAACGTTTTTATGTAAGGCTACAATCTAAAACAAAGTAGGTATTTATTAAATCCATAAGCACTGTGAAGATTTCCAGGATTTTGGAAATAATATATTATTTCTTCTTATTTCTGATACAAGAGATATATAATATATGTCTATCTTGTGTATTTTCGATTGCATATGTCGATCGCTATGCATTTTCCTATTTATACAACATCTTGTATTGTGACGTTATAGCATTATTAATAAAAAGGACAATTTATTGTAAAGGAAAACATGACATAACGTTGGTGAAATTTCCTTACACCAGAAATGAACATATGTATATACCGAGGGGGTTTGATTCGGTTACACACCCAGAGACATTGTAGCGTAAGCAACTGGGTTGAAAAGGGGGAACCATTTGGTAAACTTGATCTTCAGATATTTATTCAACATGACAATAATAATTGATAAATTTGTCACAATTGTAACTTGATGGCAAACAAAATAAATGGATTTTTTTTTTATTTTTCGATTCCGCATGATAGATTCAAGCTAGGTCATTATGATTACAACTCTTCCCTAGTTGGAGAGAGGGTTTTCGCCTTCAACATGTTTAAGTAATGTAACCAAGCCTCATGCATTATGTATGTGCCTGTCCCTAGTCATGAGCCTGTAATTCTGTGGTTGCTGTATAAAATAATTGTTTTTCATTTAAATTGTACAATTAGTTATCAGAGGTACCAGGATTATAATTTAATACGTCAGACGCACATTCTGTTTCGTCTACACAAGATTCATCAGTGACGTTCAGATCAAAATAGCTAGAAAGCCTAACAAGTAAAACGCCAAAGAGCATTGAGGATAACAGTTTTCATTTCCTGGCCTTTCTAGCTGATTTTGCGTTTGTATTTAGCTCATTGTTCAATGCCGTACAATGACCTATTGTTGTAAATTTCTATAACATTTGGTCTCGTGTGGGAAGTTGTGTCATTTGCAATTATATCATATATTCTTATTGTTATATTATATGTACATGAATCATCTTTTTGTATATACATGTATATCCTAGTAGGGCTTTATTATGATTTGACGGAGAATGGGGGTAGTCCTTATTGATGCCATATGTCACTGTTTTAATGACTTCGGTTTATTATGGGGTCTTCATGGCCATGGTTTTCCAGTCAACAGCATGTCAGCTACTTTGGTGGTCTAATCTTTTATGGTAATGCGTTGTGGCTGAATACAAGAGGTGGTACATTTAACAATTGCCGGCTTGAAAATTAGTCTTTGCTGCTCCGCCACTCATCATTTACCATTAGGAGTAAGTATGGAACGCCCCAGCTGTATCAATCGTCATAATAGACTTTTGTCAGAAAAACTATTCTACAACGTGTGGCGAAACATATTAAAAATATGCCTAGGCTGATAATAAACCCCAACTAAAACTTTTTGGCGTTTCAAAGCATTAGGGTATTTGTATGGCGTAAACACCTAGTCAGTTTTGAGGTTAAAAGAATGTATGTAAATATTAGCATAATGAAGATTAGGAATACCAGACAAAATAACACAACAAAATGCAATTACAGACAGACTTATGAATAAATAGACAGACAGATGGATACACTGTATGTTAGACATATAGACTGACTGGTAGACAGGTATAGACAGACTGTTGGGAACATACACAGACTGTTGGAAACGTAAACTGGCTGGTAAAAATGTAGATACTTGTATACTTAATAACTATTCAACAAAGAGACAAAATGATACACATGTAGATAGAATATGAAACACCAAGACGGACTAGTTAATATGAGTTCAGACTATTGAACATGCACACATAGACAAACCGGTGAAAATGTAAACGGACTAGCTAGTGGACAAACACAGACTTGTAAACACTTAACCAGACTGTTGAGAATGTAGACAGACTAGGGGACTATTCAAAAGACTGGTGAAAATTAAGACAAAGTTTTGGACACATAGACAGAATGATGAACATGTAGACAGACTTGTGTTAATGCAATTTGACAAAAAATATTTGCCAGTGTATAAATCTTATTCTAACTCTATTCTAGATCTTGCCAAAATTGAAACTATTGATAATACTTTGGATCTACTAACAGATGACCATTTTTACCTGAATAATATTAATGATACTGTAAAGGATATTTGTGATATATTTTTCAACGCCAAAAAACATACGTTTGGAACTTACAATCCAAATAAATCTGATAAAATAACAATGCGCAAAAACGGAAATCGATTGCACCATGGTTTGACAACAAATGCAGACAAAAACCAAAAAGACAAGGCGCACTCAAAGACTATACAAACTATGTTTATCATAATTGTGTACTTTTAAAATATCTTACTGTATTTGTTTACCTTAACTATTGCATTTGTATTTATATTATGTGTTTCTCTGTAAACTTGTATTTAGTTTTTAGAGAATAAAGTATCTATCTATCTTTCTAACTCTGTTGGGTTTAATTTTCAGACTTGTGTAAATATAGTAAAACCAATACTACGGGGGAAAATATTGGCATGGGGGAAAATGACTATATGTATACGTATCACCAAATTTTCGTGGGAGAAGAATGGCAATTATCTTAAATTTCCCCTAGGGAAGAATTGGTTCATACTAGTTTCCCCCGGGGGAAAAATTGGCATGGGCTCAGAATGTCTATATTACATCGGCCCAATGAAAGTTAGTATTTGCTGTTCCACTACTCAACATACACCTTTGAGGATTAAGGGTAAAGACAGATAGGTTCGGAGTCGAAACAGTGTATCTGTACGAAATGACATATCTTCCTGTGAACTGTTTACTTTGTGAATTAGCACTTTTAAATATCATGCATAGCTTGTCTGTCTGTAGGGTATATATGCGTATAATGTCGTGCCCTGAAAATGCACTGAATCCGCCATTGGACGTTAATACACATCTATCGACAGCAAATCTGATGGAGAATAAATGCCTATTGCTATATTGGATGAATACTACTATTGATTTTATCTATACATGTATTATATTATCTTTCCACTATGTGTTTTGTTGTACAGTATTGACAAAGATTGTTATAACTAATAGAGCATATAAAAAAATGAAATAATGTCATTATTTTCACATGTTTCACGTGTATGATTAGACTAATTTGAAGTCGAAAAATATCTTTAGATGTTTAAAATAAATAAAATGTTTGTGATGGTCTGTCCAATACCGTGGATGATTGTTTGACTCTTTACACTAAACTATCGCACAATAATGACGTTTCTAACAAACATACATTTTCCTATTTAAATCAAACCCCCCCTTTTTTTTACAGATTTTGTTGTTGCCACAAATATAAAGAAATACGATGTATACAAACTTGAACTGCTATTAAATGATTAAAGCATTAGATTCCTGACATAATGCATATATAAAAAAAAGATGTGGTATATAAAGGCGACAAGACATTTCTTCACAAGAGACTAAATGACACATAAATTAACAATTAAAGGTAACCGTACGGCCTTGAACAATGAGAAAAAACCCATCCCGTATAGTCAGCTATACAAGGCCCAGAAAAGAATCATGTAAAACAATGCAAACGATAAAAGTAACGGCTTAGTTTATGAACAAACAATGAACGAATAACAAATATGTATAACAGCAACAAACGGCAATTTCTAATTACTGCCTTCTGACTTCGGACACAACATACAGAATGAAGCGTGGTTGTTATCCGTTCGTTTGATGTGTTTCGGTTTTTGATTTAGCCATTTGATTTGGGACTTTCTGTTTTTAATTTTCCTAGGAATTCAGTATTTTTGTGATGTTCCTTTTTAAACGTCTTACCGAACTAGAGGCTCTAAAGAGCCTGTGTCGCTCACCTTGGTCTATGTGCATATCAAACAAAGGACACAAATGGATTCATGACAAAATTGTATTTTGGTGATGGTGATATGTTTGAAGTTCTTACTTTACTGAACGATTTTGCTTCTTACAATTATATCTATAATGAACTTTGCCCATTAGTAACAGAGAACTATATTTGGTAAAAATTTACATAAATTTACCAAATTAATGAAAATTGTAAAAAATTGACTATAAAGGGCAATAACTCCTTAAGGGGTCAATTGACCATTTAGGTCATGTTGACTTATTTGTAGATCTTACTTTGCTGAACATTATTGCTGTTTACAGTTTATCGCTATCTATAATAGTATTCAAGATAACCAAAAACGGCAAAATTTCTTTAAAAATTACCAATTGGAGGGCAGCAACCCAACAACCAGTTGTCCAATTTATCTGAAAAATTCAGGGCAGATAAATATTGACTTGATTAACAATTTAACTTCATGTCAGATTTGCTCTAAATGCTTTGGTTTCATAGTTATAAGCCAAAAACTGCATTTTACCCCTATGTTCTATTTTAAGCCGTGGCGGCCATTTTGGTTGAATGGCCAGGTTATCGGACACATTTTTCAAACTAGATACCCCAAAAATGATTGTGGCCTAGTAGTTTCAGTGGAGATTTTGTAAAAGATTACTTAGATTTATGAAAAATGGTTAAAAATTGACTATAAAGGGCAATAACTCCTAAAGGGGTCAACTGACCATTTCGGTCATGTTGACTTATTTGTAAATCTAACTTTGCTGAACATTATTGATGTTTACAGTTTATCTCTATCTATAATAATATTCAAGATAATAACCAAAAACAGCAAAATTTCCTCAAAATTACCAATTCAGGGGCAGCAACCCAACAACGGGTTGACTGATTCAACTGAAAATTTCAGGGCAGATAGATCTTGACCTGATAAACATTTTATCCCATGTCAGATTTCCTCAAAATACTTTGGTTTTTGAGTTATAAGCCAAAAACTGCATTTTACCCCTATGTTCCATTTAGCTGTAGCGTCCATCTTAGTTGGTTGACCAAGTCACGCCACACATTTTTTTAACTAGATACCCCAAAGATGATTGTGGCCAAGTTTGGATTAATTTGGCCCAGTAGTTTTAGAGGAGAAGATTTTTGTAAAAGATTACTTTAATTTACCAAAAATGGTTAAAAATTGACTATAAAGGGCAATAACTCCTAAAGGGGTCAACTGACCATTTCGGTCATGTTGACTTATTTGTAAATCTAACTTTGCTGAACATTATTGATGTTTACAGTTTATCTCTATCTATAATAATATTCAAGATAATAACCAAAAACAGCAAAATTTCCTCAAAATTACCAATTCAGGGGCAGCAACCCAACAACCAATTGACCGATGCATCTGAAAATATCAGGGCAGATAGATCTTGACCTGATAAACAATTTATCCCATGTCAGATTTCCTCAAAATGCTTTGGTTTTTGAGTTACAAGCCAAAAACTGCATTTTACCCCTATGTTCTATTTTTAGCCGTGGCGGCCATCTTGGTTGGTTGACCAAGTCACGCCACACATTTTTTAAACTAGATACCCCAAAGATGATTGTGGCCAAGTTTGGATTAATTTGGCCCAGTAGTTTCAGAGGAGAAGATTTTTGTAAAAGTTAACGACGACGGACGACGACGGACGACGGACGACGGACGACGACGGACGACGGACGACGGACGCAAAGTGATGGGAAAAGCTCACTTGGCCCTTCGGGCCAGGTGAGCTAATAAAAAAGTACCTGATGATTTGTATTTAAATAAATGGTCCTGTATTCTTTTAAAATCGGCTACCCCTAAAAACCTAGATAATATACGGAATTTGTGTATTTATCTAATAACAATCAATTAAATGTATCATCATAAAACCAGCGTTGTCACCTACAATCACTGATTAGAGCATATAAGTGTTATATTAACAAAGAAGGTAATCCTGGCAATCAGGACAAATGCATGCTGAGTGATAACGGTTTACTTGTCGAACCTGTTTCAATAACCAAGCTTATCATGTTGTGACGGATCAAAATTAACACACATGCTACACATAAGTAGTCATAACTCTTGAAACATATTGAAAACGTTTTAAGGTGAACAATTTTATAGATAAGAAATACAATTACTGTATGATACGTTTATCTATTATTCCTGCAATGAAATAGAAATTGTACCTGTATTTTATGATACATATAATAAAGAAAACAAAAATTCACAGAGGAAAACATATATTTCGATTAAGGTAATATATATTTTCAAATGTCCCCAAACACATATATAATAAGGGAAGTAACTCTAAGTGATTTAAATTTTGACTAACCAGCCACCCATGCAAAGCCGCCTTTTTCTGTGGTCCGACGAGCGGCCAGTTTTTGAGACGTTTCACTGTTAGAAAGTGTCGACTGCTATAACTATTTGTTTTTACATTTTTCCTATTATGTCTGTTTGTTTTGCTAACAGATTGTTGCCAATATAGTTGAATTATATGCAACTGTCATACAAATGAAAGGTTTATCAAGGTAATAAACCAGGTTTAATAAACCATTTTCTAAACAAGGAAATGTCTTTACCAAATAAGGAATATAACAGTTGAGTTACAGTCGTTTCATGTGTTAAAGGTTTTGATTTTGTAATTTGATAAAAAAAAACTTTCCGTGTTGAATTTTCCTATTTATATTTTGACAGTGCGCACAATTCGGATGAATACGTACAAAGACTATTTACACCTGTAACCATATTATATTTTCTTTTTTAAATACCTAAGGTAAAATATAACCAAGGACATGGTATGGTTGTTCAAGCGGATATATGTTGAATAAAAAGACAAATAGCGTGTGTTTTGTATTTACTCAGTAACTACACGCGACTTTATGTAGTATGAAGTTGAAATTTTAAAATGGGATATAAGTGAATAGTTTGATAGTAAATAACTCGCATATTGATATTTGACGGATATTAAAGACAGTTTGAGGTAAGAACATGTTTTTTCTGACTTCGTACAATAGTTTGTCTTTAACAATTAACTTCTTAATATCTAACAGTTGAAAGTCATCTATATTTAAATGAGATATGTAATTTTATTTTTTTCTAAAATAAAAGGTCAGGTTTATGAAAACTTCGCTATTAAACACTCCTTTAAGTTTCATAACATCATTTGGTCAGTCAGATTTTTTTGCTGATCGTCGATTGTTCTCTTTTTATAGAAAACATTTTATAACTTCTTATTCTTTAAGGTTCTATGTAGAAAAAAAACATGATTCATTGTTGCATCCTCAGTGTATGTCTGTCTATGTCGAAAACATCAGTTCCACAACGACACCCTCTTTTCCCCTCAAGTCTAGAATACGTATACGTAGGACGGTAACGCATTCAGTCACATACCCTCAATGGTTTTAACAAATTAATGTAAATGCAGAGAAATGTCTAGAAGTTTTTTGGCTGTATGGTATAGTAAAAAATGTTGATGTTGGTAATAAAAAAAGCAATGTCAATCAACTAATATATATACCAGGATTTTAATTGTATATTTGCACCAGACGCGCGTTTCGTCTACAAAAGACTCATCAATGACGTTCAAATAAAAAAATGTTCAAAAGGCCAAATGAAGTGCGAAGTTGAAACGGAATGATGAGATAAATAAAACAACAGAAACAATTACAAAAAAAATCTAACACAAAAGAATATATATAAAAATAAGGAGATGTGGAATGATTTCAAAGTTCAAAAGAAGTGGATGTTTTCAATTATATCCATAATGTATGCCTACTTTGCAAGTACCATGGATAGTTGAATTGGCACTACACTATAGACAGCGGCACCTCATTTTGAGGGGAAAAGGTCTGTCAATCTATTTATCATTAACAGTCAGCCTGTACCGCGCGAGATTTCAAACATTCCTCAGAGCAGGGTAAATCTTTTATAATATAAGACCATCGACAGCCGTTAATAAGTACCCTATGAATTCGTTACAACTCGCAGAAATAAAAAATAATATTTAAAGGGTACAGAAAATATTTCGATTGAAATCATTTTAAGTTTTCTGAAATGTTTACGTAACCCAATACTTCTTTAAAATACTTAAGGTGCAATATAACTTAGGCATTTATGTTTATTCATGCGGGGACCTTTAACAAAAATCACAAAAGGCACACTATGTGTACGTAGTCGATAGTTTAGTAACGACACTATTGTTAGGCTAGGATATCATATTGAAATTGGGTGTTGTTGAAAGGTTTCAAATTTTGTTTCGTATTCATTATTGAAATATGTTATATATGCATTTTTGCGCCTGTCCCAAGTCAGGAGACTCTGGCCTTTGTTAGTCTTGTATTATTTTAATTTTAGTTTCTTGTGCACAATTTGGAAATTAGTATGGCGTTCATTATCACTGGACTAGTATATAGTTGTTTAGGGGCCAGCTGAAGGACGCCTCCGGGTGCGGGAATTTCTCGCTACATTGAAGACCTGTTAGTGACCTTCAGCTGTTGTTTTTTATTTGGTCGGGTTGTTGTCTCTTTGACACATTCCCCATTTCCATTCTCAATTTTATAACAGATTGTACTATATCAAAAACATAAAATATCATTGTGATTTCTTTTCATTTGTTTACCCCTGGAATATATCATATCTGTTGTTGGAAAACAAACCTTTCAGGGTTTCGGGCCCTGTTTTTGACCTTTTAATCTTGCAGATACGATGTTCACTTATGAGACTGCGTCATTTGGTCTCGTGTAGAGAGTTGTCTCATAGGCAATCATACCACATCTTCTTTTTTATATGACATGGAATATTTTGTTGATAGTCAGTTGTATCATGTTACATGCCATTCAATTCTTATATATACGATACATATTCCGTGTTTTACGTTTTGTAGATATCAAAATAAAACGTTGTTGTAAACACTCAAGCTTAAATTATTTAACCGAGAATCGAAAGGACTATTTCACATAAGACTACAGTTTACAAAACATTACATCGTAGCTTTTATTAGTTGATGTTTGTATTTCTTACCCCTAACCTTTTATTTCACCTTGTTTTGTTTTTCATATGAATCAAAAATCAAAAGTATTTAAACAACATGTTACATTTGCTTGATGCTTTTCATTATAATGCCCCCTTTTTTGTTTTGTTTACCAAACCTGACCAAGAGCATAAGATAAAGTTACCTCCAACACACTGGACCAGTTAATGTTTTTTTATATATATTATTTTCATATTTACAATTGTGTCGAATAATAAACTTCATGGTTCAGGTCTATCGGTATAAAGACTCCGTATAGTGTTAATTATCGTAAATACAAAGAGAGGATACTACATACCTAGCCAAAGCCAATAATTTGGTAAATATGGCATACTAGTATTTGTTTTACTCTTTGAATTGTTCCTTACTTTTAAGAATTTGGATATTTATTAGTTTGAAATATTGCGTTGTCATCTATTTATTGTTGAAGAATGTTTAATTAATCTAGACATATTGTTGCTTCTTCTGTCGGCGGTTTTGTGCCTCAATAATGTACACTCAACTCTTGCTTTGTTACATGTCGATCTTAACAGTTAAACTGAATAAAGGGTGGACAGCTGCATTGCAATGCTAATTCATATGATCAATAACGAAAGCATAATTTCGAAATTACTGACATTTATAGAACAAATAGTATTTACAAACTAAAACTGCTAGAACTTGTTATCGCCAGCATATAATTAGGAAATGCAACCAATATGAAATGTTCATAAATAGTATGACAAGTCTGTTTACGCATGCAACTATACATGATATACTTCTTTTAAATACTAACAGTACAATATATCAAAGATCCTGTTTGTTTCTTCAAGAGTAAAATTTAAAAACAATAGACAAATCGCGTGTTTTGCATTGATTGCTTAGTAACTAGACGCTACATTGGGTACAATTACCGTTTAAATGGAATGTAAATGAAAGGTAGTATAATGTATTACACACATATTCATATATGAAAAATGTAATTGAGAGCTTGAGGTAGGAATATTTTCTATCTTTCTTCGTTACATAGTTTGTTTTACACACTATTACTGAATATGTAACAGTGACGTGATATGAATGTTAAGGTAATATGGTATTTTCTCAAAATGAGAACAAGGAAAGAAAAACTAATGCTTTGCATTTGCACAAAAGTTTATGTTTTCTTTAAATTCAATTGCCCTTTTTATTGAATCATTAAGATTTTTTTTAAGGAAGCGAAATCTGTTTTTTGTTTTGCTTTTTCGAATTCCTTTCTATCGACTTAGAATTCAGACTATTCGGTGCCTCCAAGACCCCCGGCTTAAATTAAACGGACCGTAAAGCATGTGTACGAGATAAAAAACTCATGATCATCGGATCATGAAGAGTCAATAGTCACGTAATATTGAATCAAAGAATACTGACGTCCTTGCCGAAACAAATTATTTGGAAAAGACATGATTTTATAGTGTGAACAAATGTATTTTGACTTACATTTAGTCTGTACAAAAGAGGAGTGTCCGCAAAAAAATAGAGATTTAAAACATGCAAATGTACAAAGTACATTTAACTTGTATCTGAAATTATACCATAGACTGCCGTAAAAAGTAGCCTGTGAATGTGTTGCATCTCGCAGAAGTAACGAAGTTAAAATTTTGTATAAGTTTATTGAATAATGCACAGTTATACCTCAATGAGGAAGACGGCAATCATAAATCAACACAATTAGTTATAAGTGTACAGGAAATATTTCGAGTGAACAAATATTAAAGTCTTTGTCATTGTTTTCGACACCAAATAATTCTGTTAAATACACCAGGTGCGATTTAACAAAGAGCCATACAAGTTTATCCATGTGTGCAAATTTTAAATAAATATACAACAGACACATTGTTTGAGCGTAATAGATAGTTCAATGACTAATAACACTAGAATCTGACATTTTATATTCGGATGTCATTTAAAGGATTTAAATTAAGATATGGCAAAGAGAGCTTGTATTTAGCCATGTGTTATTGACGATTATTAGGTTTAAGAATGTATTTAAAGTGTGTATTTAAAGTTTGTATAGTTTTTCTCTTGAATTTAACACACTAAATGATAATGCAATCTCAGAGATTTTTAAGTTTGTCTAGCAATTCATAATATTGTATTCCTTTCAACATTTACATATTTAATATTCCGGCTTTTCTATTGATAAAGTGATATTTTATTTGCCAATACGACATCACATGAGTTAGACCTGTTTATATTCACTTGAGTTTATATGTTTATATGCAGTTTATTTTATAATAATACCAATATTCAATGTGTACATAAGTGTATTAGAGAAACAGATATACAAGTACGTATGGATTTGACCGCAACACGTTTATCTCGACACTGAAACGTGTCTTTATTCTACATTTCATATGATTGTTTTTAAATGTTCCTTTTGTTTTCTTTCGATTATTTTTCTGTCAACCTCATAATTTAAATATAAAACCGAAAGGACAGATTGATTGGAAACCTTGACATTTTATGATGTATTTTTTTTGCAGTAGCAAACCTTGTTTTGTGTATCATTTGCCCATTGTATAGCGTTTACATGTATTATAAATATATTAACATAAATAATCAGTATGCTCATTTTGGAAGCAGTAAAATCAAATTTCTTACTCGGAAGGATTTTCTATTCTACAGTAGGATTCGCATGTACAATAAACGATAACTACTTCACATTGCATTCGCGAAAAAAAATCTTAACAATTGGTGATTTCAGTCACCTTGTTTATGTATAATCCTGATGAAAGAAAACATAGAAAAGCGCTTCGGAGACATGAAATGCATAACGTGGTGTTTTCATTTTTCACAGCACTGAGACATACCTCTACTTGGTGGCCTATCAGTCCCCGAGGGTATCATCAGTTCAGTAGTCAAAACTTAGATACCTAATTTGTCCGTTAATAAATATTGAAATTAGAAAATATGGTTTCGACTCCCTGGGGCAAAGTTGGCCTTAGATTGTACATTATAAATTTATATCTAAACACATTATCATATAAAAAAAAACATTTCGTCAACTGTTCCCTTTTAAAAACTCGGGTAAAACTTGATATACGTAGATTAATTATAAGACATCTGTGATTATCAATATGAATATTTACACTTTTTGTCACAAAAGAAACCATTGTAATTTAAAAAGACTATTCTTTTCAACTATATTCTGCAAACACAATTAAACCAGTTTTAACGATGATCAACGATTAATGAAATATAATTGACTGGTCATTAGACCTGTAAGATTCAGTATGCTTCGAAAAATACTAAGATTCATTAACAGGGACCTGGTTTTCGCTCCCTCATGTCGAATACTCCTTTTTAAACGGGTCAAGCTGTAAGCTTCTGGGTTAAGATATCTCTTTGTATGGTCTCTATACAATGTAAATGGACGCGAATTTAGATAGAAGCTAATGTAAACCTTCCCAAAGCAACGTTTTGGAAAATAGGAATAGCATATCTTTAATTTTTTTCTGATTGATTTGTTCAGAACTTGTTAAGAATTGGGATGATTGCAAGTTTGACACATTGAAAACCATATGTCTGTTAGTAAAGACGGTATAATGCTGTAATACTTTACTACTGTTGTCGTGGGCCTCAATCCTTTGACACATTGAAAACCATATGTCTGTTAGTAAAGACTGTATAATACTGTAATACTTTACTACTGTTGTCGTGGGCCTCAATCCTTTGACACATTGAATACCATATGTCTGTTAGTAAAGACTGTATAATGCTGTAATACTTTACTACTGTTGTCGTGGGCCTCAATCCTTTGACACATTGAATACCATATGTCTGTTAGTAAAGACTGTATAATGCTGTAATACTTTACTACTGTTGTCGTGGGCCTCAATCCTTTGACACATTGAAAACCATATATCTGTAAGTAAAGACTGTATAAGGCTGTAATACTTTACTACTGTTGTCGTGGGCCTCAATCCTTTGACACATTGAATACCATATGTCTGTTAGTAAAGACTGTATAATGCTGTAATACTTTACTACTGTTGTCGTGGGCCTCAATCCTTTGACACATTGAAAACCATATATCTGTAAGTAAAGACTGTATAAGGCTGTAATACTTTACTACTGTTGTCGTGGGCCTCAATCCTTTGACACATTGAAAACCATATGTCTGTTAGTAAAGACTGTATTATGCTGTAATACTTTACTACTGTTGTCGTGGGCCTCAATCCTTTGACACATTGAAAACCATATATCTGTTAGTAAAGAATGTATAATGCTGTAATACTTTACTACTGTTGTCGTGGGCCTCAATCCTTTGACACATTGAAAACCATATGTCTGTTAGTAAAGACTGTATACGGCTGTAATACTTTACTACTGTCAGTAGGTGTCTGCCTCAATCCTTTGACACATTGAAAACCATATGTCTGCTAGTAAAGACTGTATAAGGTTGTAATACTTTACTACGTATACTGTTGTCGCGGGCCTCAATCCTTTGACATATTGAAAACCATATGTCTGTAAGTAAAGACTGTATAAGGCTGTAATACTTTACTACTGTTGTCGTGGGCCTCAATCCTTTGACACATTGAAAACCATATGTCTGTTAGTAAAGACGGTATAATGATGTAATACTTTACTACTGTTGTCGTGGGCCTCAATCCTTTGACACATTGAAAACCATATGTCTGCTAGTAAAGACTGTATAAGGTTGTTATACTTTACTACTGTTGTCGTGGGCCTCAATCCTTTGACACATTGAAAACCATATGTCTGTTAGTAAAGAATGTATAATGCTGTAATACTTTACTACTGTTGTCGTGGGCCTCAATCCTTTGACACATTGAAAACCATATGTCTGCTAGTAAAGACTGTATAAGGTTGTTATACTTTACTACGTATACTGTTGTCGCGGGCCTCAATCCTTTGACACATTGAAAACCATATGTCTGTAAGTAAAGACTGTATAAGGCTGTAATACTTTACTACTGTTGTCGTGGGCCTCAATCATTTGACACATTGAACACCATATGTCTGTTAGTAAAGAATGTATAATGCTGTAATACTTTACTACTGTTGTCGCGGGCCTTAATCCTTTTTGTTGTCTTCGGGGGACTAATAAGATTGAAGTCACGCTTTTGAATATCGATATCTAATTTTTATTCTACAGCCATTTTATCAAACACATGGGTGACTCACCACGTTGGACTCATTGGGGTCCTTACTAAAACGTTAGCATAATGCAGGATTGGCTAATTTTTGGTAATCGTGACACGAGAAAGTAAAACTATTTTGCGTGAAAACGGGAAACAAAAGTCGAGCGTGACACATGAAATAACCATGATTCCTTAAAAAAATGCAGGGAATCCAGGATGATCATAACTATATTAAGCGCGATATCAACTTTGTTGTCAAAAGTAGTGATGACTTGTATGTATGTACGGTTTACAATCATCGACATCCTGTTAATGGTTTTTACATTTCCAAAACTGTATCCCGAAATCACTTCTTTACATAGATCCCTAATTATAAAAAGGACAACAAAATCCAGTCAAAGAGACCAAAGATCAAGAGGTGCATTGCAGGATTCTCCTGTTGAGAAATCTGATTTTTCATTCTGAAAGTAATAAAGACCAGGCTGGGCGAAAATTTGTAATTGAAAATGTAGCGTAATTTAATTTTGGTCTCGGTAAAAAGAATCTCTATTATATGGCCAATTTATAAATTTACTGTTTGCAAAAGTATGAATTATTCGAAATAATGAGGATTTTCTTATCCCAGGCATAGATTACCTTAACCGTATTTGGCCCCTTTTTTTGGAATTTTGGGTCCTCAATGCTGTTCAACTTTGTACTTGTTTGGCTTTCTAACTATTTTGATCTGAGCGTCACTGATGAGTGTTATGAATACGAAACACGTGTCTGACTTATCAAATTATAAGCCAGGTACCGTTGATAACTATAAAAAAAATATACGTGTTCTTCCATTCAATTTTGAGTAGATATCATTTTTGTCTCTTTGACATATTCCTCATTTCCATTTTATTACACACCATTTAAATTACTAGCATGTGTGAGTTTCTATAACAGTACAAAAATAGATCCTGAAAAAAATATTATATAACAAATAAACAGCTACACCATGAGCGCATGATAGCTCGTCGCCTTTTTGAAATATTCGATAACTTCTCAATGTCATATCAGATATTTATAAAAACTAAAAGGGAGCTCCAGTCAATATATATCATCATACATGTATATAAACAATACATCAAAGTATCATGAGAACTGCTGTAAACATTTTTGATTTATTGTCAGAAAACTGGAAAATACCATCTTTTTTAATGAATAAACCCCTTAACTGAATAAGATAAAATCGAAAATTAATAAAAATCGAAAGGGCGCTCATGTTAATTGATGTCAACAATTCGCCAAAATTTCTTGCATATTTGTGAAAGGATTTTTGAGATATTATCAGAAAACTGAAGAAAAAAACACCATTTTTATTGAATAAAACCCCATTACTCAGAAACTTAAAATCTAAAATTTATAAAAAACGATAGGGAGTTTTATGTAAATTGGTTAAAGAGTGTTTGAGTTAATGTCCGACATGTTGACGACGAACCGAACAGACAAGAATATACCAAGTAATTATCTAGATACATCATTCTAAAAACCATGTTCATAGAAAAAGGAATTCATTACAAAGGGTTATACCCGTAACCAGACATACTGGATTTGTCAAGGACCCGACTTATTTTAATATTTCATTTACCGTTATCTGTTTTTGTCCATTCTAATTCTTTGTTATCTGTTATAAGCCAAATCAATTTGCTGTTTTGCTGTTATTGGGACCCTCCTTGTCATCTCCCCCCCCCCCTCAACGATTGATGAAATATAATTGACTGGTCATTAGACTTGTAAGATTCAGTATTTATTCTACAGCCATTTTATCAAACACATGGGTGACTCACCACGTTGGACTCATTGGGGTCCTTACTAAAACGTTAGCGTAATGCAGGATTGGCTAATTTTTGGTAATCGTGACACGAGAAAGTAAAACTATTTTGCATGAAAACGGGAAACAAAAGTCGAGCGTGACACATGAAATAACCATGATTCCTTAAAAAAATGCAGGGAATCCAGGGAGATTGTTTAAGCGCGATATCAACATTTGTTGTCAAAAGTAGTGATGACTTGTTTGTATGTACGGTTTACAATCATCGACATCCTGTTAATGGTTTTTACATTTTCAAAGCTGTATCTCGAAATCACTTCTTTACATAGATCCCTAATTATAAAAAGATCAACAGGATCCAGTCAAAGAGACCAAAGATCAAGAGGTGCATTGCAGGATTCTTCTGTTGAGAAATCTGATTTTTCTGAAAGTAATAAAGACCAGGCTGGGCAAAAAATTGTAATTGAAAATGTAGCGTAATTTAATTTTGGTCTCAGAAAAAAGAATCTCTATTATATGGCCAATTTATAAATTTACTGTTTGCAAAAGTATGAATTATTCGAAATTATGAGGATTTTCTTATCCCAGGCATAGATTACCTTAACCGTATTTGGCCCCTTTTTTTTGGAATTTTGGGTCCTCAATGCTGTTCAACTTTGTACTTGTTTGGCTTTCTAACTATTTTGATCTGAGCGTCACTGATGAGTGTTATGTATACGAAACGCGTGTCTGACTTATCAAATTATAATACAGGTACCGTTGATAACTATAAAAAAAAATATACGTGTTCTTCCATTCAATTTTGAGTAGATATCATTTTTGTCTCTTTGACATATTCCTCATTTCCATTTTATTACACACCATTTAAATTACTAGCATGTGTGAGTTTCTATAACAGTACAAAAATAGATCCTGAAAAAAATATTATACAACAAATAAACAGCTACACCATGAGCGCATGATAGCTCGTCGCCTTTTTGAAATATTCGATAACTTCTCAATGTCATATCAGATATTTATAAAAACTGAAAGGAAGCTCCAGTCAATATATATCATCATACATGTATATAAACAATACATCAAAGTATCATGAGAAATGCTGTAAACATTTTTGATTTATTGTCAGAAAACTGGAAAATACCATCTTTTTTAATGAATAAACCCCTTAACTGAATAAGATAAAATCGAAAATTAATAAAAATCGAAAGGGCGCTCATGTTAATAGATGTGAACAATTCGCCAAAATTTCTTGCATATTTGTGAAAGGATTTTTGAGATATTATCAGAAAACTGAAGAAAAAAACACCATTTTTATTGAATAAAACCCCATTACTCAGAAACTTAAAATCTAAAATTTATAAAAAACGATAGGGAGTTTTATGTAAATTGGTTAAAGAGTGTTTGAGTTAATGTCCAACATGTTGACGATGAACCGAACAGACAAGAATATACCAAGTACATATCTAGATACATCATTCTAAAAACCATGTTCATAGAAAAAGGAATTCATTACAAAGGGTTATACCCGTAATAAGACATACTGGATTTGTCAAGGACCCGACTTATTTTAATATTTCATTTACTGTTATCTGTTTTTGTCCATTTTAATTCTTTGTTATCTGTTATAAGCCAAATCAATTTGCTGTTTCGCTGTTATTGGGACCCTCCTTACCACCCCCCCCCCCCCCCCTCAACGATTGATGAAATATAATTGACTGGTCATTAGACTTGTAAGATTCAGTATTTATTCTACAGCCATTTTATCAAACACATGGGTGACTCACCACGTTGGACTCATTGGGGTCCTTACTAAAACGTTAGCGTAATGCAGGATTGGCTAATTTTTGGTAATCGTGACACGGGAAAGTAAAACTATTTTGCGTGAAAACGGGAAACAAAAGTCGAGCGTGACACATGAAATAAACATGATTCCTTAAAAAAATACCAGGGAATCCAGGGAGATCATAACTATATTAAGCGCGATATCAACATTTGTTGTCAAAAGTAGTGATGACTTGTTTGTATGTACGGTTTACAATCATCGACATCCTGTTAATGGTTTTTACATTTCCAAAACTGTATCCCGAAATCACTTCTTTACATAGATCCCTAATTATAAAAAGAACAACAAGATCCAGTCAAAGAGACCAAAGATCAAGAGGTGCATTGCAGGATTCTTCTGTTGAGAAATCTGATTTTTCTGAAAGTAATAAAGACAAGGCTGGGCGGAAATTTGTAATTGAAAATGTAGCGTAATTTAATTTTGATCTCAGAAAAAAGAATCTCTATTATATGGCCAATTTTATAAATTTACTGTTTTCAAAAGTATGAATTATTCGAAATACTGAGGATTTTTTTTTCCCAGGCATAGATTACCTTAACCGTATTTGGCACAACTTTTTGGAATTTTGGGTCCTCAATGCTGTTCAACTTTGTACTTATTTGGCTTTCTAACTATTTTGATCTGAGCGTCACTGATGAGTGTTATGTATACGAAACGCGTGTCTGACTTATCAAATTATAAGCCAGGTACCGTTGATAACTATAAAAAAAAATATACGTATTCTTCCATTCAAGTCAATACTTTAATACGCACAATAGCAGATAAAAGGAAAGGACATGAATACAATATACACAACCAATTGTATATACATATCGAAACATTTTCATTGACACATTTTGGCAATATCTTCCAACATGTCAAAGTACCCTTCCGTGAAAATCAAAACAAGAAATATTTACAAACTTGACATGGACAGTAAGTACATAATTCATGGGTGGATTCAAGAGGTAAGGCGGTCATTTTTCTGGAATTTATTTTGTTCATTTAGGGGCATTTTGTCATATTTTGCCTCCACCACTTTGGCCAATAACGTAGCTGGTTTTTTTTATTGACAGTTTTTCTCGGAAAGATTGTCGTATCCATGCAAAAGTTTGAGGACAAGTGAAGCATACCGACAGGAGGGATCAAAATCATAATTAATATGGCAAAACAATTGATAAAGCAATAACTAGTCGGGAATTAATGAAATAAGTGATTTACCAATATTACTGTATTGTAGTGAGATATGGTCGCTAAATATTGTGAAGAACAACAAAACTCTTGAATCTCAATACTTATCTATGAAATCAGTAAAACTCCAGACCAAATTTGCGAAAGGTCTTCTAAATGTTAATTCAAAGGCTGTATTAGTATTCTGTAGGATTTTGGTTGCATATTTTAAAGTCAAATGAAAATGAGTCTTTATTATATAATGTTTATAAAGCTAACAAGCAGTTAAATGATGGATTTGCTTCAAAAGTTAAAATGCTACTTTCAAAATTGAATTTCACTGATGTTTGGGAAAATCAATGTACCTTTTCTAAAAAAAAAAAAAAAAATCCTTTTAGCCCTCATGAAGAAGCTCAATGAAAATTACATTATATTTTGGAGAAATGGTCTCTTTAATGATAATAATTCAATAAATGAAAATAAACTAAGAACCTACAGAAAATTTAAAGTGAAGTATGAACTAGAAAAATACCTATTATTGAATTTATATAAAAATGTTACAAAAAATTATGCTAAAAGAAGAATAAGTAATTGTATGCTGGCTGTTGAACGCGGTAGATACAACAAACCAGCTTTAGAAAACAGAATATGTCCTTTATGCCATAAAGAGGTGGAAGATGAATTTCATTTTATCATAACATGTTCAGAAATTAATAAAACTAGGATCAAAATGTTTAATGAAATTTCTAGTATTCTCCCCAGTTTTAATTCAATGAGTGAAGAAACAAAATTTGATTATATATTTTCCTGGGAAGAATGTGATATTTTACTTATTATTGTTAACTATATAAGTGAAATGTAAAATGAGAGAAACAATTATAATGTCATTATATGAACTGTGTAATTGATGTCTCAACTTATAATATTAGGAATCCGGTCAATCCGGCCCCAAACCGATCCGGTCCCAAGTCAATCCGGCCCAAAGTCGATCCGGCCCAAGTCGATCCGGCCCACGTCGATCCGGCCCCAAGTCGATCCGGCCCCATTACAAAATATGAATAAACTATATTCACTGTATAGGCAAATTTGTGACAAATTTGAACAGTATAACGGAATTTCAAAAAGTTTCGATGATGGAGGACAACAGGTAATTTCATGCATTTATGATGTTTATGAAAATATGTATTTATAAATAAAGAGTTTTAAGAATTTAGTGAAATACCAAATACAAAATACCATACAAGGCATTGAATTTTTTTTTGGAGCATACATATTTTCAACTTGTTCAACGTTTTATTTTCAATAAACTTGTTTATAAATAATAAATAAGCATAAATTGATATAAAATTTAAACATGACGAAAACAGAAGTTCTACCTAAAAAAGAAAAATATTCACATTTATTAGTTTCTTTTCGAGATTTATAATTTGTATTTTTGTTTTATCTAAACGAATATTATTTTTTATAATCAAGTCAATATAAAATATATATTTTGATTTTGTTTCTTTCTTATTTCAGCATGTTTAATTGCTAAGTAGCTTTTAATTGTCAGTTTTCTATTGTCTTGATTGTCAATCTGCTTTTCAATGACCAACGGGTTCATGTCATTATCAGATAAGTGTGAAAGCCATTACACCGCACATAGAACCTTTGAAGTCAGGGTTGAGCTTCATTTATGGGTATTACATCTATGAACAAAGGCTTCGATAACACTTGTTTTTTTTTTGGAATATCGAATATAGTCAATATATTTTTCTTAGAGTTGACAATATTTTGAATAGTTTTGTAGATAAAAAAAACCAAGTTATCTGAGTATCCACTATTCTTTATAGCAAGAAAATAACAAAACAATGACACTTAATGCACAGGATTCGGTTATATGAGTACCAAATCAAACAACATTTCTCAATTTTAGAAATTTAAAGAAAAACAAAGTTTGCCATGATGTATCAGCTTGGGGATCGGCTTGTACCGTTGTGCATGTAACTATTTGTTATAAACGTTTTAATATAATTAGACAATAATCTTGAAAAAAACCATAAGTATTTGTATATCCTTGATCAACATTTATGAAGTTCAATTACTATATATCTTTATTTTTATTCATAAGCATAATATTTGAATTAATTATTTTAAAGACGACCGAGGCATGCAGTTGAAAATACATTTGTAGTATTATAATTAAAATTAATAATCTGTATTTTTCTTTCTTTCAATGCTAAATGTTTATATGGGGACGAAGTCCCCAATAACAGTAGAAAATTCAATAAAAACAAAAATTCGGGAAAATTTCCCGAATTTTTCATTGTACTAATGAACTCAAAATCGTTCAATTTTTTTTATGTCATGTTTTGAAATCCCGGACCTGCGCAGAAATATACAATGTACTTCCTTTTTCCGGTCTTGTTTGTATGAATCTTTGAGTAAAATATATATATTTATCAGTCTAGTATAAATAGGAAGAAACGCAATACCAATTTCATTTTAAATAATTAAAACGTTACTCCTGCTGATAGCGTTTCTTTGTTTACATTGTATATGACGTCATAACTTAAATCCCTAACAACAGAACCAAAATCGGAAACGTTACGGTATTTCCGTTTCTTTTTTTGTAACAAATATTTAGGACTAAGGTTACAAAAAAATAATTCATACAGACTTCGTCCCCATTTACAGGTAATGCCTGCCTCATATTATGGGGACGAAGTCCCTAATTACGGTAGAAAAATCAATAAAAAAAAAAAAAAAAAAAAAAAAATTGGGAAAATTTCCCGAATTTTCATTGTACTAATGAACTCAAAATCGTTAACTTTTTTTTCAGATCTAGTTCCTGTTCCGGTTTTCCCGCATTTGCGCAGAAATCTGTCTTGTTTGCATGAGACTGATTTTTTTTTATATTGATCAGTCTAGTAAAATATAAGATTGGAACTCAATAAAATTTTAATATGATAATTGTTTGATTTAAAAAAAAAACGTTACCTGATGGAAGGGTTTCTTTTGTTTACATTGAATATGACGTCATAACTTAAAGAACGTCACAGCTAAATCCCTAACAACAGAACCAAAATCGGGAACGTTACGGTATTTCCGTATTTTTTATTAACATGTTTGAAGTAAAAAAAATATACATACAGACTTCGTCCCCATTCACAGGTTATGCCTGCCTCATATTAGTGTTTAATGTCTATCCTTTTGTAATTAATATGTCTGTCTGTCTGTCAATCTCCGGCGCAGAGTTCATATCCGTTCCATACATGCTTTGCAATACTGCACTTAATATGACCTCTGCCACACATTGTCCGACTCCATGAGGAAATTTCCTCATGGCCGACAAGCATTCGGTATTCTCTGCAAAGTCCCTTGCGTGATACACAATTTAGCGAGGATTGTCGAAAAAAATATTTGCGGAAGGTTAGGAGTAATGAGGTAAAGTGGCGATGGCGGAAATTATGAGAATCATCTCATCGCTTCATCTCCTTCAACTAGGATTGTCGCCAAATTGAAGTTTAAAAATTACTTTGACGAAACGTGCATCTGATGCAAACACAAAATTTCAATCCTGGTAACTATGAGGAGTATATTTGAAGCGAAAAAAGAAGAAATTCTATGAATTTTGCCGACAGGCTACATGTAGGCTACGGCAAATTCTGTTGAGTCTTTCAAGTATTTTATCACTCGGTTAGCACTTTTGATCCTGGTCTAGGATGGTAGTTGTCCATTCAGTATAGCTCTATGTACTCCACATGGGTTTGTTACAATTTGCCGGGTTCATACATAAGAAACCCCCAAAAATCACACTTCAGTTTACATATCATAGTGCCGTGATAGACATATTTTAAAATAGAAGCATAGGCGGATCCAGGGGCCCTCCCATTTCTTGAGAAAAAAAAAATGGTTGATTTTATAGGGATTCGCTGAAGCATGGCTGGAGTGGGCTCCCTTTGGTCAGTCAGATAACTCTCCCCCCCCTTTTTGAAAAGTTCTGGATACGCCACTGAGGAGACAAATTAAGTGGAAACAAAGTACATGTAAGTGAAAGTCTTATATGTGTTTCAAATCATTGTATTAAATTGATACAATGATTTGAAACACAGTTGCTATGGGGGTTCTACCCTTGTATTTTTTCGGTTTTTGTATAGATAAAAAGTAAACCCAGCAAATTGTAACAAAACCCCTCCCTGTGTTCCAAAGTTTTTGCAAAAAGAAAAAAATTAGAAATGAAGAAAATCTAAGGTTGGGATTTCTGGAATAAAGTGCTAGGTATTACTAAACATTGCTAAAAGGCCACATTTAAAAATTTGTTGGTTTGCCCGAACCCTACATTCAATGGCCGAGACAGTGGGTAGGTAGACATTTCCTTTTTTCAACAAAAAAGAAATTGAAGTATCAGCTGTTTATTAGTCTTCCTGCCTATCTGATTAAAAAAAGAAACTTCTTCAAATCAGGACAATAAAAAGATTTTTATTAGGCAGCTATTTTCTGGGTAGGTAGGCTAAGAGTTAGGGCAAGCAAACATATTCCTTTTTATGGTCCAATGCATCCTTACCATTAGGAATCCATTAAACTTCCATTAAAAAGGTACATGGCAAATATTAACAAACCTCTGTGATACCTGTATATTAAACAGCACAACCCTTTGTCAGAGGGAAAGCCTCTCATAGCTTGGTGGGGTTGTACCTTACCTTATAAAAATTCCTGCTACCAAATGAGAAAAATATATTGCTATGCTTCCATGAAGCCTATTCTTGTGCAAGCATTCTACAGTACATAGACACCTATAGGAAATAATTCTTTCAAATTCTGAATCTTGCAGTATAACACTAGACAATGGTTTTATTACTCTACTTTTATTCTTGCATTATACCCCTTCTCTAATGTATCATATAATCTTGACTTTTACTGCACATTAACCAATGTCTATTATTTAATATACATGATTGGGGACTGGGTTTTAAGCTAGCAGATACCTTGGTAGATGTTACACCCAAATTATGTCCTGATACTCTTGGCATTATCAATAATTGATATTGGAGTTCTGTGCACTAAACTAGTGATGAATGTATGTACTGTTAATCAATTGTTATTATTTCAAGTTGAAAAAAAATCTGGATCCATTATCACTGCTAAAAAAATAATGTCTCACTAGCAACAAACACATCTCATATTTTTTATTCAGTAAGCCAACAAAACCTGGAATCTACATCAGCTTAAATTTATCATCTAGTTAAACATTTTACATGCCATATTGAATTCAGAATAAATTCAAAAACCATTGTCAGCACATTCACATACCCCATGTCCCCACATTGTCAGTGGACAAACATCTACCTAGTATGTCCTTGTTGTCTACAAAGCTTAATAAGATTGTGAGGTTTCATAGAATTTGAAATGAAAAACTATATTGTAGAAGTATAATTGAGGCTAATAAGTTCAAAGGGGAATAACTTCTAGAAAAAGACTTGAATCACAATTTCCTGTTGATATGCACATCTAAAAAGTTATATGAAGTTCTCTTACAAGAGGGTTTTCAGAGGAGTTGTGATGACAAGTTGTTGAAGACCAGGAATGACAGACAGACAAATGCATGGGTCAAAAACATTATCCCCCTCTGCAAGTTCATTGTGTGGGGTCATGAAATAATTGTCATTGTAAGAGGTAATAATACTGAACTTTCTCATGCATCAATACAACCATTTAATCAAGCACAGACATGATGTACATGTATCCAGTGTGAGATGATTTAACCCATTATAATTTATTTGCAAGACAACTGTTATTACTGCTTTCTTTTTGTTGATGGCAGATCTTTATTTGTAACTGAAGTATTTTATTAAGATTTTTGTGTTTTGGAATGCTGTCCAATTGACTCATACCAATTATTTCCTTGAATTCATATGCTTAAATCTCAAATCTTTGGTAAAAAGTTAAATCAGTTTTATCTGTACATTACTGAAGTTATGAGTAGTATAAAGCAAAAGGCTTTTTGGGAAGTTTTAAAAATGTAAACAATGTGAAGGACATTCATATTTCCATACTACTTGGCTAAAACTGATAAAATGTATTCTTCATTTCTATTTTAATTGCTAACAACAATATGTTCATGATAGATTTAAGAAGACATACAAAATTTTCAAAACAGCAATTAATAAAATTCATTGTAATTAATACATGTATTAAATGCACACAAATTTGGAAGTGCAATTAGAATCACTCCAATTCACTCATTGAAACATGAATCATTTTTTTATGAGTTCTTATGTCTTGTTTGTAAGTTCTTTTAAAGTGAAAGTCTATTCCATTTGTGTGTATAATCTATGCAGGTTTGTAATGCTTCTCATGTTTCTATGATCAGGTTAACATAATTGTGATCTGAAAATATAATAAAAAAAATATTATCTTTTTAATTTCCGGTTTTTATTAAGATAAGGGATATACATGGTATGCCATTGTTTGTCAATCCAGCCGTTTCAATGTCAACACTTTATTCAATATCTCAAAGGAGTAGGGGCATAAAAGACCCTTATTTGACTCAAATTAATATTGCTGCAAATTTAAAAGTCATCTTAGGGACTGGTCAAAATTTATCGTCACATAGGACCGGTGCAAAGTGCAGTAGGACAGATACTTTTTTCCGGAATCGCTTTTGTTGGGACATCACTTTTTTCACAGATAATATCCATAGGACACAAGTTTTTTTTCAAACGATGACTTTGAATTTTTTTTTATTAACATTTATAACAAAACTTGAAATAACCGTGTATAATATACAATATGTAAAAATAAAAATCATTATATAAAAATTCAGAAAGGCTTCTCTAATTTTTTTTATAACTTTTTCAAATCAACTTGGATTTTCATCAAACTATGCAGCTATCTTAGATATATATCAAGCTTACTGGATCCAATTTCATTTAGTTTTTTGTTGTATTACTGTAAAATTTATGAATTAAAGTAATCTTGGTAAAAAAAAGCTAGGATTTGCAATTCAGACAAAATAGAGATAGTACACTTTAATTTTTCAAATAACTTTTTCAAATCAACTTGGATTTTCATCAAACTATGCAGCTATCTTAGAAATATATCAAGCTTACTAAATCTCATTTCATTTAGTTTTTGTTGTTTTGCTGTAAAAATTTGAGAATTAAGGTAATCTTGGTAAAAATAGCTAGCATTTGCAATTCGGACAAAATAAAGATAGTACACTTTAATTTTTTTTATAACTTTTTCAAATCAACTTTGATTTTCATCAAACTATGCAGCTATCTTAGATATATATCAAGCTTACTGAATCCCATTTCATTTAGTTTTTGCTGTTTTGCTGTAAAAATTTAAGAATTAAAGTAATCTTGGTAAAAATAGCTAGGATTTGCAATTTCGGATAAAATAAAGATAGTACACTTTAATTTTTTTTATAACTTTTTCAAATCAACTTAGATTGTTATTAAACTATGCAGCTATCTTATATATATATATCAAGCTTACTAAATCTAATTTCATTTAGTTTTTGCTGTTTTGCTGTAAAAATTTAAGAATTAAAGTAATCTTGGTAAAAATAGCTAGGATTTGCAATTTCGGATAAAATAAAGATAGTACACTTTAATTTTTTTTATAACTTTTTCAAATCAACTTGGATTTTCATCAAACTATGCAGCTATCCTAGAAATATATCAAGCTTACTGAATCTCATTTCATTTAGTTTTTTGTTGTTTTTCTGTAAAATTTAAAAATTAAAGTAATCTTGGTAAAAAAAGCTAGGATTTGCAATTCGGACAAAATAGAGATAGTACACTTTAATTTTTCAAATAACTTTTTCAAATCAACTTAGATTTTCATCAAACTATGCAGCTATCTTATATATACTTTAAGCTTACTAAAACCCAGGTCATTTTGTTTTTTTGTTGTATTGCTGTCAAATTTAAGAATTAAATTAATCTAGGTCAAAATAGCTAGGATTTGCAGTTCGAACAAAATAGAGATAGTACACTTTAATTTTTTTTATAACTTTTTAAATTTAACTTGGATTTTCATCAAACTATGCCGCTATCTTAGATATACATGTATATCAAGCTTAATGAATCCAATGCCATTTAGTATGTTGTTTTGCTGTAAAATTTAATTTCACTTATATGGTGAAGTGCAACAAACATACATCATGTACATCATGTACATCATGTACATTACATCAACCAACAAAGTAGCAAAAATCATTTGGGGGTCATGTTTCTCCTGGAGCTTGTTTTTATAATTAATATTTAACGGTATTGATAAAATTCTATAATAAGATACATGCAGCTTCATTAATTTTTCAGTTTAACAAACACCTATTTGTGGTTTGATTGCATTATGCAATGTCTTCAATGCTTTATTTAAAGTATAATTTATGATAATGCATGATGCCTGTAATTGTATGTGAATCAACAAAATAAAACATGAAACTGTTGCTTTTGATCATATTATAAAGACAATATATGTTAAATGCCTCTATTAAGTATACTTTTATTTACAATACATTGGAAAAGTAGGATAGGAGTGGATAGGACACATACTTTTTTATTACTAAGTTGGCATAGGACATCATTTTTTTTTCAGTCAGAAAGCCATAGGGTTGTAACTTTTATTAAATGTTTTTATTTTTTGCACCGGTCCTATGTGACGATAAATTTTGACCGGTCCCTTAATCCTAAACATTTAGAAATTTGTACAAACTTAGACTAAGGAGCTAAAATAATAAAATAAGTATAACTTTAACCATATGCTCTGCAGGGAACAGCTGTATAAGACCCCAGATGTCCAATCCTGAACAGTTGGGCAAGTATTGACACAAAATTCAAGCTTGATATAGCTCTGAATTTGGATTGTGAATAAATAGTTGACACAAAACAGGTTTCTGACACAGAATGAATGTGGTCTTAAATTGAATTGGAAATTTACCTATTATTGGCCAACATCCAAAATCAAAATACATTGTTAGATTCAGCATATGAAATAACCCCAAGAATTCAGTTTTTGAAGAAATCTAATAAAGTTTCATTTTGAACCTTTTAGTCTTCAATGTATATCCATATATTCAATTTTTTTTAAATTTTGGACCTCGATTTAGACGAGTTTGAAAACTGGGCCCATAATCGAAAATCTAAGTACATGTTTAGGTTTGGCAAATCAAAGAACCCAAAGAAATTATTTTTTGATAAACTCAAGCTAAGTTTAATTTTGGACCCTTTGGACCTTGAGGGTTTCTTATCGTCGAGTTGCAAGTTGCGAGTTAAGAAAGTCGAGTTGCGAGTTAAGAAAGTCGAGTTGCGAGTTAAAAAAGTCGAGTTGCGAGTTACAAAAGTCGAGTTGCGAGTTAGGAAAGTCGAGTTGCGAGTTACGAAAGTCGAGTTGCGAGTTACGAAAGTCGAGTTGCGAGTTACAAAAGTCGAGTTGCGAGTTACAAAAGTCGAGTTGCGAGTTAGGAAAGTCGAGTTGCGAGTTACAAAAGTCGAGTTGCGAGTTACAAAAGTCGAGTTGCGAGTTATAAAAGTCGAGTTGCGAGTTACAAAAGTCGAGTTGCGAGTTACAAAAGTCGAGTTGCAAGTTAGGAAAGTCGAGTTGCGAGTTACAAAAGTCGAGTTGCGAGTTGAGAAAGTCGAGTTGCGAGTTACAAAAATATTGTTTACCCCGAATTTTCAGGTTTGATTCACATTTGATAAACAAAACATGCATGTACCCGAACTTAGTTATTCCCGTGATTGTGGGATTTGAAACAGTTATATGTGATACTTATTTATAAGAGTCTAATATAAGTTTAGTTTTGGAAGCATTTAAAAAAAATAATGTATCGTTAATGGACGAGATCGATCTTATTTAATCCAATGCGTTTACACTACCGAACATAAAAAGAACCGATCTGACCCTAAATTTATAAATTACCTTTCGTAAACAAATAATTCTTAAAATAGAATAGTAAAGGAAATTCTTCACCTCGCGCGAACTATAACACATTGCAAAATCATTGAGAAAATATGTGTGTAGACCATCGCTAAATAACGAACGGCCAATGCGTTTGAAGATGAGGATTTGCAGCAAACAAATAGAACTTATTGATTTAGAAGATAATAAAAAAAATAGCCGAATCTATGTTCACTTTTCGTATTCCATCCATCATTTTTAAACACGCCGAACATTCACCTGAAAAAAGCGATCGATCTAAGCATTTACACTTGAAAAAAGATCGATTCAAATAAGATTGATCTTTTTAAAACTACATCGATATCTGGAAGTAGACTTTTTTAGACCGATTGAAGATCGATCTTTTCCGTTTTCATTATTCCATCCATCGTTTTGAAAAACGTGTGTTTTTGCCGCCAAACATAGGTAGTAATTTCCATGCAATCGTGAGAGATATGTACAATAAAAGGGAATTATGTGCTAAAATAGACAATGTGCTTACTTCTAATTTGTATTCCCAAATTGGTGTAAACTAAGGGGATATTTTGAATCCCAACCTTTTCAAGATTTTTATAAATGAATTTTACCGGATGCATTTAATGAAACCCCAGATGCTGTTGATATAAATGACCGCAGAATTGACAGCCTCATGTATGCAGAGGATCTTGTTATTTTTTGTCTAGTTCCAAGGCAAGTCTTTCAAAAAACGAATTGATAGTTTATCCTGTACTTTAAAATGGTGTTTAGAGGTGAATCTATCTAAAACCAAAAGTTAATATGTTTAACAAACCTGGAAAACTTTTAAAAGAATATTTGTATTGCGAAAAAGATATAATAGAATGTGTTTACAATTACAAGTATCTAGGTTTAAAATGTATATTGACTTTTTAAGCATGGAAAGGGAGAGTTATACAAAAAATCACTATAAGCAATATTCAAATTGCGAACTTCATCATCTTACAATCCAAGTAATTTTACTCAATATACAACTCGTCTAAACATCAACCCAACAATGTTAGATCTGTAAATTTGCTTTCGCAAATTTTTGGTTCTTCCCTCGCCGGGATTCGAACCCATGCTACTGTGATATCGTGACACCAAATCGCCTGCACTGCAGCCGTCCCGCTAGACCACACGACCACCTGGGCTCTCAAAAAAAGAGCTTTCGCTGGCCATGTGTTACCTTTCCACGTCAGTTTTAATCTAGCGGCGTACTACAGTACATGATATATAAGGCATGAAGATGTTATTGTTACAGATCAGCTAAATTATCTATAGTAAAGGATCCTACAAATTAATGTAAGATACAGTCACAGAAAATAATTATATTCATAAGTACGTCTGAGTCAGTGACAACCCTACAACAGATGTATCCATCGGATCGCCATCAATGATGGTGATACATGGCTGTGTACATAATGTATATACAACTCGTCTAAACATCAACCCAACAATGTTAGATCTGTAAATTTGCTTTCGCAAATTTTTGGTTCTTCCCTCGCCGGTATTCGAACCCATGCTACTGTGATATCGTGACACCAAATCGCCTGCACTGCAGCCGTCCCGCTAGACCACACGACCACCTGGGCTCTCAAAAAAAGAGCTTTCGCTGGCCATGTGTTACCTTTCCACGTCAGTTTTAATCTAGCGGCGTACTACAGTACATGATATATAAGGCATGAAGATGTTATTGTTACAGATCAGCTAAATTATCTATAGTAAAGGATCCTACAAATTAATGTAAGATACAGTCACAGAAAATAATTATATTCATAAGTACGTCTGAGTCAGTGACAACCCTACAACAGATGTATCCATCGGATCGCCATCAATGATGGTGATACATGGCTGTGTACATAATGTATATACAACTCGTCTAAACATCAACCCTATATATATGACCATACAATAAAACCTATTTTAATGAATGGCAGTGAAATTACAGGAATGTTCAAAACTATCTCTGCAGCATGCCAGAAAGAAAGTGACTATTTTTGACAGCACCTTTACATATGAACGATTTTTTTTAGATGAATCCAATTTAAAATATATGAAATATATTTTAGGTAAAACAAATAGTCTTCTAACTTTATAGCTGTGCTAGGAGAGCTTGATATATTCCCTTTATATTTTTCAGTTGTATTATCAATTATGAAAAATCGGTTTAGAATTAAAAAAAAACAATATGAAAGATGGTTTATTATATGATACCTTTATGTGTAACAAAAACATGTTCACTGATAATATTGAATGCTTTAATTCATCCATACACATACATTATTTTTTTCAAAAAGCTGAAATATTCATAATTTGGAAGTAAAGCGTGACTTTGTTATCAAGTCAGTTAAGCAAAAACTTTGTTATAGTTTGGTAAAATTTTGGAACACAAAAAGAATAGATACAAAGAGTAGTAAATTAGATTTTTATTTCAAATTAAAAACTTGTTTTTCTAAAGAAATGTATCTACATGAATCTTTAAACAATTTTTTGATGAAGTGTCGTCATATGTAAAATCAGAATCAGTGCCCACGATCTCAAAATAGAAAGAGACAAGATATAAAACTTTGTATATAGCAAGAGACCATTTTAAAGGATTTGTAAGAAATGTAGTTGAAGATGAACATTTCATTACAAGTTGTCCAGCATGTACAAAGATGATCTTTAGGGAGATGTTTTTCAAGGAGATATTTTTCAGTATTTTTGCTAATTTTTCTTATTTCTCAAATGAGACACAAATTTGATTTGTTATGTATATTTGAGAATGTGTCTGTACATAAATATTTAGGGAACTACATTTGTATATTATATTACAAGTCTAGATGTTAAACGAAATGTAAATGAATATATGTTACTTAACAATGATATTTGTTATGATTTTATAGTTCAGGTCCTGTCTTGAATTAAATGTATGTGACTTATTTAGAATAATATTTCGTTTCAACGTATAAAATATGGCAGTGGCTGTTTTGTCGGCTCCCTTCGGGGCTATTTTACCAGCTCCAGCAGAATAGCGATTTATATAGAGTTTTGCTATTTTGCCGGTTTTAATTAAGTTAAAAATAACTTATAATTGACAATATCAAACATGTGAACACTATATAACTCAAGTTTAAACCTAAGTGACTCAGTTTAATAAGTTACCCAATACTTTAAAAAAAAATACTTATGAAATCACGATGTAGCAATAATCATTTTATACTTTCCAATTAAATCTTACCTGTAAAATGGCGCAAATGTAGTTTTTACAATAGTATCTTTGACAGCTACATTTATAAAATAAAGAATAAAAACGGGGAATGAGTCAAAGAGACAGCAACCAAATCAAAATATACAATTCAACCAAAGGTCATTGGGTCTACAACACAGCGAAAAATCACTCACCTAGAGGGAGCCGTGAGCCGCGAAACACAATATTAGATAGATCAAGAATATAGACGCCATTCTATGCTGCTAAATATAAAGATGAACCAAAATTAAAACATATACAAGAGCAACAAAGGCTAAAGGTTCCTGACATAGGTCAGACACAAAAATGCGGCGGGTTTAAACTGGTTTTATTCACGCCCATCATATCCCCTTCATCTCTAGCCAATGTATAAGACATATATAATTTTAACATCCTCAATTTTGAGTGTCACTAAATTTTGCGGTCCCTAACGAATATTGCCCGGCTCTGCAGCTGCCCCAAAGCCCACTTTAAACGAAATCTGCAGAAGGGGTGTTTTACATATATGAACTATAGTTTAGTTGCTATCTCCCTTTACGTTTAATACGACGGTGCTATGTATGAAATTTAAAAATAATTAAACTGCAAGCCATCTTCTGTATTTCAAAAGGCTATCTGCTTCTACAGAAAATACTATACGTAGTTATTATCTAGTCCATTTTATTTTTACAAGCGACTCAGATAAAGTCAAAACCACAGGCGCTTGGGTGTATGATACAGATTTTTTTTTTGGATTTTTTTTTTTGCTGATTAAAATATTCAATTTTCTATATTTATAATACATATCTATCACTTCTGTGTATGTCTCACCTAGTTTCGAGTGATTTAAACGACCCAGAGAAAATACCCAATTTTACTATCCATACTAAGAAACAAAAAGGCAACTAACTCGACGCCATTTTTCTGCTATCTATAAATAAATAGATTGACCTACCTGGATTCCCCAACGATTTCTCTGGGAAAACGTGCCTTCCTTGCCGTCAGATCGCAGACATCGTTTATATTTATCAAACTGGTATTGGTCGTAACATTTTTAGTCCATCTCCAGCATATAATAAAAAGATTTTAACTATTTTGACTAATTTCAAATTTACGTGCCCGGAAGTTGACTGTTTTTCCCGAACTTTTGTTAAAGGGAAGTAATATTTTCCCGGACTTTTTCGGAACATCTCTCTAAGTACGTATGAAAATAACAAAGTGACACGATGATTTCCGAACTTTTACCAATAAGGCGCAACTTTCAAATTGCTGGAAAAGAATCAGAAATGATGACAATTCAACCAAAAGAAGTTACTCATAAAAACATTGATAATTTATAAATATACAAATACTCACACAAAATTGACTTATTAGAGGAATTAAAAAATTAAGCCTTGGACCATTTGATCTGATATTTTTATTTATTTGGTGGAAAAGGGGGGGGGGGGTGGTGGGGGATGGGGGGTTGCAAGGAAATTTACAAATATTTTCTTTCCACGAAAATGATATTGACCTTGTTTTAATTATTACAAAACATGGGTCATGTTAACCAAGGACGTATAACTAACATAATATACGTCCTTGTGTTAACTGAAGTAAAAAAAGGGGGGGACAATATTTCCATATTTTTCAGTTCCCTTTTCTAAGATAAAATCAAAAAGTTTATGAATGTGTGTTTTTTGAAAATTAAAAGATTATGACCACTAACAATCAAATAAGGGGCTTGATCTTGTTCGTTGTTCATCATATCTGTTTGTTTACATTTAGTATTAGTTCGGAAGTCATCGTATCACTTTGTTATTTTCATACGTACTTTGAGAGATATTCCGAAAAAGTCCGGGAAAATATTACTTCCCTTTAACAAAAGTTCGGGAAAAACAGTCAACTTCCGGGCACGTAAATTTGAAATTAGTCAAAATAGTTAAAATCTTTTTATTATATGCTGGAGATGGACTAAAAATGTTACGACCAATACCAGTTTGATAAATATAAACGATGTCTGCGATCTGACGGCAAGGAAGACACGTTTTCCCAGAGAAATCGTTGGGGAATCCAGGTAGGTCAATCTATTTATTTATAGATAGCAGAAAAATGGCGTCGAGTTAGTTGCCTTTTTGTTTCTTAGTATGGATAGTAAAATTGGGTATTTTCTCTGGGTCGTTTAAATCACTCGAAACTAGGTGAGACATACACAGAAGTGATAGATATGTATTGTAAATATAGAAAATTGAATATTTTAATCAGCAAAAAAAAAATCCAAAAAAAAAATCTGTATCATACACCCAAGCGCCTGTGGTCAAAACCACAAAAATAATCAACAACACTATGTACACCAAAAATTAAAATATTTTAGTTTCCTCATTTTTATGCAATTCGACTTTTGTAACTCGCAACTCGACTTTCTCAACTCGCAACTCGACTTTTGTAACTCGCAACTCGACTTTCTTAACTCGCAACTCGACTTTTGTAACTCGCAACTCGACTTTTGTAACTCGCAACTCGACTTTCGTTACTCGCAACTCGACTTTCGTAACTCGCAACTCGACTTTTGTAACTCGCAACTCGACTTTTGTAACTAGCAACTCGACTTTCCTAACTCGCAACTCGACTTTCCTAACTCGCAACTCGACTTTTGTAACTCGCAACTCGACTTTTGTAACTCGCAACTCGACTTTTGTAACTCGCAACTCGACTTTCGTAACTCGCAACTCGACTTTTGTAACTCGCAACTCGACTTTCGTAACTCGCAACTCGACTTTCTTAACTTGCAACTCGATTTTCTTAACTCGCAACTCGCAACTCGACAACAAGTGAATCTCACATTTTGGACCTTAATGTAGACCAGTTTGAAAACAGGAACAAAATTAAAAATAAATAAAAATCTAATTACACAGTTAGATTCATCATATCAAATTAAGCAAATATATTTCAATTTTAGATCAAAGTTTAATTTTGGACCCTTTTGGTCCCTTATTCATAAACTGTTGGGACCAAAAACCCCAAAAATAAATCGCAACCGAACTTTTGTGGTCATGAACCTTGTGTTTAAATTTTATAGATTTCTATTTACTTATACTTAAGTTATTGAGTGAAAACCAACAAAATTGCTTATTTATGCCCCTTTTTTGCCCCTATATAATTCCTAATCTTTGAGACCCAAACCACCCCAAATCAATCCCAACCTTCCTTTTGTGGTCATAAACCTTGCCTTTAAATTTCAAAGATTTCTATTACTTATTCTAAAGTGATTGAGCCAAAACCAAAATCAACTGCTTAAAAGATGTATTTGAGCCCCTTTCTGGACCCTTTTTCAAAAACCGTTTGGACCAAAACCCCTATAATCAATCTCAACCTTTCTTTTAAGGTCATGAAGCTTATTTTATAAATTTTTATTCACTTGTACTAAAGTTATTGTGCAAAAACAAATAAAAATGATTATTTAAGCCCCTTTTTGGCCCCTAATTCCTAAACCATAGGGACCAAAATCAATCTCAAGCTTCCTGTCGATGGTATGCATATGAACTACATGTTGACTATAGGATGGCAATATTAGTCTACTCATAATTGTAAAAGGTGGCAAATTATGGCTACCACTACAGTAATTGTTTACTGAAAACAAATAAGTTACAGCCTTTTTATAAAATGTTTTAACCAAACTGTAAGTTTATAAGACTTTGCAGTGTCTGTGCATTTTAATTTATGCTAAACAGATGGTACATGATTTTGTTTTTCTATCATATGCATTTTGTATAAAAATCTACAAATAAGTCTGTGTTACTATCTCATCCAGATGGAGAGTAACTTTTACAGGATAAAAATGTGTCCATTTTGGTATATTATCTGGTAGTTTAAACACCAACTTAACACCAACACCAATATGTAGAAAATCATATTGATTTCAACACTATAAGAGGTGAAAAGCAAAATGTGAAAGCATTCTTTAATATCAATATCATGAATATACATGTATTATATTTTATTTTCTAACTTTTTTTTACATAAATGCCAATTAAATGAATTGTGTTCCTATATTTATTTGAAATAAAAAAACAAATTCTATAGGAAAATATACAAGTTATTTTTCCAATTATTAGTAAAGAAACTATTATCCTAAAAATCATTGCTATTTTGTAAAATGATGAAAAAAAAAATGCTTTCATAAGCTTAACTAGCTTACATTTGTTCGTCTGCAGTTGGATTCGAACCAACATACAACAAGTGTATTTCCAATATTTACAGACTTATATATAATGAACTTTGTTATTATAGAGCATAAATTTTATCTTCAAGCAAAAAAAAGGCTAGAAGCAACATAGGCCCAAATATGTAAATTGAAGCAAAAACAAAAGATAAAGCAATTAGTGAGTTACAAAGCTCACATTTGTTCGTCTGCAGTTGGATTCGAACCAACATACAACAAGTGTATTTCCCTTATTTACAGACTTATATATAATGAACTTTGTTATTATAGAGCATACATTTTATCTTTAAGCAAAAAAAAAAGAGACTAGAAGCAACATAGGGCCAAATGAGTAAATTGAAGCAAAAATAAAAAAGATAAAGCAATTAGTGAGTTACAAAGTAACAAATGGTGGCTTGTGCTTGATCAGTTGTTTGTATAGTTGTATACCAATCCCAAGTATAAATGAATACTATAATATGCTAGAAATACTGAAACCCTCTCAATTTCATACTTGGTTTCCTGCAAAAGAATAAAGCAAAATTAAATATTTTTATGGTGTATTTATCTTCATCATGTATATACAAATCAGGTCTAATCTTAATAAATTGGCATAATTAAAAAAAAATCCAATTGTTACATTCAACATATGCATAATTGTTTTAGTCCTGTCCATCCACTTCTTCCTCTTCTTCTATTAACAAATTACAACTGTACTCTTGGTCATTTGAAGAACTGCAATTTAGATGAATGGTAACTTAAAAGTAAAGCCAATATTTTTAAAAGTGTTTAATTACTCCTATAGAAAATGTATGGCATATGTATAGCTAGATATTGACTCAATTTCTACATACACTGTACATGTATGAACATCTTTTTACAATGTTTACTATGTATGATTTGTATGATCCTGTGTTTGCATGTAAATAGAGTAATTACACAGCAGATGTATATGAATAGCACAACATTTACAAACTATTTAAAACTTCAGTACTTTGTAGCATTATGAATTTTGTGAAGAAAACTTTGACATTATGTAATGCACTACATAAGAGAAGTTAATCAGTCTTAAACATTTGTGTTAACTTTAATTGAAAATAAAATTGTCAAATATTTTATAATTTGATTGATATAATTAATTTCATGTTATACTCAGTAGTCGGTCTTTTTACTCCAGATGCCCCTTTAAGTCATCTTTTGGCATAACATTGTCATAACCATGATAACTGCTAAAATGAAAGGAAATTATAGAAGCAGTAGTTAGAGATAATTTCCTAATGTATGTAGAGTAAGAATTTGGTTAGCTTGCTTGTTTTGTTTGTATATTGTACAATTGTTATTGGGATAACATTCAATTAAATTGAAATATAATATACAAGTTTAAATAACTATTCCTATCTATATTGTTTGCAGATGTCAATCTTAATCACAATGCTTGAGCTACATAGCAGGCAAGTCTACCAAAGTCTTATTTTACAAGCATTAGGAAATTAGCTCTAATGAGAATTATAACCACATTTCTGTTTAAGTCATAAACATTCAACAAGAGTTTATATCATTTTTCATGTTGAGTATAAAGTATACATTTGTACTTATTCAAATATTATTTGTTTAATTGTCTAGAACTTAAAGTGTCAATAATTTCAGTGCGTTCATTATATTGACAGCTTACAGTCAAGCAATCCATCATGGTATCACTTGGCCTTTGTAAAAAATTCAGGGAATATTTTTTTGTGTCTGATAATGTCACATAGACTTCAACTACATCTCATTGTTGAAGGCCATAATGTGACCTATAGTTGTAAAAGTCTGTTTAATTTTTGTCTTTTGTGGATATTTGTCTCATTGGCAATCATACCACATATTCTTTTTTATACATAACTATGATTTCTATCTTTAAAATGAATAATAAAAAAAAACTGATTCAAATAAATAGGCAAAACTTTCACCAGCTGTTTGTATGACCCTATGTCCCTATCTATCCTTTCTTTGTGTGCATTTGTTTGCAAAACTGTAAGGAAACACATTTGTACCTAACAGAAAAAGACAATCTAATTAAAATTAAATCCTTTAATTGCTCCTGTTCTGATATGTCACGCATCATATCAGAACAGGAGCAATTAAAGGATTTAATTTTAATTAGATTGCAGAAAAAGATTGACTTTAAATAAAACTATGGTGAATCTAAGAAAGATATAAGTATTGATTAGTTATGCATCATGACCTACTATCATTTAAATTTTTTTACTATCATATTTAAATTGTAGCTTTCTAAACACTTCACCCTCTAGTCCTTGCTAGAAAACAGAATGATATGCAAGTACTTTTACTTAAATTACTCTGTTTTGTCAGTTGTACTTGCATCCCGTTGAAATGGACAAACTGTTCAACACGGAACTGGTGAGACTTTAAGTACAAATTTGATAATCAGTGGCAGATTCAGAAATTTTTATAAGTGGGGGCCCACTAGCTGATGTTAAAATAAATCTATGGGTATTGAATGTACAATAATTATAAAAAAACATTTTCATCCTGACAGAAAAAAAATAAAAATATACTTGCATGACATCATAGTTATAAGGACTTAATTGTGAAGGTGTGAATGTGGAGAAGTTATATCAAAGAATAAAATTCTAAACTTTTAAAGTAAGTTACAACCTACATACATTTTTTTTTGTACATGTGACATATATCTTGATTTACAAATGTATCAATAGAAATGTAGAGGCTAGTTCAAATAATTATGACGTCTTGAAAGGCTATTATATTTTTTTTCTTTGACGCCTTATGTCGAAGTAAGGCGTCAAAGAAAAAAATATAATAGCCTTTGTAGACCTCATAATTATTTGGACTATGTAGACATGGTAGAGGCCAGCTGATGAAGTCCACTTATGGATGTGGGGTATTTTTGTTTAAGACCTATTATAAATGGCTAGCAGGTTGGTTTTTACAGGTGAACAATTGTTGTTGTTATAAGTATTGTGGTTTTGTATATACAATACCCCAACCCCCCACATTATTTGATGACCCTTTGATAACTCAGATGCTAAGTTGGTAAAATAAGCCCTGCCAATAATTATTCTGCTTATCAAATGGCTGATACTGATTTACATTTTTCTGCATAATACATTTTTGTCTTTGCTCCATCTTCTTCAGGGTGGGCTCATGTCAGAAAGCATGGGGTTACATCAAACTTCACTATGACAAAACAAAACAAGCACCATGTTGTTTTTCGCCGACAAAAAAAACAACGTGGCAGGGTAAATATTTAAAATGATGTCTCCGGGAATCTGTACTATTACAGGCATTACAGAACATAATAGTAATTGCAATTATAGGTAGAAATTAATATAAAATTAATGTAAAATAGTAAAAAATGGTAATTACGGTGACAAAATAGTCCCTTCACAACCGGCTGTGTTTACGAAAGAAATTTAATCTCTAACGAAAATGCAACTTTTAGTATTACGTTAATAAACATAGCAAAATTTTCCGTTTGATATACTTATCTTCGCAAAAATGAGAATTTTTATGTTTTTTTCCATAAAAGTATCTTAATTAAATAAACAGTAATGTAGATTTTGATTAGAGATTGGGAACAAAAAAGTACGCAAAAAAAGGTATGGCAGAGGTCTAGGTGGCACGGTAGTATTTGATTTCCAGAATTTAGGTTGCTCTTTTGTGTAAATGTATCTAAACAGTGTGATTGGACAAAAAATACAGTATCAACTGAACATACTTTCCCAAACTGAGTGATGAATCAGGTGTAGAAAAATATGAAATAATTTTACATACAGATGAAAATGAATTTTTGAGAATTTTTTTTAATTTTGCATTCACTGCACCATAAAAGACCTAAAAGTACTAGTGGCCTTAGGATTTTAAAAATAGCAAAAAAAGTAAACGGTCATGATACATATTCCAATTCATTTCGAAATGGTAAAATGAAAGTACTTCAGTTAACTGTGAATGTATAATTTTTTGCAGTGTTAGTGTAAAAGGTGATTTCTGGACGGTCAATTAATAACAAGTCCATTTCATCTTAGTCTAGGGTTCTTTATTCAACAATGATGTAATCATATAATTATTATAAACCCTACAAAATATAACAAGATACATATTAAACACATTAATCTAAAAATACTATATCATACTGTGTTACAGTTATTATAACATTACTGCAGATCAACATAATATATGTGGTGGTGTTTAACGACCTTGACTGGCCTTTCAGCCCTCGCACGGTCAGAACATTGAATGTTTATAGTTCTTATACAATATCTATACACAAGGTGACATGACATGCCTGATGATAATTAACACTTGCAAATATTCACTCATCGTTCATATAAAATCATCAGCTTTGACAATTAAACGTACAACTATAATGTCAAGATCATATAACACTATTTCAATTAACCAAATAGATATATGTAAATCCATATTCTACAAATAACCATATATATCAACGGTAGATAACTCTGTATTATATCAAATGTTCTTCACTGTCTTACATGAACACTATATATTATGCTATTTCAAGTATACATAAACTCACCAGTCTGTGGAACTGAGTTTAATAACTAACATCGACAGTCTACACAATACTAACAGTAACGATCTTCATACATGTCATACTTCTACAGTAATGGTAACAGAGGTTCACATCAAATATGGTTCTGTAAACAATGTATGACAATAATAAGTAATCTGACTTTAATATCTTAAAGGCATTATATAATTCATACTAATCTTTATCTTTCATCTCGAATTCACAATTATAAATAAGTAATCTTATTTCAATACTAAAAACATTAAGTACAAGAACAATTGTACTGTTATTTACATCACATTGGATATACCAATGTCATTTCATGACTACATGACAAAAGGTCAAGGTCATTCATAAAAATAGATTAAATCTCTCTTTCTAACATTTATACTAAAATCTCTCAAATAAATCAGATTCAAACAACACTCAGAACACACTCTTTCATAAGGCTGGGAATCTTACCAAAATGAATGTAATAAACATTCATTTCAAAGTTAAGGATCCAGTTCATCCAAGACACCTCAAAGAGTACAAAATGTAACTTACTATATAAAGTCATGATGTCCTGTTCCGGAATGAATTCCATCACTATACTAATCCATAGAACTTATGGAACTAATAATCAAACACAATATAAAGTCTATGAGCACAAAGTGCATCAAAACATACAAATATATCAGGATCACAACAAAGACATCAATCCTCCATTACTGTTTTCAAAACTACCACCAAACTGGGGGCAAGGCTTAATAAACCAATCAGAATACAAGAAAACCTATACACTCTAGTGAACAGTGAGTACTGATAGTAAAATCAATAATAGGTAAATGCTACAAGGTAAACAGTTAGATTTTATGGATCAATGAATAATCAATAGGCAATCAATAGAATAAAGGTAAACTTAAGTAAACTACTCTGCAAATGAAAGAATATAATTAATGGTGTCTCGGAATAACCTATAAAACATATAAAATATATAAATGATTAATATGATAAAAATCCACACTACCACATTAGAAAGTGGTGAAAATTCTATAAAGGCTATCATTATCCCTTATGGGCCAGGAAATACTACCGTGCCACCTGTAGTGTTACAAAGTATTGAACGGAACGGATATGTGAGCTCTGCGCCGGAGATTGAGTGTAGTGTTACAAAGTATTGAACGGAACGGATATGTGAGCTCTGCGCCGGAGATTGTCTGTCTGTCTGTCTTTTTTTGTTTTGTATTTTAGTAACAATCTATATTCCTATTGTTTGGATTTTATACTAATAAAATTCTTATTATTATTCTTATTCTTATTATTTAGGCCACACCAATTTGATTTAAAGTTCTTTGGATTTTCCCGCTCCTGTTTTTAAGAAATCAAGTTTTCAACAGACAAACAAAAATACCACTTCCGTATTTTCTTGGTCCGCATACTGCTCCGAAATTAGTCTTGCCTTGAAATATATTTTTCTCAAAGACGCTTTTTGTTTGCATATACTTAAATCTGGGTTCAAACGCACGTGTGATCAATCATTGATCAATCCGAAGTTCGGAAAGCTATTATTAAAGCTAGAATAGTTTCAGGAACCTTTATTCTGAATTCCGATCGAGCGAAATTTAATCAAGCACCTTCTTCAGTCTGCCAACTATGTAATCTTTCTGAGGAAAATATCTCTCATTTTCTCCTGGAGTGTCCAATTTTATCAAATACTAGAATTACATACTTTCAACCAATCAAGACATATGTTACTCAACATATAACAGCTGAAGTCTGGCACAGTGTCTTTCAATCTAAATCAAATATCATCAGGCTAATTATAGACTGTAGGCATTTCTCACAAACACTAAGAGACGACAAGATAATGAATACGATAGAAACCAAAACAAGGGAGATGTGTTATAAACTGTATATCAAACGCTTAAAGTTGCTTGAGGCAATGGATGGTTGACGGTCTGAAACAAACAGTTTTTATACCGTATAAGTTGTGTCGCATTCAAAAAAAATAAAAAATGAAAATATCAGTATAAAAACGTTAAAAATTGAATAAGAATGCGAAGTCATATGTTATAGGACTAGAACAAAATATGTTAAAGTTTGTTAACATATTGACAGAAAATTTATATTGCCGCAATCATTTTATCATTTTCTCTTTGAATTGGTATACAGTGTATTTCTCTTTATTGATATTTGTTAACAAAATAATTGTATTCAGTCAATCATGAATGTATGCAGTATAACTGAGACTAGGACTGTCTCCGAGTATAATAATGAACTTGTAAATCCCTTTTATGATTTTTACAGTTCGTACATCATTGTGTTTATTAATTTCAAGCTGAATATTTTATCAAAACAAAACGTTTGATTTTTGTCGAGCCTGCAACTTTTGTTGCAGAAAGCTCGACATAGGGATAGTGATCCGGCGGCGGCGGCGGCGGCGGCGGCGGTGTTAGCTAACTTCTTAAAAGCTTTATATTTTAGAAGGTGGAAGACCTGGAAGCTTCATACTTTGTATATAGATGCCTCATGTTACGAAGTTTCCGTCAGTCACATGTCCAATGTCCTTGACCTCATTTTCATGGTTCAGTGACCACTTGAAAAAAAAGTTCAGATTTTTTGTAATGTTGAATTCTCTCTTAATATAAGTTATAGGATAACTATATTTGATATGTGCATACCTTGAAAGGTCCTCGTGTCTGTCAGACAGTTTTCACTTGACCTCGACCTCATTTCATGGATCAGTGAACAAGGTTAAGTTTTGGTGGTCAAGTCCATATCTCAGATACTACAAGCAATAGGGCTAGTATATTCGGTGTATGGAAGGACTGTAAGGTGTACATGTCCAACTGGCAGGTGTCATCTGACCTTGACCTCATTTTCATGGTTCAGTGGTTATAGTTAAATTTTTGTGTTTTGGTCTGTTTTTCTCATACTATATGCAATAGGTCTACTATATTTGTTGTAAGGAATGATTGTAAGGTGTACCTATCTTGCGGGCAGATGTCATGTGACCTTGACCTCATTTTCATGGTTCAGTGGTCAAAGTTAAGTTTTTGAGTTTTGGTCTTTTTATCTAATACTATATGCCATAGGTCATCTATATTTGATGTATGGAAATATTTTATGATCTTTATGTCAGTCGCACAGGTTTTATTTGACCGTGACCTCATTTTCACAGTTCATAGCACAGTGTTAAGTTTTTGTGTTTTTGTCTATTTTTCTTAAACTATAAGTAATAGGTCAACCATAGATGTTGTATAGAAGCATTGTTAGCTGTACATGTCTGCCTGGCATGGTTCATCTGACCTTGACCTCATTTTCAAGGTTCATTGGTCTTTGTTTAGTTATCTTGGTTAATGTTAAGTTTATGTGACAGTTGTATTAAAGCTTAGCTTTATACTTAGGACTATCAACATAATATCAATGATTAGTATAGAAGGCGAGACATTTCAGCGTGTGCACTCTTGTTATTAACAATCCATCAAAAGACAAGTATCACAATAATCAGTGATCCGAATTATTTTGTCATTGAACAATTAACGATCCTAAACAAGCCATAAACTTTAAAATATTTCCCGTTTCCATAAATTTCAAGAATATTATACCATAGAAATATCTGAATAAGTTTTTTCAACTTCAATGCCCTGAATATCAATATTTTTTAGTAGGGCGAACAGACTCTCTGGGCGAACGAACTCAGGGCGAACGTACCCAGGGCGATCATGTTATTAGGGCGAACGATCCCGATACCCCTCCGAATGATCTTAGATCTACTCCGAATCACCTTTTGACGTCAAGCAACAATCCCTTTTAAATTGTGACGTCAAATATTTTAAATTATGATGTCAAAGTTTACGGGAACCTGTGTGATTTTACGTAATGGCGAACACATTGCATACAAGTGTAAATACGTCTATAGATGACACTTCTAGGGTTCTTATTGGTAGAGGTAATATTTCACCTAAGTACCTCAATCATTTTATTTACTTTCTGTTAATAAAACCATATTAAATAGATATAGGAAAATGTGGTATATATGAGTGCCAATGAGACAACTCTCCATCTAAGTAACAATTTATAAAAGTAAACAATTATAGGTCACGGTACGGCATTTTACACAGAATTTTGGCTCACACCCAACAGCAAGCGATAAAGGGCTCCAAAAATTACAAATATCAATCTAAAGGGAAAACTAATGGTCTAATCTATGTAAAAACGAAAAACGAAAAACATGTATGAACTACATTAACAGACGACAACTACTGTACATCAGATTCCTGACTAAGGACAGGTGTAAACATTTGCAGTGGGATTAAACGTCAAAGTACCATAATTTTGTTTCATAGAATGTGGAATGTTTATTCCTACCAATAAGACAAAAACTACTTGCTAATTATTTGTTTTGTGCATGCCGTAAGACCCTGCTCCACATTAGAACATGTAGAAATTGGTTTGGATCCAGCTAATGCATTTCAATTTGCTGATTATACATGTATACTTAATATACCTGTCCGAAATCAGGAGCCTGTTTTTTTGTTTGCTTATTGTTGTGTCTGCTTTTTGTTGTTTAGTATAAAAAAAATTGCCATTAATTTGACACTGGTCAATTTAAGGTCATTTGGCTTACTTTGTTCAGACTCAAGCCATTGATAACCGTTTCTTTTAAATTAGCAATGATCATATTTGTGTACAGTTGTCAGTTACATTTGTACGTTACATCATAGGCAATTAGAATTCATTCCCTTTTTATCTTGTGTGACTCTATCTTATTAATGAAATCTGTTGTATCTAGAATTCAAAAGTTATATGGCTCTTCAATAATGGTTTTATATTAGGTCAATTAATTTCTCAATCTCAATCCATCTCGTGGGAGAGTAACACCTATTGGTGATCGGTCCTAAGGAACATTACTTAATGTACATTATATCATACTAGTTGACCAGTTCGTAATTTTATGAATTTTTGGAAGACTCAGGTACATGTGTCCATGTTTTGAATAATTATTATTCTTCATTTGCGTATTCTTTAAAAATTATACTTGTGGATACATGTAGCTATATCGTTTTTTTCTATATAAATTTCCAACTATATATCTTACATGTCTTATATTGTATATTTTATTATACATAGAATATAAGTGAGTTAGCGATCAGTGTAAGTTCTTTATTGCCATGTTTTAAATATATATTGAATACCCCATATGGAGGTGCTCTTAATTGCAGGAAGCTAATACATATAAGAAGAACAAATGAACAATAAGAAAGGTTCCAAATATTCCTCTATAGACCATATTTCTAACTAATAAATATGCCTCAACCCTCAGGGGTTCATGCAACACATACAAATTCGACAACAGCCGTCGCCATCACCTATCATAGTCCGAGATTACTCTGATGTCCAACTGGGGCTGGGGCTTGTCTGGCAAAACAGCCGTTAGACGTCAGAGTAATTTTGGACTACAACTATCAATGTTGGCACTGACATGGATATTTCTGTGTTGGGAGAGTGAATTTTGAAATAGATAAAGAACACCAAATAATCAACATTACCATGATTACACGATATGTAAATATAGTACTATCATAAGCAAAATAGAATATAATTAAACAAAGCATTATAAATTCCTTTATCAGTCAGGGGACTTACTTAAATAAGTGATTTTCTAAATCACTGATTCAAGTAACATTAGGTTGGAAGTTAGAGTTGTCTTTCTTTAATAATCACCTATTTAAGTAGTACAAATTAATCACTAGAAGAAGTGATCTAATTTTATTGTAGCTTTAAATATAGAATACTAATGATCCAGGGACTGATTATGTATCTAAACTTATCAGAACCAACATCTGTGTTGTCTAGGATGACCAGGTCATTTCAGGCGATGACCTTGTACTGAATCTAAGATAATGGCATAAAAATCACAATTACAAGTATCATTCTTTTAATAACACCCACTAATTTCAACACCCCCGAACAGATGAAACCTTGAACTTCACAGGAAAAATACTCCCACTGCTGGGAAAAATCTTTTAAGAAAGTATCAGTTCATTATGTAAAGCCATTATTATAGCATTTTTTCGACTAAAATAGAATTTTCAGCTAAATGATTGCATCAAAGGCATAAACCTTGTTACTTTAAAGAAGCAGAAAGTTTTTTTTTTTTTATTTTACTACATTAATTAAAAGATATTATTTAAACCTATGTGTTTAAAATTTTGAAAAAACTGCAATTCCAAATTTGTGACAAAACCTCGAATTTGCTATTCAAATAAGTGATTTTTAAATTTCAGTAAGTCCCCTGACTGTTTATGTTTTGATATCCTAGTGACATGTTTAAATACTTTGAACAAACTTTGACATGTGGAGTACTTGCAACAACTTGTTTAACAATGACAAGTTATGTTGGTTAAAAGCTCATCAGAGCTTATGTTTGTCTGTATGTTTGTATACCTTGCTGACTCTAAATTAAAACTTATTTATTATTATTAGATCAAGTTCTATTTTTGTTTCATTTAGATGATTTTTTGGCTAAGTCATGGTCCTTGGACTTAAAAAATATATGCATGTAATCAGTTTTAGTCCAGGCTATGACTTTTGTTGCAGAAAGCTCGACATAGAGATCGTGATGTGGTGGCAGCGGCAGCGTCGTAAACAGACTTCTTAAAAGCCTAATATTTCAGAAGGTAGAAGATCTGGATCCTTCATACTTTGTACTTTGGATATAGATGCCTTATGTTATGAAGTTTCTGTCTGTCATATGACCATTTTCCTTGACTTCACTTTCATGGTTCAGTGACTACTTAAAAAAAAACATAATTAAGATTATTAGTATTCTTAATTTCTCTCTTATTATGAGTAATTGGATAACTATATTTGGTATGTGCGTACCTTGCAGGGTCCTTAAGTGCCTGTCAGACAGTTTTCTATTCATGGATCAGTGACCAAGGTTAAATTTGTATGGGCCAAGTCCATATGCATGTTTTTAACTTCTCTGTAACCTATGTAATTGATGGTTTTATGAGAATAAACTATCTATCATATCTCAAATACTGTAAGCAATAGGTCTACTATATTTATGCCCTTGTCGGTCTGTGCGTCCGTCTGTCCCTACATGTCCGTGCATCCCAAAGTTGGTATCCGTTCTCTAAATTTAGTTTGCCTCAACCAAATGTTATGAAAATTATACACAATGCTTATTTCCACAAAGCACAGATCAAGTTTGAATTTTGGTGCTTCACTTTAACCGTTCTAGAGTTATGCCCCTTTACAAATGGTAAAGGTGCTGAATTTTTCATTTCCTTTCTCTGACTTAAAATAGCCTCAACCAAATTTTGATAGTGACCTGTACCGTTCTTCAGTTATCTTCCTTTATAACTTTATATGATATGCAAGCGGGGGCAACTTCTATGTCCCATGGAAACATTCTCAATTTATTTGTATATGGAATCATTATCATGATCAGATTATAAGATGTACATGTCCAACTGGCAGCTGTCACCCGACGTTGACCTCATTTTCATGGTTCAGTCAGTCAAGGATATAACTCTATAGAGTTATTACAGAAAAATATTATACATTTGTTATTGTGGACTAAAAAATCAAAGAACTGTGATAGCATATGTATGTTGCATGTTTCAAAGGAACAATATACATGTACTTTTTGTATATCATTAGTTTTGTTAAAATGTGTACAATTTCTATTGATATTACTATTGTCTTGATGTATACTCAACTATACATAATCATACGTTTTTTGATTGAGTTAAGTCTGCCAATTGATATTTTATCGTATGTTTTTATATGTTGTGATGTTATGCTATTGTTTCAGAAAAAGGGAGAAGGTTTGGGCCCATTAAAACGTTTAATCCCGCTGCAAATGTTTGCACCTGTCCTAAGTCAGGAATCTGATGTACAGTAGTTGTCGTTTGTTTATGTAATATATACGTGTTTCTCGTTTCTCGTTTTGTTTATATAGATTAGACCGTTGGTTTTCCCGTTTGAATGGTTTTACACTAGTTATTTTGGGGCCCTTTATAGCTTGTTGTTCGGTGTGAGCCAAGGCTCCGTGTTGAAGGCCGTACTTTAACCTATAATGGTTTAATTTTTGAATTGTTGTTTGGATGGAGAGTTGTCTCATTGGCACTCACACCACATCTTCCTATATCTATGTAGAAAGATATAACAGTTCATTAAGTTTTCCTTTCATGCATAGTACACCTATGTTATTACAGAAAAAGTACATGTATGTCTGTAATAACTAAAGGATGTTATTACAGCTTCTCTTCATCACTCCAAAGCATTTGCTCAGGCATACATCATGCTTAATTACAATGTATTTTAATTTATTGTAAGAAATAATGATCAGAGCATGTAATGAGGTTCTGCACAAGCTTCCCAGTAATTCCCAAGTGTCTCATATAGTAAGTAACATGCTTTAATTAACTAAGCCTTGATATAACAGCTAAGTTTATCCCTTAAAAGTCTCGTCTCATTGATTTACCATGGTTAATGAACATGTATTAATTTAATTCAAAAATTAGTTATCATGGCTATGCATTTAGTTTCTGTGCAAAGTTTCAAAGAGTTCCCTAGAGCCCACTAAAAATTAAAATATTTATGATTTATTTTACAAATAACAAACATATTTGCCTTTACTTTGCTGAACTAGTTATCATTATTGTTTAGCCTTTAGGGGCCAGATAAAGTGTGCCTCTGGGTGTGGCATTTTTTCAATGTGTTGATGACCCATTTGTTGGCCTTTGGCTGTTTTCTGCTCTCTGGTTGGGTTGTTGTCTCTTTGACACAAGTTATTCCTTTTTCCATTCTCTATTCTGTTTAATCTGTTTACATGTTTTAAATTTTAAAACTTTTTTTCAGATTCTGATTGACTGGTGGCAGAAGGGGTATGTATATAAAGTGGCATTAAGGCCTTGCAGACAGACTTAACAATAACAGGCTGAAGTTGACGAAGGCCCACATGTAATCCCATATTGACGGTTGTAGAACTTGTACCAACAGATTTCACTTTGGGTATTTAATTGTATTGTAATTAGTAAGGGATTTTACTTAAACACGTTTCTTTCAAAATCACCCTTAAACATTTTTGTTAACAAGTTATGTTGAAATCGAGGATCTTTTAACAGATTTTTTTTTGACTTTTACAATGTAATTTGTAATGAAAATTTTGAAGCGTGTATGGAAATTATAAGGAAAATAATAATGTCATACCAACTGTCTCATTAGATATATTATTCAACGTACAATCAGTGCAATAAGGAAAGATATGAGATGAACATTATGTTCATATACCGATATATTATGTGTAAAGGTAGAGGCAGGGGTGTCCTGCTTTCCATTGTATAAAGCACCCTATTATTTTAGATTTTAATCGTGTACAGTGAATCTTAAAATACATATTTGATAAGGCCCAGCTGTTTTTACTTTTTAATTGTGTATATTGAATCTACAAAGTTATTATACCCCACGCAACGAGTTGCGGAGGGTATAATGTTTTTGACCCGTCCGTCCGTCTGTCGTACCGTCCGTCAGTCCGTCCGTCCGTCAGTCCTGTTTCTTGTCATCGCAACTCCTCTCAAACCACACAATAGAATTTCACGAAACCTTTTCAGATAGTAAGGACATACTATGTAGTTGTGCATATCGACGGGAAATTGCGATTCAATTTTTTTTCTAGGAGTTACTCCCCTTTGAACTTATTTACTATAATGTACTACTGCAAACAGTTTGTCATCGCAACTCCTCTCAAACCACACAACAGAATTTCACGAAACTTTTTCAGATAGTAAGGACATACTATGTAGTTGTGCATATCGACGGGAAATTGCGATTCAATTTTTTTTCTAGGAGTTACTCCCCTTTGAACTTATTTACTATAATGTACTACTGCAAACAGTTTGTCATCGCAACTCCTCTCAAACCACACAACAGAATTTCACGAAACTTTTTCAGATAGTAAGGACATACTATGTAGTTGTGCATATCGACGGGAAATTGCGATTCAATTTTTTTTCTAGGAGTTACGCCCCTTTGATCTTATTTACTATAATGTACTACTGCAACAGTTTGTCATCGCAACTCCTCTCAAACCACACAACAGAATTTCACGAAACTTTTTCAGATAGTAAGGACATACTATGTAGTTGTGCATATCGACGGGAAATTGCGATTCAATTTTTTTTCTAGGAGTTACGCCCCTTTGATCTTATTTACTATAATGTACTACTGCAACAGTTTGTCATCGCAACTCCTCTCAAACCACACAACAGAATTTCACGAAACCTTTTCAGATAATAAGGACATACTATGTAGTTGTGCATATCGACGGGAAATTGCGATTCAATTTTTTTCTAGGAGTTACGCCCCTTTGAACTTATTTACTATTAAATTTTAAAACTTTTTTTCAGATTCTGATTGACTGGTGGCAGAAGGGGTATGTATATAAAGTGGCATTAAGGCCTTGCAGACAGACTTAACAATAACAGGCTGAAGTTGACGAAGGCCCACATGTAATCCCATATTGACGGTTGTAGAACTTGTACCAACAGATTTCACTTTGGGTATTTAATTGTATTGTAATTAGTAAGGGATTTTACTTAAACACGTTTCTTTCAAAATCACCCTTAAACATTTTTGTTAACAAGTTATGTTGAAATCGAGGATCTTTTAACAGATTTTTTTTTGACTTTTACAATGTAATTTGTAATGAAAATTTTGAAGCGTGTATGGAAATTATAAGGAAAATAATAATGTCATACCAACTGTCTCATTAGATATATTATTCAACGTACAATCAGTGCAATAAGGAAAGATATGAGATGAACATTATGTTCATATACCGATATATTATGTGTAAAGGTAGAGGCAGGGGTGTCCTGCTTTCCATTGTATAAAGCACCCTATTATTTTAGATTTTAATCGTGTACAGTGAATCTTAAAATACATATTTGATAAGGCCCAGCTGTTTTTACTTTTTAATTGTGTATATTGAATCTACAAAGTTATTATACCCCACGCAACGAGTTGCGGAGGGTATAATGTTTTTGACCCGTCCGTCCGTCTGTCGTACCGTCTGTCAGTCCGTCCGTCCGTCAGTCCTGTTTCTTGTCATCGCAACTCCTCTCAAACCACACAATAGAATTTCACGAAACCTTTTCAGATAGTAAGGACATACTATGTAGTTGTGCATATCGACGGGAAATTGCGATTCAATTTTTTTTCTAGGAGTTGCTCCCCTTTGAACTTATTTACTATAATGTACTACTGCAAACAGTTTGTCATCGCAACTCCTCTCAAACCACACAACAGAATTTCACGAAACTTTTTCAGATAGTAAGGACATACTATGTAGTTGTGCATATCGACGGGAAATTGCGATTCAATTTTTTTTCTAGGAGTTACGCCCCTTTGATCTTATTTACTATAATGTACTACTGCAACAGTTTGTCATCGCAACTCCTCTCAAACCACACAACAGAATTTCACGAAACCTTTTCAGATAATAAGGACATACTATGTAGTTGTGCATATCGACGGGAAATTGCGATTCAATTTTTTTCTAGGAGTTACGCCCCTTTGAACTTATTTACTATAATGTACTACTGCAACAGTTTGTCATCGCAACTCCTCTCAAACCACAAAACAGAATTGCACGAAACCTTTTCAGATAATAAGGACATACTATGTAGTTGTGCATATCGACGGGAAATTGCGAATCAATTTTTTTTCTAGGAGTTACGCCCCTTTGAACTTATTTGCTTCAATGTAATACTGCAACAGTTTGTCATCGCAACTCCTCTCAAACCACACAACAGAATTTTACGAAACCTTTTCAGATAATAAGGACATACTATGTAGATGTGCATATTGACGGGAAATTATGATGCAATTTTTTTTCTAGGAGTTACGTCCCTTTGAACTTCATGAACTTATTTGCTTTAATGCACTACTGCAATAGTTTGTCATCTCAGCTCCTCTGAAACCACACAACATAATTTTATGCAACTTTGTAGATAATGAGGACATACTATGCAGATGTGCATATTGACAGGAAATTATGATGCAATTTCTTTTTCTTACACATATTTTATTTCTCCAATGACAATGTGGGGACGTGGGGTATGTGAGCGTGCTCACTAAGGTTCTTTAATTTTCTAAGTCCCCAAATATTTTTAGATTTTAACCGTGTACAGTGAATTTAAAATATTTTAGTTATTTGTAAAAAAACTTTTAGTGACGTACGATTTATTAGTTTTAATTAACTCCCCACTTGGATAATATTTGTTGAGGAGGTGTTCCATAATTGGAAGACATCATTATATGAATAACACATACTTGTGACTTAGCTGAGAGGGTGATAGAGCAGATTGTTACCCCGAGAAAACATTGTCAACTCACTCACAGGCTGACAATGTTTTTTCGAGGGGTAGAAATCTGCTCTATCACCCTCTCAGCTATGTGTTATTTCATTTATAAGTCCCCAAGCAAGACTTAAGTTTTGCACTCTGTCTGTCTGTCTGTCCTTCTGTCCAGCAAATCAGTTTTCCACATTTTTATCTGCGTGCTTGAAGATATTGATTTGATATTTGGTATATTGTTTTATCATGACAAGCTACATATGAAGTTCGAAATTTGTTCTGGTCTGATAATTTTGTGCAGAGTTATGGTCCTTAGACTTAGAAAATTAACTCAAGTAATCAGTTTTCCAAACTTTTTTTCATCATGCTTGAAGATATATACATCTATAATTGGTATATAGTTTTATCATGACAAGTTATAGACCAAGTTTGAATTTTGTTTCGGTTTGATGATTTTTTGCAGAGTTAATATGGTCCTTGGACTTAGAAAATTCGCTTAAATTATCAGTTTTACACACTTTTTTTCGTCATCCTTGTAGATAATGACTTTATATTTGTTTTATAGTTTACAACAGTATTAAAACATTTGACTTTTCTACTCTTTACACAGGTATTCCATATTCCAAACTAAAAGACAAATTGAAATAAATAAATTTGGTGTTTTAACTGTCTTCTGATTGGTGAAAATTATTAGTTTTATTTTCAATGGTGTCAATTTTGATGGCGACGCGCCCACTCTGACGTTGTGTATTTATACGCTAACATGTGTGTACGTTGTCATTGTTAATATAAATAATATAAAAAGTTCTTTGAGCCTTATTTTTGATAGAAATTTATTTATAATGAATGGCAATAACATGAATAATTTATTTTGATTTTATTGAACCATAAAACTAATTTTTGACTCTTCACATTTCACGCTTTGCGGATTATTCAATGTGAAGAGTCAAAAATTAGTTTTGTGGTTCAATAAATTCAATATAGATAACAGCCATTCATTAATAAAGTTTTCTCAATTGAATTGTTTCATATTTTTCATGTTGGGGCCTTTATAGCTGACTATACGGTATGAGTTTTTCTCATCGTTGAAGGCCTTACCATTGCCTATAATTGCTTACATCCACTTCATTTGAACATAAGTGGATAGTTGTCTCATTGGCAATCATACCATATCTCCTTAGGGAGCTACCATTTGATTTTTATGGGGGGGCTAGGATGAAATTTGAAAAAAAATAGGCAGGACAGGAGTTTTTAGTAAAAAAAAAAGGCAGGATGAACAACTTGGTAAAAAAAAAAGGCAGGATGACAATTTGTGTAAAAAAAGTCAGGATAAACTAGTAAAAAAAAGGCAGGACCGAATAGAGTAAAAAATAAAAAGGCAGGACAGAGATTACAACTAAAAAAAAAAGCAGGACAAAATTTTTCATCCTAGCCCCCCCATAAAAATCAAATGGTAGCTCCCTTATTTGTATGAAAATACAATGATTTCTCTTTCTTTTACAGGATATAATGGGATATTGGGATGATGTAAGTTTTTCTTCTTAAAAGTCAGTGATCACATGATGTGACCTACGTCATGTGACCTATGCTGTTTATTAAATGTACAGGAAGGTACAGGCGTGCAGTATTCTTAGGGGGTGAACAGGAGAAATCAAAATGACTACAGTGAAAAGAATTTCAATTTACAAAATTCCAGGACACAAACAAAGAGACATAAGATATCAAAGGACATTCACAATTCTTTAAGTCGAAGAGACGTAAGATATCAAAGGACATTCCCAATTCTTTAAGTCCAAATGGTGAAGTTGAAATCATCCCTTCGTAAATTTTACGGACGCCATCACGAGTTGGTTGACCGTTATGGAATAACCGTTTCACAAATGATATCGGATATGTTCCTTACGTCGTAACTACAATCCCCTTCCCTTTCATGCATGTGACCTACCGAATTAGACCATTTACCGGATTTGTTATCACATAAGCAACACGACGGGTGCCGCATGTGGAGCAGGTCCGGAGCACCTGAGATCACCCCCAGTTTTTTGGTGGGGTTCGTGTTGTTTATTCTTTAGTTTTCTATGTTGTGTCATTGTGCTGTTGTTTGTTTGTCTTTTTCATTTTTAGCCATGGTGTTGTCAGTTTGTTTTAGATTTATGAGTTTGACTGTCCCTTTGGTATCTTTCGTCCCTCTTTTATATCAAAGGACATTCACTACTCTTTAAGTCGAAGAGACATAAGATATCAAAGGACATTCACAACTCTTTAAGTCGAAGACACGTAAGATATCAAAGGACATTCACAACTCTTTAAGTCGAAGACACGTAAGATATGAAAGGACATTCACAATTCTTTAAGTCGAAGAGACATAAGATATCAAAGGACATTCACAATTCTTTAAGTCGAAGAGACATAAGATATCAAAGGACATTCACAACTCTTTAAGTCGAAGAGACATAAGCTATCAAAGGACATTCACAACTCTTTAAGTCGAAGAGACATAAGATATCAAAGGACATTCACAACTCTTTAAGTCGAAGAGACATAAGATATCAAAGGACATTCACAACTCTTTAAGTCGAAGAGACATAAGATATCAAAGGACATTCACAACTCTTTAAGTCGAAGAGACATAAGATATCAAAGGACATTCACAACTCTTTAAGTCGAAGAGACATAAGATATCAAAGGACATTCACAATTCTTTAAGTCAAAGAGACATAAGCTATCAAAGGACATTCACAACTCTTTAAGTCGAAGACATGTAAGATATCAAAGGACATTCACAACTCTTTAAGTCGAAGAGACATAAGATATCAAAGGACATTCACAATTCTTTAAGTTGAAGAGACATAAGATATCAAAGGACATTCACAATTCTTTAAGTCGAAGAGACATAAGATATCAAAGGACATTCACAACTCTTTAAGTCGAAGAGACATAAGATATCAAAGGACATTCACAACTCTTTAAGTCGAAGAGACATAAGATATCAAAGGACATTCACAATTCTTTAAGTCGAAGAGACATAAGATATCAAAGGACATTCACAATTCTTTAAGTCAAAGAGACATAAGATATCAAAGGACATTCACAACTCTTTAAGTCGAAGAGACATAATATATCAAAGGACATTCACAACTGTTTAAGTCGAAGAGACATAAGATATCAAAGGACATTCACAACTGTTTAAGTCAAAGAGACATAAGATATCAAAGGAACTTCACAACTCTTTTTTAGTTGAAGAGACATAAGATATCAAAGGACATTCACAATTCTTTAAGTCGAAGAGACATAAGATATCAAAGGACATTCACAATTCTTTAAGTCAAAGAGACATAAGATATCAAAGGACATTCACAACTCTATAAGTCGAAGAGACATAAGATATCAAAGGACATTCACAACTCTTTAAGTCGAAGAGACATAAGATATCAAAGGACATTCACAACTCTTTTAAGTCGAAGAGACATAAGATATCAAAGGACATTCACAATTCTTTAAGTCAAAGAGACATAAGATATCAAAGGACATTCACAATTCTTTAAGTCGAAGAGACATAAGATATCAAAGGACATTCACAACTCTTTAAGTCGAAGAGACATAAGATATCAAAGGACATTCACAACTCTTTTAAGTCGAAGAGACATAAGATATCAAAGGACATTCACAACTCTTTAAGTCGAAGAGACATAAGATATCAAAGGACATTCACAACTCTTTAAGTCGAAGAGACATAAGATATCAAAGGACATTCACAACTCTTTAAGTCGAAGAGACATAAGATATCAAAGGACATTTACAATTCTTTAAGTCAAAGAGACATAAGATATCAAAGGACATTCACAATTCTTTAAGTCAAAGAGACATAAGATATCAAAGGACATTCACAACTCTTTAAGTCAAAGAGACATAAGATATCAAAGGACATTCACAACTCTTTTAAGTCGAAGAGACATAAGATATCAAAGGACATTCACAACTCTTTAAGTCGAAGAGACATAAGATATCAAAGGACATTCACAACTCTTTAAGTCGAAGAGACATAAGATATCAAAGGACATTTACAACTCTTTTTTAGTTGAAGAGACATAAGATATCAGAGGACATTCACAACTCTTTAAGTCGAAGAGACATAAGATATCAAAGGACATTCACAATTCTTTAAGTCGAAGAGACATAAGATATCAAAGGACATTCACAACTCTTTAAGTCGAAGAGACATAAGATATCAAAGGACATTCACAACTCTTTTTTAGTTGAAGAGACATAAGATATCAAAGGACATTCACAACTCTTTTTTAGTTGAAGAGACATAAGATATCAAAGGACATTCACAATTCTTTAAGTCAAAGAGACATAAGATATCAAAGGACATTCACAACTCTTTTAAGTCGAAGAGACATAAGATATCAAAGGACATTCACAACTCTTTAAGTCGAAGAGACATAAGATATCAAAGGACATTCACAACTCTTTAAATCGAAGAGACATGAGATATCAAAGGACATTCACAATTCTTTAAGTCGAAGAGACATAAGATATCAAAGGACATTCACAACTCTTTAAGTCGAAGAGACATAAGATATCAAAGGACATTCACAACTCTTTAAGTCGAAGAGACATAAGATATCAAAGGACATTCACAACTCTTTAAGTCGAAGAGACATAAGCTATCAAAGGACATTCACAATTCTTTAAGTCGAAGAGACGTAATATATCAAAGGACATTCACAACTCTTTAAGTCGAAGACACGTAAGATATCAAAGGACATTCACAACTCTTTAAGTCGAAGACACGTAAGATATCAAAGGACATTCACAACTCTTTAAGTCAAAGAGACATAAGATATGAAAGGACATTCACAATTCTTTAAGTCGAAGAGACATAAGATATCAAAGGACATTCACAATTCTTTATGTCGAAGAGACATAAGATATCAAAGGACATTCATAACTCTTTAAGTCGAAGACACGTAAGATATCAAAGGACATTCACAACTCTTTAAGTCAAAGAGACATAAGATATGAAAGGACATTCACAATTCTTTAAGTCGAAGAGACATAAGATATCAAAGGACATTCACAATTCTTTATGTCGAAGAGACATAAGATATCAAAGGACATTCACAACTCTTTAAGTCGAAGAGACATAAGCTATCAAAGGAAATTCACAATTCTTTAAGTCGAAGAGACATAAGATATCAAAGGACATTCACAACTCTTTTAAGTCGAAGAGACATAAGATATCAAAGGACATTTACAACTCTTTAAGTCGAAGAGACATAAGATATCAAAGGACATTCACAACGCTTTAAGTCGAAGACACATAAGATATCAAAAGACATTCACAACTCTTTTAAGTCGAAGAGACATTAGCTATCAAAGGAAATTCACAATTCTTTAAGTCGAAGAGACATAAGATATCAAAGGACATTCACAACTCTTTAAGTCGAAGAGACATAAGATATCAAAGGACATTCACAACTCTTTTTTAGTTGAAGAGACATAAGATATCAAAGGACATTCACAATTCTTTAAGTCAAAGAGACATAAGATATCAAAGGACATTCACAATTCTTTAAGTCAAAGAGACATAAGATATCAAAGGACATTCACAACTCTTTAAGTCGAAGAGACATAAGATATCAAAGGACATTCACAACTCTTTAAGTCGAAGAGACATAAGATATCAAAGGACATTCACAACTCTTTAAGTCAAAGAGACATAAGATATCAAAAGACATTCACAACTCTTTTAAGTCGAAGAGACATAAGATATCAAAGGACATTCACAACTCTTTAAGTCGAAGAGACATAAGATATCAAAGGACATTCACAACTCTTTAAGTCGAAGAGACATAAGCTATCAAAGGACATTCACAATTCTTTAAGTCGAAGAGACATAAGATATCAAAGGACATTCACAACTCTTTAACATGTTTAAGTCGAAGAGACATAAGATATCAAAGGACATTCACAACTCTTTAAGTCGAAGAGACGTAAGATATCAAAGGACATTCACAATTCTTTAAGTCCAAATGGTGAAGTTGAAATCATCCCTTCGTAAATTTTACGGACGCCATCACGAGTTGGTTGACTAACAAATGATATCGGATATGTTCCTTACGTCGTAACTACAATCCCCTTCCCTTTCATGCATGTGACCTACCGAATTAGACCATTTACCGGATTTGTTATCACATAAGCAACACGACGGGTGCCGCATGTGGAGCAGGTCCGGAGCACCTGAGATCACCCCCAGTTTTTTGGTGGGGTTCGTGTTGTTTATTCTTCAGTTTTCTATGTTGTGTCATTGTGCTGTTGTTTGTTTGTCTTTTTCATTTTTAGCCATGGTGTTGTCAGTTTGTTTTATATTTATGAGTTTGACTGTCCCTTTGGTATCTTTCGTCCCTCTTTTATATCAAAGGACATTCACTACTCTTTAAGTCGAAGAGACATAAGATATCAAAGGACATTCACTACTCTTTAAGTCGAAGAGACATAAGATATCAAAGGACATTCACAACTCTTTAAGTCGAAGAGACATAAGATATCAAAGGACATTCACAATTCTTTAAGTCGAAGAGACATAAGATATGAAAGGACATTCACAACTCTTTAAGTCGAAGAGACATAAGATATCAAAGGACATTAACAACTCTTTAAGTCAAAGAGACATAAGATATCAAAGGACATTCACAATTCTTTAAGTCGAAGAGACATAAGATATCAAAGGACATTCACAACTCTTTTAAGTCGAAGAGACATAAGATATCAAAGGACATTCACAACTCTTTAAGTCGAAGAGACATAAGATATCAAAGGACATTCACAACTCTTTAAGTCGAAGAGACATAAGATATCAAAGGACATTTACAACTCTTTTTTAGTTGAAGAGACATAAGATATCAAAGGACATTCACAACTCTTTAAGTCGAAGAGACATAAGATATCAAAGGACATTCACAATTCTTTAAGTCGAGGAGACATAAGATATCAAAGGACATTCACAACTATTTAAGTCGAAGAGACATAAGATATCAAAGGACATTCACAACTCTTTTTTAGCTGAAGAGACATAAGATATCAAAGGACATTCACAATTCTTTAAGTCAAAGAGACATAAGATATCAAAGGACATTCACAAATCTTTTAAGTCGAAGAGACATAAGATATCAAAGGACATTCACAACTCTTTAAGTCGAAGAGACATAAGATATCAAAGGACATTCACAACTCTTAAAGTCGAAGAGACATAAGATATCAAAGGACATTCACAACTCTTTTTTAGTTGAAGAGACATAAGATATCAAAGGACATTCACAACTCTTTTAAGTCGAAGAGACATAAGATATCAAAGGACATTCACAACTCTTTAAGTCGAATGGACATAAGATATCAAAGGACATTCACAATTCTTTAAGTCGAAGAGACATAAGATATCAAAGGACATTCACAATTCTTTAAGTCGAAGAGACATAAGATATCAAAGGACATTCACAACTCTTTAAGTCGAAGAGACATAAGATATCAAAGGACATTCACAACTTTTTAAGTGGAAGAGACATAAGATATCAAAGGACATTTACAACTCTTTAAGTCAAAGAGACATTAGCTATCAAAAGACATTCACAACTCTTTAAGTCAGAGACATAAGATATCAAAGGACATTCACAACTCTTTAAGTCGAAGAGACATAAGATATCAAAGGACATTCACAACTCTTTTTTAGCTGAAGAGACATAAGATATCAAAGGACATTCACAATTCTTTAAGTCGAAGAGACATAAGATATCAAAGGACATTCACAACTCTTTTAAGTCGAAGAGACATAAGATATCAAAGGACATTTACAACTCTTTAAGTCGAAGAGACATAAGATATCAAAGGACATTCAAAATGCTTGAAGTCGAAGACACATAAGATATCAAAGGACATTCACAACTCTTTAAGTCGAAGAGACATAAGATATCAAAGGACATTCACAATTCTTTAAGTCGAGGAGACATAAGATATCAAAGGACATTCACAACTCTTTAAGTCGAAGAGACATAAGATATCAAAGGACATTCACAACTCTTTTTTAGCTGAAGAGACATAAGATATCAAAGGACATTCACAATTCTTTAAGTCAAAGAGACATAAGATATCAAAGGACATTCACAACTCTTTAAGTCAAAGAGACATAAGATATCAAAGGACATTCACAACTCTTTAAGTCGAAGAGACATAAGATATCAAAGGACATTCACAATTCTTTAAGTCGAAGAGACATAAGATATCAAAGGACATTCACAACTCTTTAAGTCGAAGAGACATAAGATATCAAAGGACATTCACAACTCTTTAAGTCGAAGAGACATAAGATATCAAAGGACATTCACAACTCTTTTTTAGTTGAAGAGACATAAGATATCAAAGGACATTCACAACTCTTTTAAGTCGAAGAGACATAAGATATCAAAGGACATTCACAACTCTTTAAGTCGAAGAGACATAAGATATCAAAGGACATTCACAACTCTTTAAGTCGAAGAGACATAAGATATCAAAGGACATTTACAACTCTTTTTTAGTTGAAGAGACATAAGATATCAAAGGACATTCACAACTCTTTAAGTCGAAGAGACATAAGATATCAAAGGACATTCACAATTCTTTAAGTCGAGGAGACATAAGATATCAAAGGACATTCACAACTATTTAAGTCGAAGAGACATAAGATATCAAATGACATTCACAACTCTTTTTTAGCTGAAGAGACATAAGATATCAAAGGACATTCACAATTCTTTAAGTCAAAGAGACATAAGATATCAAAGGACATTCACAACTCTTTTAAGTCGAAGAGACATAAGATATCAAAGGACATTCACAACTCTTTAAGTCGAAGAGACATAAGATATCAAAGGACATTCACAACTCTTAAAGTCGAAGAGACATAAGATATCAAAGGACATTCACAACTCTTTTTTAGTTGAAGAGACATAAGATATCAAAGGACATTCACAACTCTTTTAAGTCGAAGAGACATAAGATATCAAAGGACATTCACAACTCTTTAAGTCGAATGGACATAAGATATCAAAGGACATTCACAATTCTTTAAGTCGAAGAGACATAAGATATCAAAGGACATTCACAATTCTTTAAGTCGAAGAGACATAAGATATCAAAGGACATTCACAACTCTTTAAGTCGAAGAGACATAAGATATCAAAGGACATTCACAACTTTTTAAGTGGAAGAGACATAAGATATCAAAGGACATTCACAACTCTTTAAGTCAGAGACATAAGATATCAAAGGACATTCACAACTCTTTAAGTCGAAGAGACATAAGATATCAAAGGACATTCACAACTCTTTTTTAGCTGAAGAGACATAAGATATCAAAGGACATTCACAATTCTTTAAGTGGAAGAGACATAAGATATCAAAGGACATTCACAACTCTTTAAGTCAAAGAGACATAAGCTATCAAAAGACATTCACAACTCTTTAAGTCAGAGACATAAGATATCAAAGGACATTCACAACTCTTTAAGTCGAAGAGACATAAGATATCAAAGGACATTCACAACTCTTTTTTAGCTGAAGAGACATAAGATATCAAAGGACATTCACAATTCTTTAAGTCAAAGACACGTAAGATATCAAAGGACATTCACAACTCTTTAAGTCAAAGAGACATAAGATATGAAAGGACATTCACAATTCTTTAAGTCGAAGAGACATAAGATATCAAAGGACATTCACAATTCTTTATGTCGAAGAGACATAAGATATCAAAGGACATTCATAACTCTTTAAGTCGAAGACACGTAAGATATCAAAGGACATTCACAACTCTTTAAGTCAAAGAGACATAAGATATGAAAGGACATTCACAATTCTTTAAGTCGAAGAGACATAAGATATCAAAGGACATTCACAACTCTTTAAGTCAAAGAGACATAAGATATGAAAGGACATTCACAATTCTTTAAGTCGAAGAGACATAAGATATCAAAGGACATTCACAACTCTTAAAGTCGAAGAGACATAAGATATCAAAGGACATTCACAACTCTTTTTTAGTTGAAGAGACATAAGATATCAAAGGACATTCACAACTCTTTAAGTCGAAGAGACATAAGCTATCAAAGGAAATTCACAATTCTTTAAGTCGAAGAGACATAAGATATCAAAGGACATTCACAACTCTTTTAAGTCGAAGAGACATAAGATATCAAAGGACATTTACAACTCTTTAAGTCGAAGAGACATAAGATATCAAAGGACATTCACAACGCTTTAAGTCGAAGACACATAAGATATCAAAAGACATTCACAACTCTTTTAAGTCGAAGAGACATAAGCTATCAAAGGAAATTCACAATTCTTTAAGTCGAAGAGACATAAGATATCAAAGGACATTCACAACTCTTTAAGTCGAAGAGACATAAGATATCAAAGGACATTCACAACTCTTTTTTAGTTGAAGAGACATAAGATATCAAAGGACATTCACAATTCTTTAAGTCAAAGAGACATAAGATATCAAAGGACATTCACAATTCTTTAAGTCAAAGAGACATAAGATATCAAAGGACATTCACAACTCTTTAAGTCGAAGAGACATAAGATATCAAAGGACATTCACAACTCTTTAAGTCGAAGAGACATAAGATATCAAAGGACATTCACAACTCTTTAAGTCAAAGAGACATAAGATATCAAAAGACATTCACAACTCTTTTAAGTCGAAGAGACATAAGATATCAAAGGACATTCACAACTCTTTAAGTCGAAGAGACATAAGATATCAAAGGACATTCACAACTCTTTAAGTCGAAGAGACATAAGCTATCAAAGGACATTCACAATTCTTTAAGTCGAAGAGACATAAGATATCAAAGGACATTCACAACTTTTTAACATGTTTAAGTCGAAGAGACATAAGATATCAAAGGACATTCACAACTCTTTAAGTCGAAGAGACGTAAGATATCAAAGGACATTCACAATTCTTTAAGTCCAAATGGTGAAGTTGAAATCATCCCTTCGTAAATTTTACGGACGCCATCACGAGTTGGTTGACTAACAAATGATATCGGATATGTTCCTTACGTCGTAACTACAATCCCCTTCCCTTTCATGCATGTGACCTACCGAATTAGACCATTTACCGGATTTGTTATCACATAAGCAACACGACGGGTGCCGCATGTGGAGCAGGTCCGGAGCACCTGAGATCACCCCCAGTTTTTTGGTGGGGTTCGTGTTGTTTATTCTTCAGTTTTCTATGTTGTGTCATTGTGCTGTTGTTTGTTTGTCTTTTTCATTTTTAGCCATGGTGTTGTCAGTTTGTTTTATATTTATGAGTTTGACTGTCCCTTTGGTATCTTTCGTCCCTCTTTTATATCAAAGGACATTCACTACTCTTTAAGTCGAAGAGACATAAGATATCAAAGGACATTCACTACTCTTTAAGTCGAAGAGACATAAGATATCAAAGGACATTCACAACTCTTTAAGTCGAAGAGACATAAGATATCAAAGGACATTCACAATTCTTTAAGTCGAAGAGACATAAGATATGAAAGGACATTCACAACTCTTTAAGTCGAAGAGACATAAGATATCAAAGGACATTAACAACTCTTTAAGTCAAAGAGACATAAGATATCAAAGGACATTCACAATTCTTTAAGTCAAAGAGACATAAGATATCAAAGGACATTCACAACTCTTTTAAGTCGAAGAGACATAAGATATCAAAGGACATTCACAACTCTTTAAGTCGAAGAGACATAAGATATCAAAGGACATTCACAACTCTTTAAGTCGAAGAGACATAAGATATCAAAGGACATTTACAACTCTTTTTTAGTTGAAGAGACATAAGATATCAAAGGACATTCACAACTCTTTAAGTCGAAGAGACATAAGATATCAAAGGACATTCACAATTCTTTAAGTCGAGGAGACATAAGATATCAAAGGACATTCACAACTATTTAAGTCGAAGAGACATAAGATATCAAAGGACATTCACAACTCTTTTTTAGCTGAAGAGACATAAGATATCAAAGGACATTCACAATTCTTTAAGTCAAAGAGACATAAGATATCAAAGGACATTCACAAATCTTTTAAGTCGAAGAGACATAAGATATCAAAGGACATTCACAACTCTTTAAGTCGAAGAGACATAAGATATCAAAGGACATTCACAACTCTTAAAGTCGAAGAGACATAAGATATCAAAGGACATTCACAACTCTTTTTTAGTTGAAGAGACATAAGATATCAAAGGACATTCACAACTCTTTTAAGTCGAAGAGACATAAGATATCAAAGGACATTCACAACTCTTTAAGTCGAATGGACATAAGATATCAAAGGACATTCACAATTCTTTAAGTCGAAGAGACATAAGATATCAAAGGACATTCACAATTCTTTAAGTCGAAGAGACATAAGATATCAAAGGACATTCACAACTCTTTAAGTCGAAGAGACATAAGATATCAAAGGACATTCACAACTTTTTAAGTGGAAGAGACATAAGATATCAAAGGACATTTACAACTCTTTAAGTCAAAGAGACATTAGCTATCAAAAGACATTCACAACTCTTTAAGTCAGAGACATAAGATATCAAAGGACATTCACAACTCTTTAAGTCGAAGAGACATAAGATATCAAAGGACATTCACAACTCTTTTTTAGCTGAAGAGACATAAGATATCAAAGGACATTCACAATTCTTTAAGTCGAAGAGACATAAGATATCAAAGGACATTCACAACTCTTTTAAGTCGAAGAGACATAAGATATCAAAGGACATTTACAACTCTTTAAGTCGAAGAGACATAAGATATCAAAGGACATTCAAAATGCTTGAAGTCGAAGACACATAAGATATCAAAGGACATTCACAACTCTTTAAGTCGAAGAGACATAAGATATCAAAGGACATTCACAATTCTTTAAGTCGAGGAGACATAAGATATCAAAGGACATTCACAACTCTTTAAGTCGAAGAGACATAAGATATCAAAGGACATTCACAACTCTTTTTTAGCTGAAGAGACATAAGATATCAAAGGACATTCACAATTCTTTAAGTCAAAGAGACATAAGATATCAAAGGACATTCACAACTCTTTAAGTCAAAGAGACATAAGATATCAAAGGACATTCACAACTCTTTAAGTCGAAGAGACATAAGATATCAAAGGACATTCACAATTCTTTAAGTCGAAGAGACATAAGATATCAAAGGACATTCACAACTCTTTAAGTCGAAGAGACATAAGATATCAAAGGACATTCACAACTCTTTTTTAGTTGAAGAGACATAAGATATCAAAGGACATTCACAACTCTTTTAAGTCGAAGAGACATAAGATATCAAAGGACATTCACAACTCTTTAAGTCGAAGAGACATAAGATATCAAAGGACATTCACAACTCTTTAAGTCGAAGAGACATAAGATATCAAAGGACATTTACAACTCTTTTTTAGTTGAAGAGACATAAGATATCAAAGGACATTCACAACTCTTTAAGTCGAAGAGACATAAGATATCAAAGGACATTCACAATTCTTTAAGTCGAGGAGACATAAGATATCAAAGGACATTCACAACTATTTAAGTCGAAGAGACATAAGATATCAAATGACATTCACAACTCTTTTTTAGCTGAAGAGACATAAGATATCAAAGGACATTCACAATTCTTTAAGTCAAAGAGACATAAGATATCAAAGGACATTCACAACTCTTTTAAGTCGAAGAGACATAAGATATCAAAGGACATTCACAACTCTTTAAGTCGAAGAGACATAAGATATCAAAGGACATTCACAACTCTTAAAGTCGAAGAGACATAAGATATCAAAGGACATTCACAACTCTTTTTTAGTTGAAGAGACATAAGATATCAAAGGACATTCACAACTCTTTTAAGTCGAAGAGACATAAGATATCAAAGGACATTCACAACTCTTTAAGTCGAATGGACATAAGATATCAAAGGACATTCACAATTCTTTAAGTCGAAGAGACATAAGATATCAAAGGACATTCACAATTCTTTAAGTCGAAGAGACATAAGATATCAAAGGACATTCACAACTCTTTAAGTCGAAGAGACATAAGATATCAAAGGACATTCACAACTTTTTAAGTGGAAGAGACATAAGATATCAAAGGACATTCACAACTCTTTAAGTCAGAGACATAAGATATCAAAGGACATTCACAACTCTTTAAGTCGAAGAGACATAAGATATCAAAGGACATTCACAACTCTTTTTTAGCTGAAGAGACATAAGATATCAAAGGACATTCACAATTCTTTAAGTGGAAGAGACATAAGATATCAAAGGACATTCACAACTCTTTAAGTCAAAGAGACATAAGCTATCAAAAGACATTCACAACTCTTTAAGTCAGAGACATAAGATATCAAAGGACATTCACAACTCTTTAAGTCGAAGAGACATAAGATATCAAAGGACATTCACAACTCTTTTTTAGCTGAAGAGACATAAGATATCAAAGGACATTCACAATTCTTTAAGTCAGAGACATAAGATATCAAAGGACATTCACAACTCTTTAAGTCGAAGAGACATAAGATATCAAAAGACATTCACAACTCTTTAAGTCAGAGACATAAGATATCAAAGGACATTCACAACTCTTTAAGTCGAAGAGACATAAGATATCAAATGACATTCACAACTCTTTTAAGTCGAAGAGACATAAGATATCAAAGGACATTCACAACTCTTTTTTAGTTGAAGAGATATAAGATATCAAAGGACATTCACAACTCTTTTAAGTCGAAGAGACATAAGATATCAAAGGACATTCACAACTCTTTAAGTCGAAGAGACATAAGATATCAAAGGACAGTCACAACTCTTTTTTAGTTGAAGAGACATAAGATATCAAAGGACATTCACAACTTTTTAAGTCAAAGAGACATAAGATATCAAAGGACATTCACAACTCTTTAAGTCAAAGAGACATAAGATATCAAAGGACATTCACAATTCTTTAAGTCGAAGAGACATAAGATATCAAAGGACATTCACAACTCTTTAAGTCAAAGAGACATAAGATATCAAAGGACATTCACAATTCTTTAAGTCGAAGAGACATAAGATATCAAAGGACATTCACAACTCTTTAAGTCAAAGAGACATAAGATATCAATGGACATTCACAATTTTTTAAGTCGAAGAGACATAAGATATCAAAGGACATTCACAACTCTTTAAGTCAAAGAGATATAAGATATCAAAGGACATTCACAACTCTTTAAGTTAAAGACACATAAGATATCAAAGGACATTCACAACTCTTTTAAGTCGAAGAGACATAAGATATCAAAGGACATTCACAATTCTTTAAGTCGAAGAGACATAAGATATCAAAGGACATTCACAATTCTTGAAGTCGAAGAGACATAAGATATCAAAGGACATTCACAACTATTTAAGTCGAAGAGACATAAGATATCAAAGGACATTCACAACTATTTAAGTCGAAGAGACATAAGATATCAAAGGACATTCACAACTCTTTAAGTTGAAGAGACATAAGATATCAAAGGACATTCACAACTCTTTAAGTCGAAGAGACATAAGATATCAAAGGACATTCACAACTGTTTAAGTCGAGGAGACATAAGATATCAAAGGACATTCACAATTCTTTAAGTCGAAGAGACATAAGATATCAAAGGACATTCACAATTCTTTAAGTCAAAGAGACATAAGATATCAAAGGACATTCACAACTCTTTAAGTCGAAGAGACATGAGATATCAAAGGACATTCACAACTCTTTAAGTCGAAGAGACATAAGATATCAAAGGACATTCACAATTCTTTAAGTCGAAGACACGTAAGATATTAAAAGACATTCACAACTCTTTAAGTCGAAGAGACATAAGATATCAAAGGACATTCACAATTCTTTAAGTCGAAGAGACATAAGATATCAAAGGACATTCACAACTCTTTAAGTTGAAGAGACATAATATAAAGTATTGAAACTGTAAACATTTAGCTTGTTAAATTCAATTATTATATTTATAATACATTTGTATGTTCTAGAGGAAAATGTAAAAACTTTGTTTTGCTTACAGAAACTTCTTAGAGCTGCAAGGCAGGGGAATATAAAAGAGGTAGAACTAAGTGTAAAGAACGGAGCTAGTTTAGAATGTAGAAATCATGTTTGGGTAAGTGAAGTAAAATGTTTAACACATATAAAGGTATTTATTATATAGTACTCACAATATGGACCAGTTAAACATAACCCTTGTTAGTGTTGAATCTATTGCAAATACTCTTGTCTTCAAAATATTTAAATAGAAACATCATTACACAATGTCAATGTATATAGAACTCTTTTTATTCCATAAAAAGAGTGTGAAACACTATTACACAACACCAATATATACCAGTATACAGCTTTTGTATTCAACACAAACAGTGAGAAACATCAATATGCACCATCAATATATTTAACACCTATATACCCAAGTATAAAAGTGAAGAAAAAAAAATACGAAAAGGACAATCAAAACATACAAGTAGAAGAAGAATAGACAATGCCATGGCAAACAAAAAGAACAGTCCCTAAACATTACACTGAATTGGTCCATAAAAACAAACATGAAATACTGCATTACACTGATGAATAAAAAGTAAAATCACAAAAACACTGAACTCAGATGAAAATCAATTCGGAAAGTCCATAATCACATGGCAAAATCAAATAACAAAACGCATCAAAAACGAATGGACAAGAACTGTCATATTCCTGACTTGGTACAGGCATTTTCAAATGTAGAAAATGGTGGATTGAACCTGGTTTTATAGCTAGCTAAACCTCTCACTTGTATACCACTCTAATGTGTTTGTCTGATACTTCCTAACTGTATACAACTGAAATAATGTGATTTACTTCATCAATGTTCATTACACTGATGAATACCATTCCAGTTTGTTTGTCAAAGGGTTGCTGTCTGATACTCCCTAACTGTATACAACTGAAATATTGTGATTTAATTCATGACACTTAACAAACACTTTCATAGTATTCTACTCTAAAAACTAATTTCATTAAACCACTCCTGTACTGAACATGACATGTGACACCTGTTCATACAACATTCATTCACCACTCCTGTACTGAACATGACATGTGACACCTGATCATACAACATTCATTTACCACTCCTGTACTGAACATGACACGTTACACCTGTTCATACAACATTCATTCACCACTCCTGTACTGAACATGATATGTGACACCTGATCATACAACATTCATTCACCACTCCTGTACTGAACATGACATGTGACACCTGATCATACAACATTCATTTACCACTCCTGTACTGAACATGAAATGTGACACCTGATCATACAATATTCATTCACCACTCCTGAACTGAACATGACATGTGACACCTGTTCATACAACATTCATTCACCACTCCTGTACTGAACATGACATGTGACACCTGTTCATACAACATTCATTCACCACTCCTGTACTGAACATGACATGTGACATCTGATCATACAATATTCATTTACCACTCCTCTACTGAACATGACATGTGACACCTGATCATACATCATTCATCCATCACTCCTCTACTGAACATGACATGTGACACCTGATCTTACAACATTCATTTACCATTTCTGTACTGAACATGACTAGTCACCTGATCATACTACATTCATTTACCACTCCTGTATTGAACATGACATGCGACACCTGATCATACTACATTAATTTACCACTCCTGTATTGAACATGACATGTGACACCTGATCATATAACATTGATTTACTACTCCTGTACTGAACATGTGACACCTGATCATACAACATACAATTACCACGTATGTACTTAACATGACATGTGACACCAGATCATGTAACATTCATTTACCTCTCTGTACTGAACATGACATGTGACACCTAATCTTACAACATTCATCAACCACTCATGTACTGAACATGACATGTGACATCTGAGCAAACAACATTCATTCACTCCTGTACTGAACATGAAATGCGACATCTGATCATGCAACATTCATTTACCACTCCTGTATTGAACTAGACATGGGACATCTGATCATACAATATTCATTTACCACTTATTTACTAAACAAGACATGTGACACCTGATCATGTAACATTGATTTACTACTTCTGTACTGAACATGACAAGTAACATCTGATCATACAACATTCATTTACCACTTCCGTACTGAACATGACATGTGACACCTGATCATACAACATTCATCCACCTCCCTGTACTGAACATGACATGGGACACCTGATCATACAACATTCATTTACCACTCCTGTACTGAACATGAAATGTGACACCTGATCATACAATATTCATTCACCACTCCTGAACTGAACATGACATGTGACACCTGTTCATACAACATTCATTCACCACTCCTGTACTGAACATGACATGTGACACCTGTTCATACAACATTCATTCACCACTTCTGTACTGAACATGATATGTGACATCTGATCATACAATATTCATTTACCACTCCTCTACTGAACATGACATGTGACACCTGATCATACATCATTCATCCATCACTCCTCTACTGAACATGACATGTGACACCTGATCTTACAACATTCATTTACCATTTCTGTACTGAACATGACTAGTCACCTGATCATACTACATTCATTTACCACTCCTGTATTGAACATGACATGCGACACCTGATCATACTACATTAATTTACCACTCCTGTATTGAACATGACATGTGACACCTGATCATATAACATTGATTTACTACTCCTGTACTGAACATGTGACACCTGATCATACAACATGCAATTACCACGTATGTACTTAACATGACATGTGACACCAGATCATGTAACATTCATTTACCTCTCTGTACTGAACATGACATGTGACACCTAATCTTACAACATTCATCAACCACTCATGTACTGAACATGACATGTGACACCTGAGCAAACAACATTCATTCACTCCTGTACTGAACATGAAATGCGACATCTGATCATGCAACATTCATTTACCACTCCTGTATTGAACTAGACATGGGACATCTGATCATACAATATTCATTTACCACTTATTTACTAAACAAGACATGTGACACCTGATCATGTAACATTGATTTACTACTTCTGTACTGAACATGACAAGTAACATCTGATCATACAACATTCATTTACCACTTCCGTACTGAACATGACATGTGACACCTGATCATACAACATTCATCCACCTCCCTGTACTGAACATGACATGGGACACCTGATCATGCTACATTCATTTACTACTCCTGTACTGAACATGTGACACCTGATCATACAACTTTCATTTACCACTCTTGTACTGAACATGGCATGTGACACCTGATCATGCTACATTCATTTACAACTCCTGTATTGAACATGACATGTGACACCTGATCTTACTACATTCATTTACCACTCCTGTATTGAACCTGACATGTGATACCTTACCATATAACAATCATTTACTATTGTACTGAACATGACATGTGACACCTGATCAAAATACATTCATTTACCACTCCAGTACTGAACATGCCATGTGATGCCATGTGACATCTGATCATACAACATTGATTCACCACTTCTGTACTGAACATGACATGTGACATCTGATCATACAACATTCATTCACCACTTCTGTACTGAACATGACACGTGAAATCTGATCATACAACAATCATTTACTACTGTACTGAACATGACATGTGACACCTGATCATACTACATTCATTTACCACTTCTGACTGAACATGACATGTGACACCTGATCATACTACATTCATTTACCACTTGTGTAATGAACATGACATGTGACACCTGATCATACTGCATTCATTTACCACTTGTGTACTGAACATGACATGTGACACCTGATCGTACTACATTCATTCACCACTTCTGTACTGAACATCACATGTGACATCAGATCATACAACAATCATTTACTACTGTTCTGAACATGACATGTGACACCTGATCATACTACATTCATTTACCACTCCAGTACTGAACATGCCATGTGATGCCATGTGACATCTGATCATACAACATTGATTCACCACTTCTGTACTGAACATGACATGTGACATCTGATCATACAACATTCATTTACTACTCCTGTACTGAACATTACATGTGACACCTGATCATATATCATTCATCCACCACTTCTCTACTGAACATGACATGTGACACCTGATCATACTACATTCATTTACCACTCCAGTACTGAACATGCCATGTGATGCCATGTGACATCTGATCATACAACATTGACAAGTAACATCTGATCATACAACATTCATTTACTACTCCTGTACTGAACATTACATGTGACACCTGATCATATATCATTCATCCACCACTTCTCTACTGAACATGACATGTGACACCTGATCTTACAACATTCATTTACCACTCATGTACTGAACATGACGTGTCATCTGATCATACATCATTCATCTACCACTTATTTACTAAACAAGACATGTGACACCTGATCATGCAAAATGCATTTACCACTCCTGTACTGAACATGATATGTGACACCTGATCATACAACATGCATTTACCACTCCCGTACTGAACATGACATGTGACACCTGATCATACAACATGCATTTATCACTCCTATATTGAACATGACATGTGACACCTGATCATACAACATGCATTTACCACTCCTGTATTGAACATGATATGTGACACCTGATCATACAACATGCATATACCACTCCTGAATTCAACATGACATGTGACACTGCATCATACAACATTGATGTAACATAACAATGACACACTTATACTTAGTCATGACACTATTTTACTCAGCACCAAGAGGTGGCATAGACATTACACTCGTATACTCAACCCAATCATGTGACATAGCCATGATACACTTAAACTCAACACCAACATTTGACATAGCAATAACACTCTCATACTGTAAACCAACTTTATTTCGCGATTAGGCCTTTCTAGTACATTTCGCGGCGATTTAATTACGAGATTCTCAAATTTACTTGATGTAGTTAAATATGGAAAAATCCAAGTTTAAATATTCGCAACGATTCAAATTTGCGTAATTTGTCTACTTGCGAAAGTCGCGAACAAATTGCTTGTGAAAATTAGTTGGTTTACAGTATACTAACCAGAAACATTTGACATAGCAATGTCATTCTTATACTCAACAGAAATATGTAACATAGCAATGATACTCTTATACTCAACACCAACATGTGACAACAATGACACTCTTATACCCAACACCAATATGTGACCTAGCCATTACACTGTTTTACTCAACACAACCAAGTGACATAGTCATGACACCTTTGTACTCAACACCATCATGTGACATAGCAATGACACTATTATAATCAACACCAACAAGTTAAATTACCATATCACACTTATATAGGCAATGCAAACTTAATATTTTACTCAAAACAAACATGACTTTTTGCAGAATTTCACTTATACTAAACACAAATATCCGCCATTGCTATATTACCCTTATATACAACAGCTCATATGATATGAAGCACAAACATTTTACATGGAAATACCACTGAATTATTTTTAAGCTTTGATCAGTATTCTTAATCAACACAAAATACTGTTAATCAGACAGGTTTTATGGACATTAAATATTTGTTTGAATTATATAAAGTGGGGTCTCATTTTTTCGTAACACAGAACTGAATCAGATAGTAAAGGTTTTATTTTGTTTCCTGATGAAAAATTATTTCGTCAACATTTGATTTTAATAAAAAGTTGATGAGAACAAGTTGTGTTAACATCTTTAGTCAGATAATGTTAATTCTACAGATCTAATGTAAAACATCTTTTAAAAATAACAAATACTTGACAGAATTATATAAAGTGGGGTCTTATTTTTCTTGTCTTTTCGTACTGAATCAGAAAATATAACTCACCTTATTGTTTCTTGAAAAAGGTTTTTTTTAAACTTTAACCATTTTACTTAATCATTGTTAATCAGACAGATTTAATGGACAACAAATATTTGTTAGAATTATATAAAGTGGGGTCTCATTTTAATTGTCTTGTCCAGCTGAGTCCATTGATATAAATATTGTTTATGTTTCTAGAAAAAAGTTTTTTTTTTAACCTGACATTTCTGATGGAAGTTCTGACATCTCACAATAAAGCATGTTGTTTATTTGTTGTTTTTGTAGAATATAATACAAGTGTGACTGGTTATTTTAATCAGTTTTGACCACTGATTCATGTGATATAAATTTTGTTTATATTTATTACACAACATTGTCCAGTTTATGACACAAGTTTTGATGTCTGTTATATGTTGATATTACAGTGGGGACAGACACCATTAATGTGGGCGGCTGAGAGAGGACACCTGAAGGTAGTGATGTACCTCGCCAGTCAGGGAAGTCAGTTAGAGGCCACATCCATCGAGGTAATGATAGATATAATCACCTTACTCTGACCAAACATCACTTTATACAGAATCTGCACAAAATCATGTTGTTAATCAGACAGATTTAATGGACAACAAATATTTGATATAATTATATAAAGTGGGGTCTCATTTTATTCGTAGTACAGAACTGAATCAGATAATAAAGGTTTTATTTTGTTTCTTGACGAACAATTATTTTATAAACATCTGATTTTAATGAGAAGTTGATGAGAACAAGTTGTGTTAACATCTTTAGTTAGATAATGTTAATTCTACAGATCTAATGTTAACATCTTTTAAAAATAACAAATACTTGACAGAATTATATAAAGTGGGGTCTTATTTTTCTTGTCTCTTTGTACTGAATCAGAAAGTATAACTTGTTTTTATGTTCCTTGAAAAAAAGTCTTATATTAACTTTGATCATTCTACTGAATCAACATAAAATTGTTAATCAGACATGATAAATGAACAACATATATTTAAACTTTGAATTGTTAGACTTATATTAAGTGGGGTTTGCTATTACTTTTTCCTGTTTTGTATACACAGGAAAAATTGCAACATATGTTTTTCATATGTTTTGAAAAACATATGAAAAACATATGAAAAACATATGAAAATCATATGAAAATCATATGTGTACATATGTTTTGAAACATATGCAAACATATGTTTTCATATGTTTAATGACATATGTAAACATATGAAAAACATATGATTTTCATATGTTTTAAAAGACTTTAAAAAAATGTTTGGAGAAAATGTCAAAATCAGTATAAAAGCGTGTCACCCCCACAGCAGAGCTTTTTTTTTATTCTGAATTGATCAGAATGCAAATTAGTGAATAAATTATGATTAATGAGTAATAATATGAATAAATATTCTTTATTTTATAGTTTGTTCTATGAAGTTATTCTTTTTTTTAAAAGCCCAATTCTCTTTATTCTATATTTCTTCTTTTCATTCTATCTGTTCTTTATTTTTTTATTATTTTTTATTCTGCATTTTTTACTCATTATTCTCTATTCTTAAATCCCTAATTTTGATTCCGGACCTGCATTTTACGTACTTGGCACGTCGAGTTCGAAAACTCGGAAAACCCAGAAATCTTTTCACGGCTGAGGTTTTGTACACTATGACGCAAAAATCATGGACACTCACGCGATCGTCTGCAGCTGTGTTTTTTAAGTTTTCAGAATGGACAGAAATAGATTCTACTTCTACGTCTACTTATAAACAGATTAATTGAAATGGATGACTTGTCGATTAACTAGACGGAACCCGTAAACGAAACATTGAAATGAAAGTCTTTATAGAGTGAAACACTGAAAGTCAACAGGTCAACGCAACGAAACGTCGACAGTGTTTTGTTTTCATGGATTACGTAAATTAAAAACAGGGCAACGAAAGGTAAATATGATAATGCCAATTTGTTTTATTATTGGACAAAAGCAGGAAGATGTGTGTGATTTATTTTTCAGGACTGTTGAATTGTGTAAACCCGAGAATGGCAGTCTTCACGCTGAATGGCAGCCCAGGCAGCTCAGGCTTGTAAAATTTCTCTCGGGCCTGTTAAAATCATATCTACAGGCCAATATAATCTAATTAATTTTTTTTTTAAATTTAGCTCCGGGCCTCTAGATTTAACAGTTCATCGTGAAGACTGCTTAACGATATTTAAATATAACTGCATTTAGTAATCTGTTACATTATCTTTAATGAGTATATTACAAGATTAAGCCACAAAGACATCCCAGATAACCATATTTGTAAACCCTTTAGAGATATAAAGTTAAACTTTGAAAAAAGGGGGGATCAATATTAATAAAAGTATTTACACTTTTGGTATTAAGCTGAAATTTTTATTAGAATAACCCCAGATGTACTCTGAATAATCTGAACAAAGCTCACCTGTGCGATTTCATCTATTAAAAAGTGGCGGATCCATAAATTTTCATAGTGGCGGCCCCTTCCGGTCAAGCTTCAGTGATTCCCTATATAATTAATCAAATTTTTCCCTTGTAAAGGTAACCCCCTCTAACATGTCTAAATCCGCGTCTGCATATTGCCTAATGGCTGACAAATTTTCATACAAGTGTACATTTTTGTAGATCTCTGTGTGGACTGGGGGAAGGGGAGCTTCAATACTTAATGGATAGGGGGCCTGGTTGTCACTTGGGTTCTGTTATTCAACCCTTTTCATTTAATTTAGATCTTAAAAATGTATATCTTTTCCTATATTGCATAGGTAAAATTGTAGGTAAACTTTTCCTATATTGGTGGGGTTTCTTGATGTGTGTTGGAAAAGTGAAACATTAAAGGCTAAGAAGATTCTGTTAACTTACAGCTACTAAAATTGACAGGGATTTGACATTGACATATTTTCAAGCTTGAAAAGGTGACCTATTCCAGCATCACATCCTATGACCCTGTATATTACAGTATATATATATTTCTGTACTGAAAATCAGTAGTACTGGAAATTTACTTTTAATATTAAGTACTATTTCTTTAAAATTATTTTAATATTTAGGTACAATGTATGTATTTTGCAGTTCTTGATTTGTACTTAAAATTTTGGCACAGAAAAAAGACCAAGGCAACAATGATCACAATATTTCATTTTTGAAAATCTTAATTTTAAGAGATTTGAAATAGACAAACTTTCAAAATGCTGAAAATGTAACAGTGTACAGTTGTAACCAAAAATCTTTAATACAAAACAAGTACTGTAAAAATCAGGTACATAATTTATCGTACAAGTACAAAATTAATGTAGTCCAAATAATTATGAAGACTTGAAAGCTGTTAAATTTTATTTTATTTACGCCTTAAGTCGCAGAAAGACGTCAAATCAAAAATTTGAAATAGCTTTCAAGAAGGCTTTCTAGATTTCATAATAATTTTAACTATCGTACAAGTTGACTTCAACAACGAGAAAAGTGAATACTGCAAAATCAGCTTAAAAGACGCAAAATGAAAATGACAAATGTGAAATAATTGAAGGAACAAACAGACAGATAATGATATATATATATTTTTTTGTAAACAAAACAAGAAACATATATAAACAAATAAAATATACAGCAACGACCTATAGCATGTACAGTGTATAATAAACTTTAGAAAGATAAAACAGTTCATAGTTAACCAATCATACATACATGGCATAGAACACCTATGTTATTACAGAATTAAATCGGGAATATGTGGATGGGACTTAGTTGATGCCCTGCTTGCATAGATCTTTATAGTGGATCATATATGAATTAATCAAGAACACGTTGAACAGTTAAACTTTAACTTAAAGTAATACCTGTACTACCCAAATGTATTCCTGATTTGAGTTTTGTGGTACGGTTAACCAAAATAAGTAAATGGAAACCAAAAAAAATCAGCCATATTTTGTATTTGTAAAGGGTTTTATATCATAACTCAAGAAAGTAAAGCCACCCAATATGAACTTGATCTGTATTTATAATGTTAAAATAAGCATTGTGTACGAGTTTCATAACATTTGGTTGAGGCAAACTTAAATTAGAAAACAGAATAAGAAAAAACAGCAAAGTTTATGTTACTAAATTAGAGGGGCATACATGTAACTGAAGAAAGGTAAAAGTGAACTTGATTTGAATTATGTGGTTATAAGCATTGTGTAAAAGTTCCAAAACATTTTGTACAGTCTTCATGCTGAGTGGCAGCCCAGGCAGCCAAGGATTGTTGTAAAATTGTTCTCCGAGCTGTAAAAATCATCTCTGGGCCTGTAGATTAAACAGTTCATCGTGAAGACTGTTGGTAGAGGCAAACTTAAGTTAGATAATGAAATTAATACGTGTACATGTACGTACTGACGTCAGAGAAAGAAATTAATACGTGTACATGTACGTACTGACGTCAGAGAATGAAATTAATACATGTACATGTACGTACTGACAGATGGACACGGATAAAATTTACTCCCCCGTAAACAATATGCATTAAAAGATGTTATAACAGCTTCTCTATATAACTTCAAAGCTATTGCTCCGACATATACATGTACAGTTTATCATGCTTAATTACAATGTATTTTAATTTATTGTAAGACATAATGATCATGATGATCAGAGCATGCAACGAGGTTCTTAATTTACAGCGAGCTTCCAAGTAATAGACCACTTTCGAGTTCATCCGTCACCGGAAAAAACTCGTCAATTATACGCGCCTTTATCACCGTCATTTGTGCGTTTAGGGGCGTCGTCACTTCCATTCCAATGTTGAGCGAGTGGTTGGAAAACTATAATTCTATATTGTACGAATTATTCGGCAAATTGAATTCTCAAAATTGACAACCAGCACTGCTGTCATTAGGGAATTGGCAATAAGTACCTACAGAACAACCATTATTTCTAGTTTATCCTTCACAGTGACGATCACTAAGACGCTTGATGAACGTAAATAGTGCAGGGATACAGGCGAGCCCCTCGATCTGGTAAATGACGTCATAAAGGCGTGTATAATTGACGAGTTTTTTCCGGTGACGGATGAACTCGAAAGTGGTCTATTACCAAACTCTCTCATATAATACATGTAATACATTACATGTCTGTAATAACCATGATACATGTAACTAAGCCTTGTTATAACAGCCAAGTTTAATCACTTAAAACCTTGTCTTATTGACTAAAGAAATTACCATATGATAATTCATTCAAAAGGTATTCATTAAAAATTTATTCATTTAATTTGAAAATTAATTATAAAGGCCAAGAAAAATACTCACTAAGCTTTGAGCAGAAGTTCAGTATAATACAAAGGGAACAAATAATGGTCCAGAGTCATTCCATGACCATTATAATGAGCAATGTTTATAGATGTCCCCCAGCTATTTACGTTTTTCTTGATACTATTATAAAATTGCAAACAAAAACATGCACAAAAAATTAAGTATAGACGAATGTGCATCACAATCTAGACAATAGAAAAAGAAAAAATAGTTCGCAATGCAAATCAATAGTATTGTACAGGGGGTATGTCAAGAGGTCATTACATACGTTCTCTAGGATCTAAATTCCAGGCTAGAACAAACTTTTAGCATTTGATTAAATCTTTTAAACATTATGTGCTGTATTTTAATGGACATCATATGTTTTATATTGTGCTGTCTTGAGTCTGTTAAAGTTTTTTTTTATTTATTATACTTATTACACTATATTGGGTTAAAAATATTTCGCTAAATTGGGCTTTGACAATTTTAATTTTCGGTAAAAAGGGTTAAAATCAGGCGCTAAAATTGGTTCTACTTTGGTGCTAAAACGTCCCATTTTGTACGCTCAAATGTCCTATCAATGGGCTAAAATGTCCTCCGCCTGTATTTACACTTAGTTTCTGCAGCAACACACATATAGTTTCAAAAATTCTCTAGTGCCCAACAAAAACAACAAATAACTAACATATTGTTACTACAGATGAAGAAAATTTTAGAAACAAAGAGTAGACAACTCATGAAATTATCTGGCATACAACAAAATGCATGTTATTTTCACCAATAAGTCATTTAAGTTATCCCCTTGACCATGTACTGTTGACTGATGAAAAATATTGGCATTATATACTACTAGTAGTTTATTTTTTTTCCAGGCCAAGTCTAGATCTGTTGATCTTGTTTTAAAAGATAAAAATAAGCCAATTTTATCATATTATAACATACATGTTTAAAAATATTTACAGCAATTTGGCAGATATTCTCACTTCATTTGATTTTACATTATTTCTTTTAGCATTTTCAATGAAAGTACATGTTCTTCAAAAATAAGCAGCTAAGCAACAGAACGGAATTATTTGAGGCATTGCTTTCTAGATTATATAATGGATTCATAGATTTTCATATTGATTTATGACTTTATGTGCATATAAAGAGCAGCAGGCAATGGATTATTTTATGAAGAGAGGTATGTAATGAAAAAGATAACTTTATTTGAATATTTTGTTGTTGTCGGACTCTCTACATGACGTTACAAGTTTTGATTTCATGTAAGCAACGAAAAATTCTTATTTCTACGGGTCAATTTTATAGAAAATAGCATTGGAAGCTCTTTTAACACTTCATTTCTTGTTCTTTTTAGGCTAAAAAGAACAAGCAAAACTTGTCTGTCAATATCCTTTTAGTTTTACAAAAATCTTCTCTGAATCAACTGAGCCAAAAAAAAAAAAACTAATTTGGCCTTAATCATCATTAGGATATACATGTACGTATCAAGTTTGAAAAAATGTATCTGATGACCCCGCCCATCAACCAAGATGACGCCTCTGACAACCTGTTGTTGGGTTGCTGCCCCTGAATTGGTAATTTTAAGAAAATTGGTTATTGTCTTGAATATTATAATAGATAAAGACAAATTGTTAATAACAATAATGTTCAGCAAAGTAAGTTCTACAAAAGTCAACATTACCAAAATTATCTATTGACCCCATAAGGAGTTGTTGTCCTTAATAGTAAATTTTTCATAAATTTTGCAATCTTTTAGTAAATTTTTCCAAAGATAAGTAGACCGTGTCTAATTATAGGAGTAATTGCCTTGAAATGATTTTTTTTATATCCTCTATTGTGTTTTAAGCAAAAACTAAAGAAGATGTAGAGAGAAACATAACAGGCTATTTACAATCATTGACCATGATAAGCAATACAAGATCAATAGAATATGTTTACAGGAGTTATGCCTCTATTTACAATCATTGACCATGATAAGCAATACACGATCAATAGAATATGTTTACAGGAGTAATGCTTCTTGGGAATAACAGGCTATTTACAATCATTGACCATGATAAGCAATACAAGATCAATAGAATGTGTTTACAGGAGTTATGCCTCTTGGAAATAGATATTTTGTTTGGAAAATTGCATACCACAGTGACACATGTTTACATTTCTTGTAGATTATTTATAATTTATGAAAAAGGTTAAAAGAACATACATATTTTTTGTACTTATTGCTTTTTGACAGCAAATTTAATATATCCATCATTTGTCAAAGTACATTGAAACACTGTTCTTTTATTAAATGCATAAAGTATGGATGGTTAACACAAATGACAGCATTTTATATTCATGAGCTAATATTGCCTCTAAATGTTGTATTTTAACAATTTGCCTATGAAACAGTAAATCAAGATTTAATAAACAGGAGTTAATGCCTAAATATTTTTATGGCCCTGCCGGTGCCATATAGTTTTACCCTTGTCCGTAATTCTGTCATTCCGTCATTCCGCAACAAACCATTATACAGAGTTTTTTTTCTAAATGCCTTCAGATATTGGGCTGAATTTTGGTATGTGAATTAACCATGATGAGTTCCAGATCAAGTTAAAGTTTTGTTCTGCTCTGCTAATTTTGGGCTAAATTACGGGCTTTGGACTTTGATAAATTTTTGAAAATGACAGTTATACAGGCTTTTTTCTAAACTCTATCAGATATTGGGATGATTTTTGGCATGTGAGTTAACCAAGATGAGTTACAGATCAAGTTTAAGTTTCATTCCGCTCCTCTATTTTTTTTTCTGAAATTACAGGCTTTGGACTTTCGATAATTTGTTGAAAATCACAGTTATACAGACTTTTTTCTAAACTCTTTAAGATATTGGGATGATTTTTGGTATGTGAGTTAACCAAGATGAGTTACAGAATAAGTGTAAGTTTTGTTCTGCTCGGCTAATTTTTCCGAAATTACAGTTTATGGACTTTGATAAATTGTTGAAATTATAGGATTTTGTACAGAATTTGAAACGCCTCCATATGTTAAGACTACCATCATGTTTTTGTCCACATGTGTTATTGAAATTGCAGATTTTTCAAATTTTTGAGACGGGGCCATTCGTGACGCTTTGACACATCTAGTTTTTTAAACAATAGACAGCACTTTACAGTCTGTGCCAAACTGTTTGAGGGTCTGAAAAAGAAAATTAAACTTTTCATCTGTATACATTGTATATTCAACCTAAAAAACTTAGAAGTTCTGTCTATCTGAATGATTTTTTGTCTGACATTTTGTCGGTCAGACAGTTTGGGATACACTGCAGAATAGTTAATTTTATTTGAGAAGTTCATAATATACATATATTTATAATTTTCACTGCTCTTTTTTCTGTTTGTTTATATATTGTTTCCATTCACTCAAAAGTAAAAGTATAAATTAGTGAGCATCAGTTCTTATTACAGCTAGTTTTTGTCTGGAAATCTTGATGAAATTAAAATTGACAATTTTAGCTTGTTTCTAAATGAAAAGAAAATGCAGCATTAGAATCACTGGTGTACATGTACATGTAAGCGCGGATGTCCTGCAAAAAGAGCAGGTATTAAAGTAAGTTCATATGAAGCATTGCAGTTAATTTAAATGGTTTAATGTTATCTATTTAAAACTTTTTCAAGTGTAATTGTAAATGTATACTGTTGTTTATTTTTCTGTCTTTCTGATGTCAAATATGCATCAAGGAATCCTTACCTGTCTCCTCTGCTTCTGCTGCACAGGTATGAGATGTGAGAAGCTCAAATAGTTCAAGCATTTGCATCACAGACCTTATATTATGAAATGTATTTTTAACATGTTCAAAAGTTGTTCTCGTCTTGAATATACATAAAATATTTGCCACTGGACATTAAAATGAGCAAGCCAAATCTATAAATTAATCTTTTTGCATTATTGGAAAGAGTTTTCAAACATGTATCAATTTTATAATTTTATTGTAACTGTAAAGTATTTTTATGCCCCACCTTCGATAGTAGAGGGGCATTATGTTTCCTGGTCTGTGCCTCCGTTCGTTCGTTCGTCCGTTCGTCCGTTCGTTCGTCCCGCTTCAGGTTAAAGTTTTTGGTCAAGGTAGTTTTTGATGAAGCTGAAGTCCAATCAACTTGAAACTTAGTACACTGGTTGCTTATGATATGATCTTTCTAATTTTAAAGCCAAATTAGACTTTTGACCCCAATTTCACGGTCCACTGAACATAGAAATGAAAGTGCGAGTTTCAGGTTAAAGTTTTTGGTCAAGGTAGTTTTTGATAAAGCTGAAGTCCAATCAACTTGAAACTTAGTACACTGATTGCTTATGATATGACCTTTCTAATTTTAAAGCCAAATTAGACTTTTGACCCCAATTTCACGGTCCACTGAACATAGAAATGAAAGTGCGAGTTTCAGGTTAAAGTTTTTGGTCAAGGTAGTTTTTGATAAAGCTGAAGTCCAATCAACTTGAAACTTAGTACACTGATTGCTTATGATATGACCTTTCTAATTTTAAAGCCAAATTAGACTTTTGACCCCAATTTCACGGTCCACTGAACATAGAAATGAAAGTGCGAGTTTCAGGTTAAAGTTTTTGGACAAGGTAGTTTTTGTCGAGCCTGCAACTTTTGTTGCTGAAAGCTCGACATAGGGATAGTGATCCGGCGGCTACGGCGTCGGCGTTAGCTAATTTCTTAAAAGCTTTATATTTTAGAAGGTAGAAGACCTGGATGCTTCATACTTTGTATATAGATGCCTCATGTTACGAACTTTCCGTCAGTCATTTGTCCAATGTCCTTGACCTCATTTTCATGGTTCAGTGATTACTTAAAAAAAAATTAAGATTTTTTGTAATGTTAAATTCTCTCTTATAACAAGTAATTGGATAACTATATTTGGTATGTGCGTACCTTGCAAGGTCTTCATGCCCGTCAGACAGTTTTCACTTGACCTCGACCTCATTTCATGGATCAGTGAGCAAGGTTATGTTTTGGTGGTCAAGTCCATATCTCAGATACTATAAGCAATAGGTCTAGTATATTCGGTGTATGGAAGCACTGTAAGGTGTACATGTCCAACTGGCAGGTGTCATCTGACCTTGACCTCATTTTCATGGTTCAGTGGTTATAGTTAAGTTTTTGTGTTTTGGTCTGTTTTTCTTACTGTATGGAATAGGTCTACTATATTTGGTGTATGGAATGATTTGTAAGGTGTACATGTATAGCTGACAGGTGTCATCTGACCTTGACCTCATTTTCATGGTTCAGTGGTCAAAGTTAAGTTTTTGAGTTTTGGTCTATTTTTCTAATACTTTATGTTTTGGTCTGTTTTTCTTAATTTATAAAGAATACGTCAAATATTTGTTGTATTGAAGAATTGTTAGCTGGACATGTCTGCCTGCCATGGTTCATCTGACTTTGACCTCATTTTCATGGTTCATTGATCAATGTTTCGTTTTCTTTGGTTAATGTTGAGTTTATGTGACAGTTGTATTAGAGATTTACAATAAAATGGCTTTAATCGACATAACCGACCTAACTCAACTTATTTCTTCCTATTGCATTGAGGCATGACGGAGGGGAGCATACGCTGCATGCATGTTTTGCTCTTTGAACACGCATTGTTTACTAGAATATACCCTAAGTAAAAATCATCCCAAACTATTTTTTCTAATCTTTAAATATTTTGTCATTAAACTTTGAATGATTTTATTGACACAAATATTATAATGGAATAAGTAAGTTATTAACTTGTAATCAAACACACCCATCATTGCTTAAAATAATGAATTCCGACGCGAGAAGGTTGCCTTTTTATTGTTTTTATAAGTTTTAACGTTTAAAGTAGATTCCAACACACCGAATGTAAAAGGTGTACTCGACTATTTAAAAAAAACACTCTTCTATAATTTAATTGAAGATAATTTGATGTGGGCAGAAATTCATATCAATGATATATCTATCAAATAGTACTTTTTTGTCTTAACCTATACTAATGTATGGAGCGAGGTTTAAGTCAATGTATACCTAAACGTGCATTCGAGGATATAGGGGTAGTGGATACTCCCCCCTTTCGATCGCTAAATAATTTTGAAAAGCTCACGTTTTCCACATTATCTATACAAATGTTTAGCGTATAATCGTCCAAATTTTTGTTGCATCGCTCCACTCGTCAGAATAAATTCAATCATCGGGAACTACACCCTCTTTCAAATATCTTGGATCCGGCCATAATCACAAATTGTATTGCACGGAAAAAAACATAGTCGTTTGACTTTGATAAAAACTTTTTAAAAACAACAATGTCTGAACATAAGGCATCTTGCATGAGATTTAAAAGTTTAAGACTACATACAGAATTTTATTTTTTCCGTGATTTAGTAGCTCACTGAACACATAAATGTGATACTTACGTGTACATTAATGGACACATGGAAACTACATATAATCTGCTATACAGTTATGAACACTAATGGTCCTACAGACACTCTGTGCATTTGACATGACAAAAGGTCTTGCTTTTCTAGACTGTCTATGATTTTTTTTTACTTAATTTGTAATATGTACAAAAAAAAACAGGTTTAGTATGATTGCCAATGAGAAAACTCTTCACAAGAGACCAAATGACACAGAAACTTTAACAAATATAGGCCACCGTACGGCTTTCAACAATGAGCAAAGCCCATACAGCATAGTCATGTGATCAGCTACAAGAGGCCACAAAAGGACAAATATAAAAGGACAATGGTGTAACAGTACAACATAATTGATCAATTTTATCACCTGGTTAATTATTCTTTATGTATTAGTTATTTTTAAGATAGTGTTCAGCAGCTGTGAATACTATCATTTCGGTATAGGGATTTTATTTTGAAATACTAGAAATTGCTGTTTTTATGCTTCGTTTCAATCTCACGAGTCAACCCATTTCTTACTGTTTCATTGTGACATGATCATTTGATAAACATACTTCTATTGGCTTTAACTTGGATATTTATAAACAAAAATTGTATTATAGAGATGCATGCGTAAAATAAGTTCTGGGCATAATTTGGATAAAACATCAGATCAGAATTAAACCCCAAGTTATATACTAACGACGAAGAAGCCTCAAGCAATATATAATACATGTACTTACGACGGAGATTTAGTCTCAAGCTATAGTACTTATGATGAAAATGATACTGATGTATGTCTTATATCCAGCGACAAATATTACATATATATTAAGTATATAAATGATACACTTAGAATCGTATTTTCATATGCTAGGTAACACGAGAGCGTAACCACTATAAAGACACAGTTGTCTCTCTACGAGTAAACCAATACCTGCTCTTACTCGTGAACGCGTCATGCATGGTTGGAAAAGCCTAAAAATACAGCCTTAGAGTAATTCGATTAGGGGGTCCAACAAAATTATTAAACCCGTGTTCGCGGCTAGCCTGCTACCATATCAATCCCATATACAAATGTATAACTATGAATATAAATTGTTTTTTTTCCAGTCGTGTAACACCTTCACTGGTGATCCTGTCAATGAATCTGTCGTAAAGTTGGCACTTTTATATATATGCCTACAAAGCAAGACAAAAATTGAAACTTAAAATTTTCGCTCTTAAAATTTTCGCTACATGTAAATCAATATACATGATATGTGTGATAGCTTTAGAATCTACTTCTAATTGAATAATAAAAAAGAGTAAAAGAAAATTCTCGTAAAGACTGAAGTGACATTATAGTATCCAAACATGTAACATGCAAAATGGCATTCTCGTCGACTTTTAATCAGAGATATTTTTAGCCAATTACTATGTACTATAAATTGATAGTTTACTATCTACAGTGGTCAATGTTTATATGCAGATTATTAGTCATCAGTGATAATTAGTTGCTAATCAAGTACACCTTCCAAATTACAATCTATATTACGAATTGGTGTACACATTTATTTACATACATTATTATCAATTACAATATTCTTTTTCTTTAATGTTTGTTGACTTTCATTTGAAAGAAAAATGTATGTCATCTATTAAATTTTAAAAAAAGTACAAGACCTGTATTAATTTTTATTTTGAATATACACATCCCGTTTTCCCTGTTGAAACAAAATTCAGAGATTGTAAATTAAGGAGACTAACTGCAGAGGAAGAGAACGTTTGAAATGATGCTTAATATAGTAGCAACCCATTTATCAACTTTAACAGAGACACATTCTGATTTACACTTTCAGTTCATTTTCTTTTCTGAAAATGCTAAAAAAAAAAAAATCTTTCTAAATACCCACGGAAACTAAATATTATAAAATATTTAAAAACGAAAAGAAGAAGGGACATTTATCTGATAACGACAAACGAAAGCAATACAAGTATCAAATAATAAAAAAAATATTAAATTTTGCAAAGTATATCGAAAAACAAAGTCATGGTCAAAATTATGAAGGACAACTCAATGAATCGCATGATAGGTAAAGATACGCATCTATACGTGGTCTTATGACAGTAAAGTTTAGGCGGGAATATCAATAATCACGTGATATATAAAAATCATGATTTCTTTAGTTTTTCATCCTCTTAGAAATATTTGATATTGATAAAATTTATTATGAATGGGTTTCATAGTTTAGGAATACTTAGTTAAAACTTGAGAAAGGCATTTAACAATATTAATTGGTTAGCAATAACCGGTCCCATTACGTGCGTACGTCGAGTTAGGTACGTATGTCATTTTATTGGAAATCTCTAATAAAGCTTTATATTTAGGTCTATCAACATAATATCAATGATTAGTAAAGAAGGCGAGACATTTCAGCGTGTGCACTCTTGTTAATGAAGTTGAAGACCAAACAACTTGAAACTTAGTACACATGTTCCATATGGTATGATCTTTCTAAATTTAATTTTTTTAATTTTTTCAATTTAGATATTTTATCCAATTTCACGGTCCATTGGACATGGAAATTGATAGTGCGAGTGGGGCATCCGTGTACTTAGTACACATTCTTGTTTAAGAACTAGGATACAGATATAAGGAGATGTGGTATGATTCTCAATGTGACAACTGTCAATTAAAAAAAAACATGATGAAGATAAAACATTTACTGGTCACTGTACAGCAATGAACAATAATCAAAATCCATACCATTAAGTAACCTTCCACTTGTATAAGGATGCAAAATGTGAACCATTGAAAAATTCAAAATACATACAGTATGGTAGACGGCACCTAACATCAGAACCATGTTAAAATCAGCCACAAAGGGGTTGACTAATTAACAATTACTTAAAAAAGAAATAGCAAAATAATAATAGATGCAAATATATCTATCAGTTCACCTTCAATGGATTCAATGTAACAATAAAACAGTTTTTATTTCAAGCAGTCTAAGAAAGCGTGACTTTGTGTAATGCCAAAATATTGAACACACAAAAAGATGTAGGACCACAACAGCATAAGTATTAATAATTGCACAGATATACATGTTCTGTTTTTGTTGAGATTTCAAAAGCAAAACAGTGGTTTTAGACCCTAGATTATGCTGGATCCGTCGGTGTTGTCTGTATCCTCAAAATTTAGGTTCAGTCTCTGGTTACAGTTTTTTTTAACATCAATAACTTTGTCAATCATCCATTGGTCAATATTATTTTTTTTCTTGATTTGGTCTTTTATCGATACTTAAAGCAAAGTTGAACTACATTATATAATTATGTAATGATTGTAAAGTGTTTATATTTGTCTTGCAGGTACAATGTACCATTCTTGGCAGATTTTTTAAAAACTTATACTATACTTTAATATCAGCAATATCTATTTAAAATAGTGGAAAATTGCCTCATAAGTGGTCTCAACAGTACATTTTTTTTTATCAAACATGTAGTATAATATTAGTAATCATGGTAATGCCCTTGAAGGTCTGTTGAGAAAAAGAACTTTTTTCCAAGCACACTTTTTATTTATAATTTTTTTGAAGTGTCGTTTTTAGTTATTGCTCCTTGATAGATAAAGTATATGCAACTCAGTGGACATTAAAACTCTGTTCTTTTATTTTTACTTGCAGGAACTGAACAGTAAAGAAACAGAATCAAAGAACATTCATTTTAGATTAATACAATATTGAACTCAAAAGTCAATCTAGTTGTCTTTCTTAATCATATGATATAAGAAGATGTGGTATTAGTGCCAATGAGACAACTCTCCATCCAAATCACAATTTGTAAAGGTAAACCATTATAGGTCAAAGTACGGTCTTTAAAACAGAGCATTTGCTCACACCAAACAACAAGCCATAAAAGCAGCTGCATACACTTGCACCTGTAATAGCTAGCAGTGACAGTAGACCATTAACATCTGTGTATGGTGATATAGCAATAGAAATTACACATACATCAGAAGGAAATAGAATATAGACAATAGAAATATCACATACATCAGAGGAAAATATAATAAAGACAATAGAAATGGTGTAAGTCACAGCGACAAACATTTGCAAAAAAAATATAGACAATAGAAATGTGATATGTCATAGAGACAAACATATGAAAATAGAATATAGACAATAGAATTAGGATATGTCAAAGAGGCAAAGATAGAAAATAGATTATAGACAATAAAAATGGGGTATGTCAAAGAGACAAAAAATAAGAAAACAGAATATAGACAATAGAAATGAGGTATCTCAAAGAGACATACATATGAAACTAGAATAGAGACAATAGAAATAAAACATGTCAAAGAGACATATGAAACTAGAATATAGACAATAGAAATGGAGTGTGTCAAAGAGACAAAAATATGAAAATAGAATATAGACAATAGAAAATGTATGGGATATGTCAAAGAGAAACATATGAAAATACAATATAGACAATAGATATGGTGTATGTCAAAGAGACAAAAACATGAAAATAGATGATACAACAACTTAATAAAAATACGGTTCTATTTGATATATAAATTATGGAGCACTGTCTGTGATTATTATTTTTCTGCATAAAGGAATGCTAATGTATACAGTTGTTTTTATTTGTTTGAACTTTTAATTTTGCCATGAGTTTTCTGTGGAGTTCAGTAGTTTTTACAACAACAACTCATCACATTGTAGTATTTATACTCAAAATGAGCTCCTGACAGAGAAAAAAAGATAAAGAAGAAAAACATCAAAAAATTACCCTTAAAAACAAATCCCAACAAAAATACATGAGAAAATAAATGCATTTAAAAAAATAAAAAAACCCATAAAAAATGAACATATTTAGGACCAATATGAAAACATATGTTTGGTCCAAATATATGAAAACACATGTTTAGGCTAAACATATGAAAACATATGTTGAAAACATATGTTTAGGTCTAGAATGAAAACATATGAAAAACATGTTTTTCATATGTTAACATGTATGAAAAACATGTTTTTCATATGATTTTAAATACATCTGTTTTTCATATGATTTTAAAAACATATGTTTTTCATATGTTTTCAATGTTTTTCATATGTTTAAAAACATGTTTTAATGTCGGGCCTAAACATATGTTTACATATGTTTTCAAACATATGAAAACATATGTTAAACATATGAAAACATATGTTGCAATTTTGCCTATGTAGAACTGAATTAGAAAATATCTTTTAAAAACACTTGACAGAATTATATAAAGTGGGGTCTCATTTTTTAATTCTTGTCGAGCTCAGTCAGAAAATGTAACTTGTTTTTATGTTTTTTGAGAATTTTTTTTTTCAACATTGATCTTTATACAGAATCAGCATAAAATCATGTTGTAAATCAGACATGTAAAATGTGCAACAAATACTTGTTAGAATTATATAAACTGAGGTTTGCTATCATTTAGCTTGTTCCAATTATATACCGTACTAATACTAACTTTTGTTGAACTGAATAAGGAAATATATATTTAGTTTATATATCTTAATCTACCATTTATCAGTTTATACACAAGTATAATTGTTTATTATCTTAGCCAATGTTATATTTCTTACATTTTGATAAATTGTTTGACTCCTCTCTTGCTTTATTATCACACAACATTAACATGTTTATATTTTTATATTGTTATAGGAGGGATACACAGCTTTACATTGTGCTGCTGAGTATGGACATATTGATGTCACAAAATGGCTAACAGATCAAGGATGCAGTCCTTTGGTGAAAACAAAACAGGTAACATTCAGTTTTATTCTTATTCACTATTTTCATTAATAAGAAATGTATACATTTGAAATTCATATATAGTATGGATGGATTCATGTAACAAAATTGTTAATAGATGGAAATAAAACAGGTAACGTTCAGTTTTATTCTTATTAGACAGATATTTTATTCTATAAATAAATACAAGTCAACAGAGAAAGTAGAATTACAAATGAATATAAATACAAATACAAGCCAACTGAGAAAGTACAATATAAATACAAATACAATAGTTGAGTGTAAAGAGATGCAGTACAATAATGTAAAATTATATTTAATGAAGTACATCTTTATGATGACATACCTATATAATAAACAGTTAAACTAAATATGAAGAAATCAGTCTGGTGCTTTATGTTTACATGGATGGACTATCTTTATTAACACAAAAATGTCCACATTTTGAATTCATATATACAACGAAAAATTTATTTGATAAGTTTAACATAAGTCAAAAAACTGATAAACCACAATTCAAACAATATCAACACAAAGATAACTAATACAGTATTTATAAATTTACTGTTTACAAATTTTTGATTTTTTTGAAAAACTACGACTTTACTACCTCAGGCATATATTAACTTAGCTGTATTTGGCAAAACATTGAGGAATTTTGGTCCTCAATACTTTTCAACTTCGTAATGTTTTTGGGCTTTTTTAACTTTTTTGGATTCGAGCGTCACTGATGAGTCTTTTGTAGACGAAGAGCGCATCTGGCGTAATACTAAATTTAGTCCTGGTATTTATGATGATTTTTTTTTCAACTGAATGATAACCATTTATACACTACCAATACAACTACCATTTCATCATACACCACCAATACAACTACCATTTCATCATACACCACCAACACAACTAAGACCAATTATACACCACCAACACAATTACCATCTCATCATACACCACCAACACAACTAAGACCAATTATGCACCACCAACATAACTACATGCTTATCATACACCACCAACACAACTAAGACCAATTATACACTACCAACAGAACTACCATTTCATCATACACCACCAACACAACTACCATCTCATCATACACCACCAATACAACTACCATCTCATAATACACCACCAATACAACTACCATCTCATCATGCACCACAGTCACAACTACCATCTTATCATACACCACCAGCACAACTACCATCTCAACATATATCACCAACACAACTACCATCTCATCATACATCACCAACACAACTAAAACCATTTATACACTACTGGCATAACTACCATCTCATCATACATCACCAACACAACTAAGACCAATTATACACTACCAACAAAACTACCATCTCATCATACACCACCAACACAACCAAGACCAATTACACACTACAGACACAACAACCATCTCATCATACACCACCAACACAACTAAGACCAATTATACACTACTGGCATAACTACCATCTCATCATACACCACCAACACAACTAAAACCAATTATACACTACCAACACAACTACCATCTCATCATACACCACCAACACAACTAAGACCAATTATACACTACCAACATAACTACCATCTCATCATACACCACCAACACAACCAAGACCAATTACACACTACAGACACAACTACCATCTCATCATACACCACCAACACAACTAAGACCAATTATACACTACTGGCATAACTACCATCTCATCATACATCACCAACACAACTAAAACCATTTATACACTACTGGCATAACTACCATCTCATCATACATCACCAACACAACTAAGACCAATTATACACTACCAACAAAACTACCATCTCATCATACACCACCAACACAACCAAGACCAATTACACACTACAGACACAACTACCATCTCATCATACACCACCAACACAACTAAGACCAATTATACACTACTGGCATAACTACCATCTCATCATACACCACCAACACAACTAAAACCAATTATACACTACCAACACAACTACCATCTCATCATACACCACCAACACAACTAAGACCAATTATACACCACCAACATAACTACCACAACTACGACCAATTATACACTACTGACATAACTACCATCTCATCATACACCACCAGACTTGGGGTAATTGTAATTGTAATCGTTAATCAGCTGTAATTGATTACAATTTTTAAAGTAATAATTGTAATCATTAATCAGCCAGAATTCTGATTACATGTAATTTAATTTAATCAATTACTCTTCAAAATGCCCTGTAATCCTGATTACATTTTGATTACATTCTGATTACAATGAAAAAATCTTGAACTGTGTTTATGGTCAATAAATGAACCTTTTATATGTTAATTGATTTGTATACTTCAGTAAAAAATAAACTGTTACAATATTAAAAAGTCATTAGATTAGCCTAAGAAGGCCTTAGTAAAAGATTACATTTATTCACAATTTAAAGATGTACTTATATATATTTGATAAAAAAAACTGTTATATTTAAGCAATATTATACTTTTCTTTAACCCTGAGTTATAATGTTTTGTTAATATTGTGATTATTCTCAACTTTGAATTGACATGTAGGAAACCAATTAAGGTTTGTTTTTATTGCAATTTCCAATTGAGTATAGCTGTAGGACAATATATATGATAAAAGATTAATCAGACATGTGAAAAATTATCTAATTAGCACAAACTAATTTAAAAGTTGGACAAATATCTTGTTTAAAATAAGCAAATTTTTGTATGTACATGGCCTGGAAATGTAAAATGCATTGACTTATAGTAATTGTATTTTTTTACAATTTGTTTAAACAATTCTATTAAATGTTTACATAATTTTATCTGGTAACTTTATTTTATCCATATTTTAACTTCCAAAAACTGCACCTTGAAATACATATAAAGTCTGGAAGAGGTTAGAAGACAAACAGCAAACTTTTTATATTATAAAGCCATATTCAAGTGAAGTCAAAATAATGTAGAGATCAATGATGATAATGTGAAATGGGTGACACAATGTTTATGTATGTCTGTTGTGAACTTTTGTGGTTTATTAAATAGATCAAGTTTGAAGTTCTCATTTTAAAATATGTAAAACAAAACCTTTCTAGAAAGAACTATAGTTATAATAAACGTTAATTCATTCACATCATTCAAAGAGTTTTTTTTTTAATTCATTGTAATCATATGTAATCATGATTACTTTGCCAATGTAATCATTAATTTAATCAGACACTTTCAGAAATGATGTAATCATTAATTTAATTTAATCGTACAAATGACAAAGTAATTGTAATTTAATCAATTACATTGAAAGCAATCAGACCCATCTCTGTACACCACCAACACAACTAAGACCAATTATACACCACCAACACAACTAAGACCAATTATACACTACTGACATTACTACCATCTCATCATACACCACCAACACAACTAAGACCAAATATACACTACTGACATAACTACCATCTCATCATACACGTGAAATGAAGTATATCCCATTTATACCCTTTCCCCCGCGATATTAACAAAGACTGTTCCCAAAAGGAAACTTGTTTGTCTTGTCAAAGCGATATAGAAATATAGAGTATTTCCGAAAACCAGTAGGTTATTTCTAATAACTGAACCCAGTCGAATAGCTATGTTTTCCATCCGGAGTCACGATGTTGCATATATATACCTTCTTCTTTCCGCATGTTTTCTTAGTTCTGCTAAATTTTCTACGATAATTTCATTATTGAACAGTGTTTTCTATTTTACTGTTCAATAAGCATCGTGAAAGGGATGTTTTCTTATTGTCCTGTGAGTCATTACAAGCCTGTGTTAGACGGTAACTTGTCCCTGAATCGCTTTTTACAAAAATATTTAATAAAAAACGAAATTTAAAATCTCGTAAATAAAAATCCCAATATCTAGTTTGATATCCAATCTTCATTAAAAACTTATTGAAAAATATATTTTGATCAACACTATAAGAGGATGGCTTGGATTGAGATAATATTTAATGTTTAAAGAAAGAGCCATATTGTCTAAAGGTCAACAGGAAGTTGAAAATTTGAAGGGAGATAATTTTGATAGGAAACAACCTAAAATAAATATTGTCAAATCTTATGATACATTTCTGGTGGCAATAATTCAAATATTATAATGGTTACCCCAGAAAACATTTTCAAGACTACAAGTAGGATTTCACAATAAGGCTTCATTAGAAAAACTGTTTTGTTTCATACCATGAACATACATTTAAAGAAGAATCAAAGAAGTTTGTATTTGAACATATATGAAGACTACTTCCTGTTTTACTTCTTGTATGAATGATCCTCCTTACGTGGGACCACTTAACAAATGTACAAGTTTGTTAACATAAACATCAAAATGATTTACTTTGCTGCATGGTATGATAATTTGATAAAAAAAAAATCTGACTGGAACCAACATCAAAAACATATTAATTTCTGAATAAGGTTTAAATACAACTAATGTTCTCCAGCTGAGCCTATAGCTAGCAATATTCAAGGTTATTTATACAAAGTATCCTTACAATCCCGGTTATTGCGCTAAAGTGCCCTTTCAGAAAACTAACACCCTTCTGCCCTGAGATTTAAGCTGGAACACTGTTAGTAAGTATATACTCAGTAATTTTCAGTTTTGTTTTATTTTAGTATAAAGATTAGTGGGCTCCTAAAATTTTAAGCGGGCCCCTGATAAAAATATCTTAGGGGCCCAGCTGGCTCCTAGAGAAAAACAGTTAATTTTAGTCCCTGGACCAATTATACACCACCAACATAACTACCATCTCATCATACACCACCAACACAATTAAGTTCATTTATATACTACCAACACAACTACCATCTCATCATACACCACCAACACAACTAAGTCCAATTATATACTACCAACATAGCTATCATCTCATCATACACCACCAACACAAATAAGTCCAATTATATACTACCAACATAACTACCATCTCATCATACACCACCAACACAACTATGACCAATTCTACAATACCAACATAACTACCATCTCATCATACACCACCAACACAACTTACACCACCAACACAACAACCAACACAACTACCATCTCATCATACACCACCAAAACAACTAAGACCATTTATACACCACCAACACAACTACCATATCATCATACATCACCAACACAACTAAGACATATTATACACCACCAACACAACTACCATCTCATCATACAACACCAACACAACTAAGACCAATTATACACCACCAACACAACTACCATCTCATCATACACCACGAACACAACTAAGACCAATTATACACTACCAACACAACTACCATCTCATCATCCACCACCAACACAACTAAGACCAATTATAAACCAACAACACAACTACCATATCATCATACACCACGAACACAACTAAGACCAATTATACACCACCAACACAACTACCATCTCATCATACACCACGAACACAACTAAGACCAATTATACACTACCAACACAACTACCATCTCATCATACACCACCAACACAACTAAGACCAATTATAAACTAACAACACAACTACCATATCATCATACATCACCAACACAACTAAGACCAATTATACACCACCAACACAACTACCATCTCATACACCACCAAAACACCTAAGACTAATTATACACTGTCAACACAATAACCATCTCATCATACACCACCAACACAACTAAGACCAATTATACACTACCAACACAACTACCATCTCATTATACACCACCAACACAACTATGACCAATTCTACAATACCAACATAACTACCATCTCATCATACACCACCAACACAACTTACACCACCAACACATCAACCAACACAACTACCATCTCATCATACACCACCAAAACAACTAAGACCATTTATACACCAGCAACACTACTACCATATCATCATACATCACCAACACAACTAAGACATATTATACACCACCAACACAACTACCATCTCATCATACACCACCAACACAACTAAGACCAATTATACACTACCAACACAACTACCATCTCCTTATACACCACCAACACAACTAAGACCAATTATACACTACTAACACAACTACCAACTGATCATACACTACCAACACAACTAAGACCAATTATACACTACTAACACAACTACCAACTGATCATACACTACCAACACAACTTAGACAAATTATACACCACCATCATAACAACCATCTCATCATACACCACCAACACAACTAAGTCCAATTATATACTACAAACATAACTACCATCTCATCATCCACCACCAACACAACTAAGACCAATTATACACTACTGACATAACTACCATCTCATCATACAACACCAACACAACTGTCATCTCATCATACACCACCAACACAACTAAGACCAATTATACACTACCAACACAATAATCATCTCATCATACACCACCAACTTAACTAAGTCTAATTATACACCACCAACATAACTACCATCTCATCATACACCACCAATACAACTTAGACCAATTATACACTACAAACATAACTACCATCTCATCATACACCACAAACACAACTAAGACCAATTATACACTATAAACAACTACCATCTCATCATACACCACCAACACAAGTAAGACTTATTATACACCACTAACACAACTACCATCTCATCATACACCACCAACACAACTAAGACTAATTATACAATACCAACACAACTATCATCTTGTCATACACCACCAACACAACTAAGACCAAGTATACACTACCAACACAATAGCCATCTCATCATACACAACCAACACAACTAAGACCAATTATACACCACCAACATAACTACCATCTCATCATACACCACCAACACAACTCAGACAAATTATACACTATCAATACAATAACCATCTCACCATACACCACCAATACAATTAATACCAATCATACATTACCAAGACAACTAAGACAAATTATACACCACCAACACAACTACCATCTCATCATACACCACCAACACAACTAAGACCAATTATACATTGCCAACACAAGTACCATCTCATCATACACCACCAACACAACTTAGACAAATTAAACACTACTGACACAACTACCATACCATCATACACCACCAACACAACTAGAACATTTATACACTACCAACACAACTACCATCTCATCATACACCATCATCACAACTATAATCTCATCATACACCACCAACACAACTAAGACCAAATAAACACTACCAACACAACTAAGACCAATTATACACCACCAAAATAACTACCATCTCATCATACACCACCAACACAACTAAGTCCAATTATATACTACAAACATAACTACCATCTCATTATACACCACCAACACAACTAAGACCAATTATACACTACTGACATAACTACCATCTCATCATACAACACCAACACAACTGTCATCTCATCATACACCACCAACTTAACTAAGTCTAATTATACACAACCAACACAACTACCATCTCATCATACACCACCAATACAACTTAGACCAATTATACACTACCAACACCACTACCATCTCATCATACACCAACACAACTAAGACCAATTATACACTACTGACATAACTACAATCTCATCATACACCACCAACACAACTACTATCTCATCATACACCACCAACACAACTAAGACCAATTATACACTACCAACACAACTACTATATCATCATACATCACCAGCACAACTACTATCTCATCATACACCACCAACACAACTAAGACCAATTATACACTACCAACACAACTACTATCTCATCATACACCACCAACACAACTAAGACCAATTATACACTACCAACACAACTACTGTCTCATCATACACCACCAACACAACTAAGATCAATTATACACTACCAACACAACTACTGTCTCATCATACACCACCAACACAACTAAGATTAATTATACACTACCAACACAACTACCATCTCATCATACACCACCAACACAACTAAGACCAATTATACAGTACCAACACAACTAAGATCAATTATAAACAACCATCACAACTATAATCTCATCATACACCACCAACACAACTAAGACTAATTATACATTACCAACACAACTACCATCTCATCATACACCACCAACACAACTAAGACCAATTATACAGTACCAACACAACTACTATCTCATCATACACCACCAACACAACTAAGACCAATTATACAGTACCAACACAACTACTATTTCATCATACACCACCAATACAACTAAGACCAATTATAAACAACCATCACAACTACCATCTCATCATACACCACCAACACAACTACCATCTCATCATACACCACCAACACAACTAAGATCAATTATACACACACAACTAAGACCAATTATATACTACCAACACAACTACCATCTCATCATACACCACCAACACAACTAAGACCAATTATACACTACCAACACAACTTGTATCTCATCATACACCACCAACACAACTAAGACCATTTATACACTACCAACACAACTACCATCTCATCATACACCACCAACACAACTAAGACCAATTATACACTACCAACACAATAACCATCTCATCATACACCACCAACACAACTAAGATCAATTATATACTACCAACAGAACTAAGACCAATTATACACTACCGACACAACTAAAACCAATTATACACTACCAACACAACTACCATCTCATCATACACCACCAACACAACTAAGACCAATTATACAGTACCAACACAACTACTATTTCATCATAAACCACCAACACAACTAAGACCAATTATAAACAACCATCACAACTACCATCTCATCAAACACCACCAACACAACTAAGACCAATTATACACTACCAACACAACTACCATCTCATCATACACCACCAACACAACTAAGATCAATTATACACACACAACTAAGACCAATTATATACTACCAACACAACTACCATCTCATCATACACCACCAACACAACTAAGACCAATTATACACTACCAACACAACTACTATCTCATCATACACCACCAACACAACTAAGATCAATTATACACTACCAACACAACTACCATCTCATCATACACCACCAACACAACTAAGACCAATTATATACTACCAACAGAACTAAGACCAATTATACACTACCGACACAACTAAAACCAATTATACACTACCAACACAACTACTGTCTCATCATACACCAATAACACAACTAAGACCAATTATACACTACCAACACAACTACTATCTCATCATACACCACCAACACAACTAAGAATAATTATACACCACCAACACAACTACCATCTCATTATACACACACAACTAAGACCAATTATATACTACCAATACAACTACCATCTCATCATACACCACAAACACAACTAAGACCAATTATACACCACCAACACAACTACCATCTCATTATACACACACAACTAAGACCAATTATACACCACCAACACAACTACCATCTCATCATACACCACCAACATAACTAGGACCAATTATACACTACAGAAACGACTACCATCTCATCATACACCACCAACACAACTAAGACCAATTATACACCACCAACACAACTGCTATCTCATCATACACCACCAACACAACTAAGACCAATTATACACCACCAACACAACTACCATCTCATAATACACCACCAACACAACTAAGACCAATTATACACCACCAACACAACTAATACCAATTACACACTACCAACACAACTATCATCTAATCATACACAACCAACACAACTACCATCTCATCATACACCACCAACACAACTACCATCTCATCGAACACCACCAACACAACTAAGACCAATTATACACTACCAACACCATTACCATTTCATCATACACCACCAACACAACTACCATCTCATCATACACCACCAATACAACTAAGACCAATTATACACTACCAACACAACTATTATCTCATCATACACCACCAACACAACTAAGACTAATTATACACCACCAACACAACTACCATCTCATTATATACCATCAAAACAACTAAGACCAATTATATACTACCAACACAACTACCATCTCATCATACACCACCAACACAACTAAGACCAATTATACACCACCAACACAACTACCATCTCATCATACACCACCAACATAACTAGGACCAATTATACACTACAGAAAAAACTACCATCTCATCATACACCACCAACACAACTAAGACCAATTATACACCACCAACACAACTGCTATCTCATCATACACCACCAACACAACTAAGACCAATTATACACCACCAACACAACTACCATCTCATAATACACCACCAACACAACTAAGACCAATTATACACCACCAACACAACTAATACCAATTACATACTACCAACACAACTATCATCTAATCATACACCACCAACACAACTAAGACCAATTATACACCACCAACACAACTACCATCTCATCATACACCACCAACACAACTAAGACCAATTATACACCATCAACACAACAACCATCTCATCGAACACCACCAACACAACTAAGACCAATTATACCATACCAACACAACTATCATCTCATCATACACCACCAACACAACTACCATCTCATCCTACACCACCAATACAACTTAGACCAATTATACACTACCAACACCACTACCATCTCATCATACACCACCAACACAACTACCATCTCATCATACACCACCAATACAACTAAGACCAATTATACACTACCAACACAACTACCATCTCATCATACACCACCAATACAACTTAGACCAATTATACACTACCAACACCACTACCATTGCATCATACACCACCAACACAACTACCATCTCATCATACACCACAAATACAACATAGACCAATTATACACTACCATCTAATCATACACCACCAATATAACTTAGACCAATTATACACTACCAACACCACTACCATCTCATCATACACCATCAACAAAACTATCATCTCATCATACACCACCAATACAACTTAGACAAATTATACACTACCAACACCACTACCATCTCATCATATACCACCAACACAACTAAGACCAATTATACACTACTGACATAACTACCATCTCATCATACACCACCAACACAACTAAGACCAATAATACACCACCAACACAACTACCATTTCATCATACACCACCAACACAACTGAGACCAATTATAAATCACCAACACAACTACCATCTCATCATACACCACCAACACAACTAAGACCAATTATACAGTACCAACACAACTACTATCTCATCATACACCACCAACACAACTAAGACCAATTATACACTACCATCACAACTACTATCTCTATATACACCACCAACACAACTAAGATCAATTATACATTACCAACACAACTACCATCTCATCATACACCAGCAACACAACTACCATCTCATCATACACCACCAATACAACTAAGACCAATTATACACTACCAACACAACTACCATCTCATCATACACCACCAACACAACTAAGACCAATTATACACTACTGACATAACTACCATCTCATCATACACCACCAACACAACTAAGACCAATTATACACCCCTAACACGACAACCATCTCATCATACACCACCAAGACAACTGAGACCAATTATGAATCACCAACACAACTAAGACCAATTATACAGTACCAACACAACTAAGACCAATTATACAGTACCAACACAACTACTACATGTATCTCATCACACACCACCAACACAACTAAGACCAATTATACACCACCAACACAACTACCATCTCATCATACACCACCAACACAACTAAGATCAATTATACACTACCAACACAACTACTGTGTCATCATACACCACCAACACAACTAAGACCAATCATACACTACCAACACAACTACTGTGTCATCATACACCACCAACACAACTAAGACCAATTATACACTACCAACACAACTACCATCTCATCATACACCACCAACACAACTAAGACAAATTATACACTACCAACACCACTACCATCTCATCATTCACCACCAACACAACTAAGATCAATTATACACCACCAACACAACTATTATCTCATCATACACCACCAACACAGCTAAGACTAATTATACACCACCAACACAACTACCATCTCATTATACACCATCAACACAACTAAGACCAATTATATACTACCAACACAACTACCATCTCATCACACACCACCAACACAACCACCATCTCATCATACACCACCAACATAACTAGGACCAATTATACACTACAGAAAAAACTACCATCTCATCATACACCACCAACACAACTAAGACCAATTATACACCACCAACACAACTGCTATCTCATCATACACCACCAACACAACTAAGACCAATTATACACCACCAACACAACTACCATCTCATAATACACCACCAACACAGCTAAGACCAATTATACACCACCAACACAACTAATACCAATTACACACTACCAACACAACTATCATCTAATCATACACCACCAACACAACTACCATCTGATCATACACCACCAACACAACTAAGACCAATTATACACCACCAACACAACTACCCATCTCATCGAACACCACCAACACAACTAAGACCAATTATACACTACCAACACAACTATCATCTCATCATACACCACCAACACAATTACCATCTCATCATACACCACCAATGCAACTTAGACCAATTATACACTACCAACACCACTACCATCTCATCATACACCACCAACACAACTACCATCTCATCATACACCACCAACACAACTACCATCTCATCATACACCACCAATACAACTAAGACCAATTATACACTACCAACACAACTACCATCTCATCATACACCACCAATACAACTTAGACCAATTATACACTACCAACACCACTACCATTGCATCATACACCACCAACACAACTACCATCTCATCATACACCACAAATACAACATAGACCAATTATACACTACCATCTAATCATACACCACCAATATAACTTAGACCAATTATACACTACCAACACCATTACCATCTCATCATACACCATCAACAAAACTATCATCTCATCATACACCACCAATACAACTTAGACAAATTATACACTACCAACACCACTACCATCTCATCATATACCACCAACACAACTAAGACCAATTATACACTACTGACATAACTATCATCTCATCATACACCACCAACACAACTAAGACCAATAATACACCACCAACACAACTACCATTTCATCATACACCACCAACACAACTGAGACCAATTATAAATCACCAACACAACTACCATCTCATCATACACCACCAACACAACTAAGACCAATTATACAGTACCAACACAACTACTATCTCATCATACACCACCAACAGAACTAAGACCAATTATACACTACCATCACAACTACTATCTCTATATACACCACCAACACAACTAAGATCAATTATACATTACCAACACAACTACCATCTCATCATACACCACCAATACAACTAAGACCAATTATACACTACCAACACCACTACCATCTCATCATACACCACCAACACAACTAAGACCAATTATACACTACTGACATAACTACCATCTCATCATACACCACCAACACAACTAAGACCAATTATACACCCCTAACACAACAACCATCTCATCATACACCACCAAGACAACTGAGACCAATTATAAATCACCAACACAACTAAGACCAATTATACAGTACCAACACAACTAAGACCAATTATACAGTACCAACACAACTACTACATGTATCTCATCACACACCACCAACACAACTAAGACCAATTATACACCACCAACACAACTACCATCTCATCATACACCACCAACACAACTAAGATCAATTATACACTACCAACACAACTACTGTGTCATCATACACCACCAACACAACTAAGACCAATCATACACTACCAACACAACTACTGTGTCATCATACACCACCAACACAACTAAGACCAATTATACACTACCAACACAACTACCATCTCATCATACACCACCAACACAACTAAGACAAATTATACACTACCAACACCACTACCATCTCATCATTCACCACCAACACAACTAAGATCAATTATACACCACCAACACAACTATTATCTCATCATACACCACCAACACAACTAAGACTAATTATACACCACCAACACAACTACCATCTCATTATACACCATCAACACAACTAAGACCAATTATATACTACCAACACAACTACCATCTCATCACACACCACCAACACAACCACCATCTCATCATACACCACCAACATAACTAGGACCAATTATACACTACAGAAAAAACTACCATCTCATCATACACCACCAACACAACTAAGACCAATTATACACCACCAACACAACTGCTATCTCATCATACACCACCAACACAACTAAGACCAATTATACACCACCAACACAACTACCATCTCATAATACACCACCAACACAGCTAAGACCAATTATACACCACCAACACAACTAATACCAATTACACACTACCAACACAACTATCATCTAATCATACACCACCAACACAACTACCATCTGATCATACACCACCAACACAACTAAGACCAATTATACACCACCAACACAACTACCCATCTCATCGAACACCACCAACACAACTAAGACCAATTATACACTACCAACACAACTATCATCTCATCATACACCACCAACACAATTACCATCTCATCATACACCACCAATGCAACTTAGACCAATTATACACTACCAACACCACTACCATCTCATCATACACCACCAACACAACTACCATCTCATCATACACCACCAATAAAACTAAGACCAATTATACACTACCAACACAACTACCATCTCATCATACACCACCAATACAACTTAGACCAATTATACACTACCAACACCACTAGCATTGCATCATACACCACCAACACAACTACCATCTCATCATACACCACCAATACAACATAGACCAATTATACACTACAAACAAGATTACCATCTCATCATACACCACCAACACAACTTAGACCAATTATACACTACCAAAAACACTACCATCTAATCATACACCACCAATATAACTTAGACCAATTATACACTACCAACACCACTACCATCTCATCATACACCATCAACAAAACTATCATCTCATCATACACCACCAATACAACTTAGACAAATTATACACTACCAACACCACTACCATCTCATCATATACCACCAACACAACTAAAACCAATTATACACTACTGACATAACTACCATCTCATCATACACCACCAACACAACTAAGACCAATAATACACCACCAACACAACTACCATCTCATCATACACCACCAACACAACTGAGACCAATTATAAATCACCAACACAACTACCATCTCATCATACACCACCAACACAACTAAGACCAATTATACAGTACCAACACAACTACTATCTCATCATACACCACCAACACAACTAAGACCAATTATACACTACCATCACAACTACTATCTCTATATACACCCCACCAACACAACTAAGATCAATTATACATTACCAACACAACTACCATCTCATCATACACCACCAACACAACTACCATCTCATCATACACCACCAATACAACTAAGACCAATTATACAATACCAACACCACTACCATCTCATCATACACCACCAACACAACTAAGACCAATTATACACTACTGACATAACTACCATCTCATCATACACCACCAACACAACTAAGACCAATTATACACCCCTAACACAACAACCATCTCATCATACACCACCAACACAACTAAGACCAATTATACAGTACCAACACAACTACTACATGTATCTCATCACACACCACCAACACAACTAAGACCAATTATACACCACCAACACAGCTACCATCTCATCATACACCACCAACACAACCAAGATCAATTATACACTACCAACACAACTACTGTGTCATCATACACCACCAACACAACTAAGACCAATTATACACTACCAACACAACTACTGTGTCATCATACACCACCAACACAACTAAGACCAATTATACACTACCAACACAACTACTGTGTCATCATACACCACCAACACAACTAAGACAAATTATACACTACCAACACCACTACCATCTCATCATACACCACCAACACAACTAAGATCAATTATACACCACCAACACAACTACCATCTCATTATACACCACCAGCACAGCTAAGACCAATTACACACTACCAACACAACTACCATCTCATCATACACCACCAACACAACTACCATCTCATCATACACCACCAATACAACTTAGACCAATTATACACTACCAACACCACTACCAAAATATTATACACCATCAACACAACTAAGACCAATTATATACTACCAACACAACTACCATCTCATCATACACCACCAACATAACTAAGACCAATTATTCACTTCCATCACAACTACTATCTCTATATACACCACCAACACAACTATGATCAATTATACACCACCAACACAACTACCATCTCATCATACACCACCAACACAACTGAGACCAATTATAAATCACCAACACAACTACAATCTCATCATACACCACCAACACAACTAAGACCAATTATACAGTACCAACACAACTACTATCTCATCATACACCACTAACACAACTAAGACCAATTATACACTACCATCACAACTACTATCTCTATATACACCACCAACACAACTGAGACCAATTATAAATTCCCAACACAACTACCATCTCATCATACACCACCAACACAACTAAGACCAATTATACTGTACCAACACAACTACTAACTCATCATACACCACCAACACAACTAAGATCAATTATACATTACCAACACAACTACCATCTCATCATACACCACCAACACAACTAAGACCAATTATAAACTACCAACACAACTACCATCTCATCATACACCACCAACATAACTACCATCTCATCATACACCACCAATACAACTAAGACGAATTATACACTACCAACACCACTACCATCTCATCAGACACCACCAACACAACTAAGACAAATTATACACTACTGACATAACTACCATCTCATCATACACCACCAACACAACTAAGACAAATTATACACCCCTAACACAACAACCATGTCATCATACACCACCAACACAACTGAGACCAATTATAAATCACCAACACAACAACCATCTCATCATACACCACCAACACAACTAATACCAATTATACAGTACCAACACAACTTCTACATGTATCTCATCACACACCACCAACACAACTAAGACCAATTATACACTACTGACATAACTACTATCTCATCATACACCACCAACACAACTAAGACCAATTATACACCCCTAACACAACAACCATCTCATCATACACCACCAACACAGCTGAGACCAATTATAAATCACCAACACAACTACCATCTCATCATACACCACCAACACAACTAAGACCAATTATACAGTACCAACACAACTACTATCTCATCACACACGACCAACACAACTAAGACCAATTATACATTACCATCACAACTACCATCTCATTATACACCACCAACACAACTAAGACCAATTATACATTACCAACACAACTACCATCTCATCATACACCACCAACACAACTAAGACCAATTATACACCACCAACACAACTACTATCTCATCATACACCAACAACACAACTAAGACCAATTGTACACTACCAACACAACTACTATCTCATCATACACCACCAACACAACTAAGACCGATTATATAGTACCAACACAACTACTATCTCATCATAAACCATTAACAAAACTACTATCTCATCATACACCATCAATACAACTAAGACCAATTATACACTACCAACACAACTACTATCTCATCATACACCACCAACACAGCTAAGACCAATTATACACCACCAACACAACTACCATCTCATCATACACCACCAACACAACTGAGACCAATAAAACTACCATCACAACTACCATCTAATCATACACCACAAACACAACTACCATCTCATCATACACCACCAACACAGCTAAGACCAATTATACACTACCAACACATCTACCATCTCATCATACACCACCAACACAACTACCATCTCATCATACACCACCATCACAACTAATACCAATTACACACTACCAACACAACTATCATCTAATCATACACCACCAACACAACTAAGACCAATTATACACTACCAACACAACAACCATCTCATCATACACCACCAACACAACTAAGATCAATTATACACTACCAACACAACTACTTTCTCATCATACACCACCAAAACAACTAAGACCAATTATACACCACCAACACAACTACCATTTCATCATACACCACCAACACAACTAAGACCAATTATACACTACCATCACCACTACCATCTCATTATACACCACCAAAACAAGTAAGACCAATTATACACCACCAACAAAAACTACCATCTCATCATACACCACCAACACAACTGAGACCAATTATAAATCACCAACACAACTACCATCTCATCATACACCACCAACACAACTAAGACCAATTATACACTACCATCACAACTACTATCTCTATATACACCACAAACACAACTAAGATCAATTATACACTACCATCACAACTACTATCTCATTATACACCACCAACACAACTAAGACCAATTATACACTACCAACACATCTACCATCTCATCATACACCACCAACACAACTACCATCTCATCATACACCACCAACACAGCTAAGACCAATTATACACTACCAACACATCTACCATCTCATCATACACCACCAAGACAACTACCATCTCATCATACACCACCAACACAACTACCATCTCATCATACACCACCAACACAACTAAGACCAATTATACACCCCTAACACAACAACCATCTCATCATACACCACTAACACAGCTGAGACCAATAAGAAATCACCAACACAACTACCATCTCATCATACACCACCAACACAACTAAGACCAATTATACAGTACCAACACAACTACTATCTCATCACACACCACCAACACAACTAAGACCAATTATACACTACCATCACAACTACCATCTCATTATACACCACCAACACAACTAAGACCAATTATACATTACCAACACAACTACCATCTCATCATACACCACCAAAACAAGTAAGACCAATTATACACCACCAACAAAAACTACCATCTCATCATACACCACCAACTCAACTAAGACCAATTATACACCACCAACACAACTACCATCTCATCATACACCACCAACACAACTAAGACCAATTATACACTACCAACACAACTACTATCTCATCATAAACCATTAAAGAAACTACTATCTCATCATACTCCATCAACACAACTAAGACCAATTATACACTACCAACACAACTACTATCTCATCATACACCACCAACACAACTAAGACCAATTATACACTACCTGCACAACTAAGACCAATTATACAATACCAACACAACTACTGTCTCATCATACACTTACCAACACAACTAAGACTAAATATACACTACCAACACAACTACTATCTGATCATACACCACCAACACAACTAAGACCAATAATACACAACAAAAACAACTACTATCTCATCATACACCACCAACACAACTAAGAAAAATTATACACTACTAACACAACTACCATCTCATTATACACCACCAACACAACTAAGACCAATTATACACTACCAACACAACTACCATCTCATCATACACCACCAATACAACTAAGACCAATTATACACTACAGACACAACTACTATCTCATCATACACCACCAACACAACTAAGACCAGTTATACACTACCAACACAACTACTATCTCATCATACACCACCAACACAGCTAAGACCAATTATACACCACCAACACAACTACCATCTCATCATACATTAACAACACAACTACCATCTCATCATACACCACCAACACAACTGAGACCAATAAAACTACCATCACAACTACCATCTAATCATAAACCACCAACACAACTAAGACCAATTATACACCACCAACACAACTAATACCAATTACACACTACCAACACAACTATCATCTAATCATACAACACCAACACAACTAAGACCAATTATACACTACCAACACAACAACCATCTCATCATACACCACCAACAAAACTAAGATCAATTATACACTACCAACACAACTACTATCTCATCATACACCACCAAAACAACTAAGACCAATTATACACCACCAACACAACTACCATCTCATCATACACCACCAACACAACTAAGACCAATTATACACTACCATCTCCACTACCATCTCATTATACACCACCAAAACAAGTAAGACCAATTATACAGCACCAACAAAAACTACCATCTCATCATACACCACCAACTCAACTAAGACCAATTATACACCACCAACACAACTACCATATCATCATACACCACCAACTCAACTAAGACCAATTATACACTACCAACACAACTACCATCTCATCATACACCACCAACACAACTAAGACCAATTATACACCACCAACACAACTTCCATCTCATCATACACCACCAACACAACTAAGACCAATTATATACTACTGACATAACTATCATCTCATCAAACACCAGCAAAAAATAAATACTAAAAAAATAAATTTTGAACGATTCCCATTTAGTGGAATGTGACTTTCAATTATTAAATTCACAGACTTCGGTCATCTGAATTTCCATTAGAAGTATCCACTATTGCTAAAAATACAACAAATTCTTAACAGAATACAACACAATTAACTTATAACATAACAAGTCTGTTTATTTTACAAACAGAAGTATAGAAAATAGTGAACTTTTAGTAGGGGCGTGTATATAACCATTATCGGACTTGGTGATCAGACAATTTTTTTCTGGATTTTGACAAACCAAATGCCCACTTACGGACCCTTTTTTTCAGGATGTAACTGGAACCACCCATATATTTTTGTTTAGCCTTACACTTTACATTTCAATTTTTATCCAAGAAATAGAAAAAAAGCCTCTGATTCATACTCCTTAACATACTATTAGTACAACTGGTCGGCTCGTAATAAATGAAAATAATACAAATCATCTGAGTGATTACGCAACATTCTCATGAAGAAAATCATCATAAATGAGATAGCTCAAACAGTCCCTCAGTTTCACGTTGCTGTTTTATTAGTCTCCTACCGACGAAGTCTGTATGTCTCTCCATCCATCAGTCCGGCTTTCTCACATTTTTTTTCTTCGTTCTTAAAGATATTGATTTAATATTTGTTAAATGGTTTTTTTCATGACAAGTTATAGATCAAGTTCGAATTTTGTTTCATTCTGATGATTTAGTCCATCAAAAAAATCCATATCTCATAGAGTACTATGTTCAACCATATTTCTATACAAAGAGAGATAACTCATTTTTTTTAAGGAATTCTTTAGTAAATTGTTTGATAAATTTGTGCCAGTTAGTTTGTTTGTTATTTTGTATTAACTTTTTTTTATACGACCGCTGAAATTGAAAATGTTTTGGTCGTATATTGGTATCATGTTGGTGTTGGTATAGCCGTTGTCGTCCGAAGACATTTTGTTTTCGCACTATAACTTCAGTATTAGTGCCTATAAATCTATGAAATTAAAACATAAGGTTTATGACCACAAAAGGAAGGCTGGAATTGATTTTGGGAGTATTGGTCCCAACAGTTTAGGAATTAGGGGCCAAAAAAGGCCCAATTAAACATTTTCTTGGTTTTCGCACTATTTCTTTAGTTTAAGTAAATAGAAATCTATGAAATTTTGACACAAGGTTTATGACCACAACAGGAAGGTTGGGATTGATTTTGGGAGTTGAGGTCCCAACAGTTTATGAATAAGGGGCCAAAAAAGGGCCCAAATAAGCATTATTCTTGGTTTTTGCACATTAACTTTAGCATAAGTAAATAGAAATCAATGAAATTTAAACACAAGGTTTATGAACACAACAGGAAGGTTTGGATTGATTTTTGGGAGTTTTGTTCCCAACAGTTTAGGAATAAGGGGCCCAACGGGTCCAAAATTAAACTTTGTTTGATTTCATCAAAAAATTAATAATTAGGGTTTTTTGATATGCTGAATCTTACCGTGTATTTAGATTCTTTATTTTTGGTCCCATTTTCAAATTGGTCTACATTAAGGTCAAAAGGGTCCAAAATTAAACTGAGTTTGATTTTAACAAAAATTGAATTCTTGGGGTTCTTAGATATTCTGAATCTAAACATGTATTTAAATTTTTGATTTTTGGGCCTCGTTATCAAATTTGTCCACATTGAGGTCAAACGGGTCCAAAATTAAACTTTGTTTGATTTCATCCAAAATTGAATTCTTGGGGTTCTTTGATATGCTGAATCTGACCATACATTTAGATTTTGGATATTGGACCATAATAGGTAAATGTCTAATTTAAAAATTTTAAGTTCTTAGAGCACATTCATTCTGTTTCAGAAACCTAAGTTGTGTCAAATATTTATTCACAATCCAAGTTCAGATCTGTATCCAGCTTGAATGTTGTGTCAATACTTGCCCCAACTGTTCAGGGTTCAACCTCTGCGGTCGTATAAATCTGTACCCTGCGGAGCATCTGGTTGTAATCTTTTACAAAAATCTTCTCCTTTGAAACTACTGAGATACATTTAACCAAACTTGCCCACAATCATTATTAGGGTATCTAGTTTAAAAAATGTGTCCGATGATTCCGCCTACCAACCAACATGGCCGACATGGCTAAAAATAGAACATAGGGGGAAAATGCAGATTTAGGCTTATATATCTCTGAAACTAAAGCATTTAGAGCAAATCTGACTTTGAGTAAAATGTTCATCAGGTTAAGTTCTAACTGCCCTGAAATTTTACAGACAAATCAGACAACCTGTTGTAAGGTTGCTGCTCCTGAATTGGTATAATTTTAAGGAATTTTTGCAGTTTTTGGTTATTATCTTGAATAGTATTATAGATAGAGAAACTGTAAACAGCAATATTCAGCAAAGTAAGATCTACAAATAAGTCAACATGACCAAAATGGTCAATTGACCCCTTAAGGAATCGTTGCCCTTTATAGTCAATTTTTAACAATTTTTTGTAAATTTTTGTAACCTTTTACAATATCTTCTCTGAAACTTCAAAGACAAATTTGACCATACTTGGCCACTATCATCATTAGGGTATTTTGTTTAAAAAATGTGTCCGATGATCCTGCCTTCCAACCAACATGGTCGACATGGCTAAAAATAGCACATAGGAGTAAAATGCATGTTTTGTCTATTATTTGTTTGTACCGTTATAGATAGAGAAAATATGAAAGGAACAAAAATGTTCAGAATAATGAGCTCTACCAATTGTCCATATACTTCGAAACAGTTAGATAAATTCTAACAAGAGTTATTGCCCATAAAGGACAAATTTGACCTTTTTATGCCCCCGGCGTTACCAAGGGGGCATTCATTTTTACCCTTGTCCGTCTGAACGTACGTGCGTCCCAAATTGGTTTCTGTTCTCTAACTTGAGTTTGTCTCAACCAAAAATTATAAAACTTATACACAATGCCTATTACCACAAAACACAGACCAGGTTTGAATTTTGGTGGGGTCACTTTAACCATTCACAAGCTATGTCCCTTTATAAATGGAAACAATGCAAAATTGTTAGTTTCCGTTCTCTAACTTAAGTAGCCTCAACCAAATGTTATGAAACTGATACACAATGTTTTTACCACAAAATACAGATTAATATAAAAAAGAAGATGTGGTATGATTGCCAATGAGACAATTTCCACAAAAGACCAAAACGACACAGACATTAACAACTATAGGTCACCGTACGGCCTTCAACAATGAGCAAAGCCCATACCACATAGTCAGCTATAAAAGGCCCCTATAAGACAATGTAAAACAATGCAAAGGAGAAAACTAATGGCCTTAAATGATTTATGTAAAAAAATGAACGAAAAACAAATATGTAACACATAAACAAACGACAACCACTGAATTACAGGCTCCTGACTTGGGACAGGCACATACATAAATTATGTGGCGGGGTTAAACATGTTAGCGGGATCCCAACCCTCCCCCTAACCTGGGACAGTGGTATAACAGTACAACATAAGAACAAACTATAAAAATCAGTTGAAAAAGGCTTAACTCATGAGATGGGCAAAAAAACAAGTGGATGTTGATGGCTATTATAACTTGAAAATGTATTGTGCTGTTTTTATTTGTAATACCCGTGAAATTTTGCATGCATTATAAAAAATGATTATATATACATGTATATATGTGTGTTTTATCTAATAAACAAATTTAATAATTTTCTAATTGAGGCCACACTTTAAAATATTTTGGTTTGCCCAAACCCTACCCAAAGGTCGAGATAATAGGTAGGTAGGCGTTTTCTTTTCTTTTTTCAGCATAGAGCAATTTATGTGTCAGATGGACAAAAATACAAGTTGAATTTTGGTGGTGTCACTTTAATCATTATCAAGTTATGCCCCATTAAAATTCAAAAAATAGCAAAATTTTTAGTTTCTGTTTTGTATCTAAAGTTTGTCCCAACCAAACATTATGAGACCTATACATAATACTTATTACCAAAAAACTCAGATCAAGTACAAATTTGGGTAGCGTCACTTTTATCGTTCTTAAATTATGTCCCTTTATAATGTTGTATGCAAGGGGGGCATCATCTGTGTCCATAAAGACACATTCTCCATTTATTTTTTTATTTTTGCCTATTATCATGAAAGATATGATGTTAAGAGAGAAAGCCTTTTTTCCGTTATGCCTTACATGATTTAAATTACAGTAGATTAATAAACACTTTAAATCACAAAAATTATCAGCAAGGCAAGATTTATTGAAAAAAGGCAAATTTTGAAGATATAGTTGGTAGACTGTCACTCTTCATAGGAGTGATTGCCTTCAAATGAGGATTGTTTATGCCCCATCTACGATAGTTGAGGGGCATTATGCTTTCTGGTCTGTGCTTCCGTCCGTCTGTTCGTCCGTCCGTTTGTCCGTCTGTTTGTCCGTCCGTCCCAAAGTTGGTTTCCGTTCTCTAACTTTAGTTTGCCTCAACCAAATGTTATGAAACTTATATATAATGCTTATTACCACAGAACACAGATCAAGTTTGAATTTTGAAGTTGTCACTTCAACCGTTCTAGAGTTATGTCCCTTTACAAATGGAAAAATTTTATATTATATAGGTAAAATATTGCAACAATTACCCATTATTTATCTTTTTATATTATATAGGTAAAATTATTGCAACAATTGCCTATTATTTATCTTTTTACATTGTATAGGTAAAATTATTGCAACAATCACCTATTATTTATCGTTTTACATTGTAATGTAAAATTATTGCAACAATTGCCTATTATTTATCTTCTTACATTGTATAGGTAAAATTATTGCAACAATTACCTATTATTTATCAGTTTACATTATATAGGTAAATTAATGCAACAATTAAATTATTATTTATCGTTTTATATTATATAGGTAAACTTATTGCAACAATTACCTATTAGTTATCGCTTTACAGTTTATGAAAAAAAGAAGCTGTATATGTGTATGATTGATGAGAGATTATTTGATTGTATTTCAGGGTCAGACTCCTTATGATATGGCAACAATAAAAAGCTATGATTCTAATGAAATAAAAAGGAAGAAGGAAGAAGTGATGGACTTCCTGAAGGTAAATAGTTTGTCTTAATTAAAAAGAGATATTGACACAAATGTCACATATTGTTAGAGTCACAACAGACTTGGTACAAAGAAGTTACAATAAAACAGTTGCCTTTAGTTGTCTATGTCACTGTGGCATTTGTTATCAGTTGACAATTCCAAGCTTGTTGCCTAATATAGATGTCGGCATTTATGAAAGAAAATGTTTGAGAACTGTGTACTCACTTGTTTGGATATCTTTTTGGTATTTGTTTTGTCGGCTTGCTGTCTTCTTGGTTGATACATCACATCTCCAAAATATGTGCATTATGTATCAGTGTATGAACAGATTGATTTAAATGTGTATGTAAGTATGTGATATATATATAAATGCACTTCTTTACATCATTTTTATAGGACCGCAAAAATTGAAGTTTTTTTGGTCGTATATTTGTATGACGTTGACGAAGTCGTCGTCCGTCGTCGTCGTCCGAAGACATTTGGTTTTCGCACTCTAACTTTAGTAAAAGTAAATAGAAATCTATGAAATTTAAACACAAGGTTAATGACCATAAAAAAAAGGTTGAGATTGATTTTGGGTGTTTAAGTCCCAACAGTTTAGGAATTAGGGGCCAAAAACAGGTCCAAAATAAGCATTTTTTATTGTTTTTTGCACAATAACTTTAGTATAAGTTAATAGAAATCTGTGAAATTTTAACTCAAGGTTTATGACCTCAAAAGGAAGGTTTGGATTGATTTTGGGAGTTTTGGTCCCAACGAATTAGGGGGCCAAAAGGGTCCAAAATTAAACTTTGTTTGATTTTATCAAAAATTGAACTATTAGGGTTCTTTGATATACCGAATCTAACCGTGTATTTATATATTCTTAATTTTTGGTGCGGTTTTTTCAATTGGTCTACATTAAGGTCCAAAGGGTCCAAAATTAAACTTATTTTGATTTTAACAAAAATTAAATTCTTGGGGTTCTTTAATATGCTTAATCTAAACATATACTTTTTTATACGACCGCAAAAATTGAAAATTTTTTGGTCGTATATTGGTATCACGTTTGCGTCGTCGTCTGCGTCGTCGTCGTCGTTGTTATCGTCGTCCGAATACTTTTAGTTTTCGCACTCTTACTTTGGTAAAAATGAATAGAAATTAATGAAATTTTAACACAAGGTTTATGAACATAAAAGAAAGGTTGGGATTGATTTTGGGAGTTTTGTTCCTAACAGTTTAGGAATTAGGGGCCAAAAAGGGCCCAAATAAGTATTTTCTTGGTTTTCGCACTATAACTTTAGTTTAGGTAAATAGAAATCTATGAAATTTTGACACAAGGTTTATGACCACAAAAGAAAGGTTGGGATTGATTTTGAGAGTTTTGGTTCCAACTGTTTAGGAATTTGGGGCCAAAAAAGGGCCCAAATAAGCATAATTCTTGGTTTTCGCACAATAACTTTAGTATAAGTAAATAGAAATCAAGGAAATTTAAACACACAAGGTTTGTGACCAGAAAAGGAAGGTTGAGTTTCATTTTGGGAGTTTTGGTCCCAACAGTTTTAGAATAAGGGGCCCAAAGGGTCCAAAATTGAACGTTGTTTGATTTCATCAAAAAATGAATAATTGGGGTTCTTTGATATGCCGAATCTAACTGTGTATGTAGATTCTTAATTTTTGGTCCCGTTTTCAAATTGGTCTACATTAAAGTCCAAAGGGTCCAAAATTAAACTAAGTTTGATTTTAACAAAAATTCAATTCTTGGGCTTTTTTGATATGCTGAATCTAAACATGTACTTAGATTTTTTAATTATGGGCATAGTTTTCAAGTTGGTTCAAATCAAGATCCAAAATTATTATATTAAGTATTTTGCAATAGCAAGAAATTTTCAATTGCACAGTATTTAGCAATAGCAAAAAATCTTCAATTTTACAGTATTGTGAAATAGAAAGAAATTTTCAATTGCACAGTATTGCGCAATAGAAGAAATCTTCAATTGCACAGTATTGTGCAATAGCAAATATTTTCAATTGCACTGTATTGCGCAATAGCAAGAAATATTTAATTGCACAATATTGTGCAATAGCAAGAAATATTCAATTTGAGTTATCTTTCTTTGTCCAGAATAGTAGTTGAATCAACTTAAATCATTGTTTTATACAATAAACAATGTATATTCACTTTTACTACCAACTGATAAATTAAAACAATCTTTACCATTCAGTGATAACAAGCACTTTATTTTACATTTTAATATTTTCTGATGTATTTAAATGAGTAGTTATTGTTGCAAAATCCATAAGAAATTTGAATTGAGATAAGTTTTTGGAAATAGGGAAAGGGGGATGTGAAAAAAAAGGGGGGGATTAAATTTTTCTCATTTCAGATTTCATAAATAAAAAGAAAATTTCTTCAAACATTTTTTTGAGAGGATTAATATTCAACAGCATAGTGAATTGCTCAAAGGCAAAAAAAATATTTTAAGTCTCATTAGACCACATTCATTCTGTGTCAGAAACCTATGCTGTGTCAACTATTTAAATACAATCCAAATTCAGAGCTGAATCCAGCTTGAATGTTGTGTCCATACTTGCCCCAACCGGTCAGGGTTCAAAAGAGGGACGAAAGATACCAAAGGGACAGTCAAACTCATAAATCTAAAACAAACTGACAACGCCATGGCTAAAAATAAAAAAGACAAACAGAAAAACAATAGTACACACGACACAACATAGAAAACTAAAGAATAAACAACACGAACCCCACCAAAAACTAGGGGTGATCTCAGGTGCTCCGGAAGGGTAAGCAGATCCTGCTCCACATGTGGCACCCGTCGTGTTGCTTAAGTGATTACAAATCCGGTAAATAGTCTAATTCGGTAGGTCATATTCATGAAAGGGAAGGGGATTGTAGTTACGACGTAAGGAACATATCCGATATCATTTGTGAAACGGTTATTCCATAACGGTCAACCAACTCGTGATGGCGTCCGTAAAATTTACGAAGGGATGATTTCAACTTCACCATTTGGAACTCTTGGTTTAATAGCTTCCTTGTGAGCAGCAAACCTCTATCAAGAAAATCATGATAGGAAATGCAAGCACGGGAATATCGTATCAATTGGGAGATATATACCCCGTATGCAGGTGCTGCTGGAATGTTGCTACTTAGAAATGGAAATTTCACAATTGGAAAGCTGAAATCATCTCTTTTGTCGTAAAGTTTTGTTTTCAACCGACCCTCATTGTCAATTTCTAGATGTAAGTCAAGATATGAAGCCGACTTAACTGTATCTGTAGTATCCTTTATCTCTAGTTCGATTGGATAGATGCGTTCCACATAGTCACCAAATTTTGAATTGTTTAGTGAAAGAACATCATCTATATAGCGGAAAGTAGAGTTAAAGGATATTGCTAACTTCTTATCTTTCTTCCTAAGAAGTTCCTGCATGAAGTCAGCCTCATAATAATAAAGAAACAAGTTGGCGAGTAGAGGGGCACAGTTTGTTCCTATTGGAATGCCGACAGTCTGTTGAAAAACACGTCCTCCGAACGTAACAAATATGTTGTCAATCAAGAAATCAAGCATCTTGATAATATCAGTTTCAGAGAATTTTTTGTTTGAATCAGAGTGATTCTTTACAAAGTAGGATTCATCCCTCCATAAGACAAGATACTTGTATCTACGTTGGCCATTCTTTTTTATGAAGCAAAGTAATATCAACTCTTTCAATTTGTCTTTTAGTTTGGAATGTGGAATACTTGTGTACAGGGTAGAAAAGTCAAATGTTTTAATACTGTTACAAGATGAAAGAGAGTTAGATTGTATGTACTCTAAAAGATCTTTTGAATTTTTAAGTATCCACATCTGATTCACGCCACCTCTGGAATAGGCAGTTTCACAATAACTTTGAAGCCCGTCTTTGATAGCTGATAAAATAGATGTTAATAATTTAGAAAGAGGTTTCGTGGAACACTTGGAAGACCCAGCAATATACCGTTGTTTGTAAGGACACTTATGTAGTTTAGGTATCCAATACAGTGATGGAAGATCCAGTTCTTCATCTTTGGTTGAAATTCCAAAGGAACATAGAACAGACCTATGATTATCCAGGATTTCCTCTTTGGTAAGTGTCGTGAGGGTATATGTTGAGTTACCAAGTGAATTGTCAATACCTAATTCGTTTATCAAGCAGTTGATGTAGTGACTTTTACACACAAACACGATGTTATTTGGGGCTTTATCTGCAGGGACAACAACATATTTGTCATGGAGGTCGGATAGGTGTTTTGCAACATTTGGGTCTTTAAAGATTGACGTAGCATGGGCATTGATGGACCCATTCAGTTTCTTAATTCTGATTTGTATCAACGACCTCACTGCCTTAATCCATTCGGAAAGAGTGTCTACGTCTTCCTTCTCGCGCTTAGCCCATTGCCTGGCATAATCCTCGACTGAATCCATCAAAATTTTAAAGTTGTATTTCCAATTGATGGATTTAGGCTCACGATATTTGGGACCTTTCGATAACACATTTCGTAGAGAAGTGTTATTAACAATGTTAAGGTCACCGGTAATAACGTGGCCAGCAGGATTATATGTGAATTTGGAACTAGCACAAGTGCAATCAGGAGGTTTAGACTTGAAGTCGTCAATATCGAGATCCTGCAAAACGCGTTTGTAATTGAAAATTTTAGTTGCAATAGGTTTGGTATAGGTATAAGAACCTCTGCAGTCCTATAAAACTACGCCCTGCGGAGCATCTGGTTAATATGATGTCAACGTGTGTGTTTTTGTTGTTGTGTGTAATGAAATTAAGCATTTCTGTAGCAGATAGGCACGGCCACCTTTTACATGTATAGAAAAAACTGTGTAAAATCATTCTGAATCAAATACAAAAACAAATGACCTTCTCCTGTTGTCTGTTCTATTGTCGGGTTGTTGTCTCTTTGATACATTCCCCATTTCCATTCTCAATTTTAAGTTGATCACATCATTATTAAATATGCTAATTTGTACCATCGTCATATATTATATAAAAAAAAGAAGATGTGGTATGATTGCCAATGAGACAACTGTCCACAAGATACCAAAATGACACAAACATTAACAACTATAGGTCATTGTACGGCCTTCAATAATGAGCAAAGCCATTACCGCATAGTCAGCTTTAAAAGGCCCTGATAAGACAATGTAAAACAATTCAAACGAGAAAACTAACGGCCTTATTCATATAAAAAAAATGAAGGAAAAACAAATATGTAACACATAAAACAAAACGACAACCACTGAATTACAGGCCCCTGACTTGGGACAGGCACATACATAAATAATGTGACGGGGTTAAACATGTTAGCAGGATTCCAACTCTCCCCCTAACCTGAGACAGTGGTATAACAGTACATCATAAGAACGAACTATAAAAATAAGTTGAAAAAGGCTCAACTCATCAGATGGACAAAAATACATGTGAACGTGCATATAAGAAAAACAAATTATCATGACTAGTAAAGGATAATGATTTTTGTGGAGCCTGTGACTTTTTTTCAATAAGGCAAGACATACCGATCCTGCATTCCGTCGGCGGCGGCGTCCAAAATATTCACCCTGTGGTTAAAGTTTTAGAAATTTTGATAACTGTCTTAAACTATCCTGTAATTCTACCAAACATGGACAGTAGCTTGTTTATGATCATAAGAGAGTATCCAGAAATAAATTTTGTTTACGATCATAAGAGAGTATCCAGATGTAAATTTTGTTTATGATCATAAGGTAGTATTCAGAAGTAATTTTGGTTTATGATCATAAGATAGTATCCAGAAGTAAAGGAGAAGGTCCGGTAAGGACCGATTTTGGCCTCAAATTTCATGTTCATCTGACGAAAGATTTTGACCACTTTTTAAACACTTAAGTGTCTATTTTATTTGAATCAATTAGTTTATGTGAAAGATTTTAACTGATTAAGTCATAAAAAAACGCAACGATTCAAGCTGAAATATGAAAAATCTACCAAATATGACGAAACATGTTATTTTTCAGATGGTTTTTGTCAAAAATGAAAGTGGCCGCATCCGTGTTCATCCTCAACCTTTATATATGTTATGTATTATCATAAAATACAACTTACATTTCAATATTAAGGATGAACACGAATGCGGCCACTTCCGTTTTACACGAAAACCGTCTAAAATTTAACAAAAATGCTAGAATTGTGAAGATTTCAGTAATTTAGCATGACTTAATGGTGCTAGTACCCGATATATGTGCATTCTATTTTCAAAATCAGCCCAAATTCATGTAGCAGAAGTATTCTACTGTCCAATGAATAACTAAAAGTTTACGTTTTATCAATTTTGTAAAACTGCTATATTTTGGGGCCAAAAAGGGGTTTTACTGGACCTACTCCTTTTGTTAAACAAATCCTGTTTATCCATATTTTACTTATAAATGGACTTATTTTTCTGCCCGTAAACATTACATTCACTCTGGTGAATGTTTAAAAAATGTTAATAACTTTCTTCAAATTATCCTGGATTTTTACCAAACATTGACAGAAGCTTGTTTATTATCATAAAATAGTATCCAGAATTAATTTTGTAAAAAAAAATCCTGTTTATTCGTATTTTACTTATAAATGGATTTAGTTTTTCTGCCGCTTAACATTACATTCACTCTGTGGTTAAAGTTGTAAAATTTTTAATTACTTTCTTAAAGGGGCACTAGCTGTCAAATTCATGTTCACCGATTTAATTCTAAATCTCATATTTTATTTATAACAATGTAAAACATTTATCCAAACTATCAATAGTCTGAAATTTAAGATAAACAGGGCACAAGCATGAAAAAACGTAGCTTCGTTTCGTGAGTATTTTAGTCCATACGCCATATCTTAGTAATTATCGAGTTGACCTGTTAACACATGCAATGACCATATAAGCGATGTAAACATAAATAAAGATATAAATAGATTAAGCAAACTCGTGCTGTTGGATTATTCTAGGTCTATTTAATTTCATTTTATAGTGAAAAATGAAAAGACAGTTATTACCTTATTTAAAGTAAGTTCCTTTAAATAAACTTATTCTAAAAGGTTACCTATTCAACACTGTAATAAGATAATTAAATATTGTTTTTATTGGTATAAATATTGAGTTTGTTATCAGTAAATTAAAAGCAAACTAAATATTACTAGTATGTTATATACATATACACATTTCTGAATTTACAATCTGTCGATACCTGTAACTTTGCATTGCACAAGGTCATGTTTTTTCTGAGTGTTTATGACGTCTTTACACTAAATCCATTGGATGTTTGATGTATACGGATTGATAGTTTAGTCTGAGATGCATGATTTTTTTTGTATTAGTTGTTAGTGGCTTTGAACTAGCTGTCAGATAACTGCGAGTACTCTAAGATCTGTTCCTAGTGTCCTTTTGTTGTCGGGATGTACAAGTACCCAGCCACGTCAACTTGTATTTTTGTCCATCTGATGAGTCATTCAACTGATTTTTATAGTTCGTTCTTATGTTGTACTGTTATACTACTGTCCCAGGTTAGGAGAGGGTTTGGGATCCCGCTAACATGTTTAACCCCGCCACATTACTTAAATATGTGCCTGTCCCCAGGCAGGAGCCTTTAATTCAGTGGTTATCGTTAATTTTATGTGTTACATGTTCATTTTTATACGACCTCGGATATTGGTATCACGTTGGCGTCGTCGTCGTAGTCGTCGTCGTCCAAATACTTCTGTTTTTCGCACTATAACTTTAGTTTAAGTAAATAGAAATCTATAAAATTTAAACACAAGGTTTATGACCACAAAAGGAAGGTTGAGATTGATTTTGGGAGTTGAGGTCCCAACTGTTTAGGAATTAGAGGCCAAAAAGGGTCGAAATAAGCATTTTCTTGGTTTTCGCACTATGACTTTAGTTTAAGTAAATAGAAATCTATGAAATTTTGACACAAGCTTTATGACCATAAAAGAAATGTTAGGATTGATTTTGGGAGTTTTGGTTCCAACTGTTTAGGAATAAGGGTCCAAATAAGGGCTGAAATAAGCATTATTCTTGGTTTTCGCACAATAACTTTAGTATAAGTAAATAGACATCAATGAATTTAAACACAAGGTTTATGAACACAAAAGGAAGGTTGGGTTTGATTTTGGGAGTTGAGATCCCAACAGTTTAGGAATTAGGGGCCAAAAAGGGGCCCAAATAAGCATTTTCTTAAGTTTTGCACCATAACTTTAGTATAAATAAGTAGAAATCTATGAAATTAAAACACAAGGTTTATGACAATATAAGGAAGGTTGGGATTGATTTTGGGAGTTTTGGTCCCAACAATTTAGGAATAAGGGGCCCATCATCAAAAATTAAATAATTGGTGTTCTTTGATATGCCGAATCTAACTGTGTATGTAGACTCTTAATTTTTGATCCCGTTTTCAAATTGGTCTACAATAAGGTCCAAAGGGTCAAAAATCAAACTTAGCTTGATTTCAACAAAAAATGAATGGGTTGGGTTCTTTGATATACTGAATCTAAACATGTACTTAGATTTTTGATTATTGGCCCAGGTTTCAAGTTGGTCCAAATCGGGGTCCAAAATTAAACTTTGTTTGATTTCATCAAAAATTGAATAATTGGGGTTCTTTGGTATGCCAAATCTAACTGTGTATGTAGATTCTTAATTTTTGGTCCCGTTTTCAAATTGGTCTACATTAAAATTCAAAGGGTCCAAAATTAAACTAAGTTTGATTTTAACAATAATTGAATTCTTGTTTTTGACGGACGGGTCAAAAACATTATACCCTCCGCAACCCGTTGCGTGGGGTATAATTAGATATTTCTTGCTATTGCACAATACTGTGCAATTGAAAATACTTGCTATTGCTCAAATGCAAAAAACAAATTTTAAGTTTATTAGACCACATTCGTTCTGTGTCAGAAACCTATGCTGTGTCAACTATTTAATCAGAATCCAAATTAAGAGCTGAATCCAGCTTGAATGTTGTGTCCATATATACTTGCCCCAACCGTTCAGGGTTCAACCTCTGCTGTGGTATAAAGCTGCGCCCTGCGGAGCATCTGATTTTATATAAATAAGGCCGTTAGTTTTCTCGTTTGAATTGTTTTACATTGTCTTATCGGGGCCTTTTATAGCTGACTTTACAGTATGGGCTTTGTTCATTGTTGAAGGCCGTAAGGTGACTTATAGTTGTTAATGTCTGTGTCATTTTGGTATCTTGTGGACAGTTGTCTCACTGGCAACCATACTACATCTTCTTTTTTATATTATTACCACATAACACACATAAAGTTTGAATTTTGGTGGCATCACTTTTACTGTTATAGAGTTATGCCCCGTTACAAATGGAAAAATTCCTGAATTTTTTTTCCCTGTTCTCTAATTTTAGTTTGCCTCAACCAAATGTTATGACACTTATACACTATATATAAGTCTATTACCATAACACACAGATCAAGTTTGAATTTTGGTGACCTCAATTTTACTGTTATTGATTTATGCCCCGTTACAAATGGAAAATTGCTTAATTTTTCGTTTTTATGTATGCCCCCGCCATAGTGGAGGAGGCATTACGTTTTACCCTTGTCCGTCTATACGTAGGTATGTATGTAGGTCCTAAAATTGGTTTCTGTCCTCAATCTTTAGTTTGCCTCAACCAAATGTTATAAAATTTATACACAATGTTTATAACCACAAAACACAGATCAAGTTTAAATGTTGGTGGTGTGCCTTTAACCTTTCTAGAGTTGTGCCCCTTTACAAATGGAAAAAAAGCTGTATTTTTGTTTCCGATCTGTAACTTTAATTTGGCTCAACCAAATGTTATGAAACTTATACACAATGTTTATCACCACAAAACACAGATCGAGTTCCAATTTTGGTAGCATCACTTTTATTGTTCTAGAGAAGTGCCTCTTTACAAATGGAAAAAACATGCTGATTTTTTTGTTTCCGTTCTCTAACTTTAGTTTGCCTAAACCAAATGATATGAAATTTATACACATTGCTTATAATTTAAAAAAAAACACAGATCAGGTTCGAACTGTGGTTGGGTCTCTGTTATTGTTCTAGAGTGATGCCCTTTTACAAATTGAAAAATTGCTGAAATATTTGTTTCTGTTCTGTAACTTTAGTTTGCCTCAACCAAATATTATGACATTTATACACAACGCTAATAACCAGGAAACACAGTTCGAGTTAGAATTTTGGTAGCGTCACTTTTACCTTTCTAGAGAAGTGCCTCTTTACAAATGGAAAAAAATGCTGATTTTTTTGTTTCCGTTCTCTAACTTTATTTTGTCTCAACCAAATGTTATGAAATTTATACACAATGCTTATAACCAAAAAACACAAATCAAGTTTTAATTTTGGCGCGTCAAGTTTGCTTTTCCAGAGTTATGCCCCTTTACAAATGGAAAAACTACTAAAATATTGTTTCTGTTCTGTAACTTTAGTTTGCCTCAACCAAATTTTCTGAAACTTATACACAATTCTTAAAACCACAAAACACAGATCATTTTGGAATTTTTGTGGCGTCACTTGTATTGTTCTAGAGTTATTTCCTTTTTCAAATGAAAAAAAAGTTGACTATTTTCATTTTCCTCCTCTAACTTAAGTTTGCTTCAACTAAATGTTATGAAACTTATTAAAAAAAGCAATGCTTATTAACACAAAACTCAGATCAAGTACACATTTGGGTTGTGTCACTTTTACAGTTCTTGAGTTATAATTATTCCCCTTTATTACGTTATATGCAGTATGTATATAATATTTTAAACTGAAGATATAGACAACAGTAAAAGTAGGCGAGACACTGGGTTCTGCGGAACCCTTACAAATTTGGTTTCAGTGCGTGCAAATACAAATATTTGAGACATTATTTGTAGCTATAGTAATGATGTTAAATAAGTTTTTTTGAGTTATGAATGTAACCTCAATTTTGATAATTTGATTAAAAGTTTGATTTAAAAAAAAGTGCGGTATTTTCAGTTTGAACCTAGCGCACAAATAAAGCAAGTTATTTACAAATGATGAATACATCATGAATCTTGTCTTGGATTTATTTGTATGCTAATAAATGAAATATAACAGTATTATAACAAGAAGAAGATGCATAACCCCCATAATGTAAATAAACCTTTTTTGTGGTGTTTTAAAAAATTTAAAGATGTCATTTTGATTATTTTATTGTTATAGTCATGTTTACATGTATTTCATGATTTCTAACTGAACTGTCCTGAAGGGCCAAATAAGTTTTTGCCATCACTTTCTGTATGTAAGTCTGAAGCCTGTTGTTTTTGGTTGCTGTCTGATATATTTGTATTTCTATTATTGATTGCTCGATATCAGACTGTTGATTTTCTCGTCTTGAAGGCTTAACATTTTACCGTGGACACACCAAGTTTATGAATTGTTATGTGATATCAGATTGTTTATTCTTTTGTAGACTGTCATGTTAGAGACTCCAGAAGGTAAGTCTAGTTATGATCTGCCAGTATTCTTGTCTATTATACCGTTATTCAAGAACAAAGTGTTTTCCTGTACTTGTATTGCTATTACGTTTTTGGTGGAAGAAGACGTCAAGTCTTCTGAAGACCTATGGGACCGACTTTAAACTCATTGAGCCTCCGTATGCCGCATTCGTTTCTGTGTATTACAATTTCATAACAACTTCTTTTTCAACTTAAGATTCCTGACACCGATTTTTACACATGATTAAGCATCTGAATCATTTAATTTGTAAATTAGGATTGAAAAACAATCACTTTCGTAAATATGACCTTTTTATTTATGTAAATTAATAGATTTCATCTCATTCACATGAAATCCATCGACGTTATTTGTTTACTTGTAACCGGATGTTTTTACTGTAGATATTTGTAGTACGCATGCGTGAATTTGGTATCGGGACAACTCGCCCTGTTTACAAGTTCGCCCTTGAAGTTACGAATTTGCAATCTTGCAGACAAGAAGATTTTGTTTTTATACGACCGCAAAATTTGAAAAAAATTTCGTCGTATATTGCTATCACGTTGGCGTCGTCGTCTGCGTCGTCGTCGTCGTCGTCGTCGTCGTCGTCGTCCGAATACTTTTAGTTTTCGCACTCTAACTTTAGTAAAAGTGAATAGAAATCTTTGAAATTTTAACACAAGGTTTATGACCACAAAATGAAGGTTGGTATTGATTTTGGGAGTGTTGGTCCCAACATTTTAGGAATTAGGGGCCAAAAAGGGCCCAAATAAGCATTTTCTTGGTTTTCGCACTATAACTTTAGTTTAAGTTAATAGAAATCTATGAAATTTTGACACAAGGTTTATGACCACAAAAGAAAGGTTGGGATTGATTTTGGGAGTTTTGGTTTTATCAGTTTAGGAATTAAGGGCCAAAAAAGGGCCCAAATAAGCATTATTCTTGGTTTTTGCACAATAACTTTAGTTTAAGTAATTAGAAATCAATGAAATTTAAATACAATGTTTATGACCACAAAAGGAAGGTTGGTTTTGATTTTGGGAGTTTAGGTCCCAACAGTTTAGGAATTAGGGGCCAAAAAGGGACCCAAATAAGCATTTTTCTTGGTTTTCGCACCATAACGTTAGTATAAGTAAATAGAAATCTATGAAATTTGAACACAAGGTTTATGACCATAAAAGGAAGGTTGGTATTGATTTTGGGAGTTTTGGTCCCAACAGAATAAGGGGCCTAAAGGGTCCAAAATTAAACTTCGTTTGATTTCATCAAAATTGAATAATTGGGGTTCTTTGATATGCCGAATCTAACTGTGTATATAGATTCTTAACTTTTGGTCCTGTTTTTAAATTGGTCTACATTAAGGTCCAAAGGGTCCAAAATTAAACTTAGTTTGATTTTGACAAAAAATGAATGGGTTGGGTTCTTTGATATGCTGAATCTAAAACTGTACTTAGATTCTTGATTATTGGTCCAGTTTTCAAGTTGGTCCAAATCGGGGTCCAAAATTAAACTTTGTTTAAAAATTGAATAAATGGGGCTCTTTGATATGCCAAATCTAACTGTGTATGTAGATTCTTCATTTTTGGTCCTGTTTTCAAATTGGTCTACATTAAAGTCCAAAGGGTCCAAAATTAAACTTAGTTTGATTTTAACAAAAATTGAAATCTTGGGGTTCTTTGATATGCTGAATCCAAACATGTACTTAGATTTTTGATTATGGGCCCAGTTTTCAAGTTGGTCCAAATCAGGATCTCAAATTATTATATTAAGTATTGTGCAAAAGCAAGTCTTTTCAATTGCACAGTATTGCGCAATGTCAAGAAATATCTAATTGCACAATATTGTGAAATAGCTAAAAAAAAATTAATTAGAGTTATCTTTCTTTATCCAGAATAGTAAGCAAGAAATATCTAAATGCAGAATATTGTGCAATAGCAAGAATTTCTTTAATTGGAGTTATCTTTCTTTGTTCAGAATCAACTTAAATCTTTGTTATATACAATATACAATGTATATTCACTTTTTACTACCAACTGATAAATTAAAATAATCTTTACCATTCAGTGATTACAAGCAGTTTTTTTACATCTTAATATTTTATGATGTATTTAAATGAGTAGTTATTGTTGCAAACTCCATTAGAAATTTTAATTGAGATTAGTTTTGGAATAAGGGAAAGGGGGATGTGATTAAAAAAATTGGGTTCAATTTTTCTCATTTGAAATTTCATCAATAAAAAGAAAATTTCTTCAAACATTTTTTTGAGAGGATTAATATTCAACAGCAAGGTGAATTGCTCTAAGAGAAAATAAAAATTTTAAGTTCATTAGAACACATTCATTCAGTGTCAGAAACCTATGCTGTGTCAACTATTTAATCACAATCCAAATTTAGAGCTGAATCCAGCTTGAATGTTGTGTCCATGCTTGCCCCAACCGGTCAGGGTTCAACCTCTGCGGTCGTATAAAGCTACGCCCTGCGGAGCATCTGGTTAATAAATAAAAAGGATCTATTTCTTATTAAATTGGTGTCTTTATTCATTGTTTCCTTGTCATGTGAATTAGATGCCTTTCTACTTCAAATGGTTTGAATCTATTTATAAAATTTTACAAGACTCAGTTGACAAGAGCAGTACGTTACTGTTGGGAGAATTTGATTAAACTCTAAATGCTCATAGAATAAGAAATATAATTGAAACTGAATGTACCTCCTTCTGAATAATTTATTGCAATATAAATATAAATCCCTTTTGACAAGAGAAATCTGACTTTTGTCAGAAATATTTTTTTCACATGTGCAAAGGTAATCACGTGTGGCGGCCATATTGGTTTGTTGACAAATATGTGAAGAAGCCTGAACCATGACCTAAACATAAATAGTCTCTGAAAGCGTAAACTTTATGCAATACCATTTAAATTTGATTATTTAAAAGAAATAAAATTATAACAATTACGATTTTAGATAAGAGATTCTACTCAGACATGCTGTGATCTATTTATAGCCAAATTAGTTTACCTGTGTGAAAATGTAAATAATTTGTTTACTAAACAAGTAAAGGCAAACTATGGATGGAAGATAATAATTTACATAAATATTTCAGGACATTTGATTGATTTTGATAAATATAAGATTTAAAAACTGCAAGTGGAAACAAATTTAATTCTTTAATCATTAGCTACATAATCAGCTGATAATTTTTCTCGCAAACATCGTGGTGATGTAACTGATAAAAACCACTCCATCAATCCTCCAGCCCTTTCACATATTAAGCAATAGATCTACTTATTATTGTAGAATATTCATTGAATATACATTCATCGTCTAATTGAATATATCGGGTAATCGGATATTTTTAGCTGAAATTTTGGGTATCCGATTGTCCGGAGTCTACTGTACTACCATAAACATGATAACGATAGTAAATAGTATTTTTTTTCACTAATGTATTGACACAATACTGGTTGTAACATATTTTATTTTTGTATTCAGGTTGGGACCCCCCCCCCCCCCCCCCCCCAATTATGAGTGGCGTCCCTTAAATAAGGGACTGTTCCTAAAACAAGGGGTCATTTTACTGTTGAAAAAAAAGAAAGAACATTTTTAAGATTTTTATTAAACTCAAAAGTGGGAAAATTCTAATATTTGGAACAACTTTTCTAAATGAGGGGTCAAGTTAATAAAGACGATATAAGTTTAGAAACAACAGAAAATTCTTTTGGCATATTTTGACCATTTAGTACTTAATAGATGCATAGTTCTTGGGCGGGAAAGTTTCATCAAATAATTTGAATAAAAATGTGCTCATTTTTTACAGTGGGTTGTAATGTTCTTCCAATAAGGTTACCCCTCATTTAGAGTGTTGTTCCCAACCTGTTAAAGGTCCATCTTTGTGTGCATAATTCAAAATTGGAAATTTCAACAAGCATCTAATATTCTTACGCAAGAAAATAAACATTGATCTGCTAGCTTCATCTCTTCTACCGATTTAATAACTAGAATCATGCAAACAGTCTTAAGAAAAAGGCATGTAAGTTCATCATACAAATATGACACTTTTTCTAGACAATCCAGATCGTGCAAAATACTTCTCTTAAAATTGTAACCTTAAAATTGTTGTTGTGCACTAAAAAACCCTATGGGAACTTTCAAAAGTTGGCGGGTATGTAACAAGCCTTACTATTTTTATGCTCCATTTATGGGCATTATGTTTTCTGGTCTGTCCGTTCGTCCTACTTCTGGTTATAAAGTTTATGGTCGAGGTAGTTTTTGATGAAGTTAAATTCCAATCAACTTGAAACTTAGTGCACATGTGTTCCTTATGATATGATCTTCTTAATTTTACTACCAATTTAAAGATTTTACCTAATTTTCACAGTCCACTGAACATAGAAAATGATTGTACAGATGGGAAATCCATGTACTTATGACCTTTTCTTGTTTGAAGAAAAAAAAATACATCGTAACGATAATGGATCAAAGCAGCCTTGGTATGTGCGGCTGCTTTTGTGGTAATTCAGGTTACCCTTTATTCACCTTCTTCCACCTCAGAGCTATCAGCTCTTTGATTGTATGTCTAATCTTGAGTAAAAGAAGGTTGAAGGTTGAGATATCAATACACTTAAAACTTCCATACATTTTGTATATGCTTGTGCTGTCCCAAATCAGAAATCCTCCCATCCCTAGATTTTCCATCATCTATCATGGAAAACTTCATGGAATTCCATGGAATATTTTTCCATGGAATTCCATGGAGTATTGGAACCTGTTTTCCATGGAAATCCATGGAAAATAAAAAAGAGAAAAAAAGGAAATAATAATATTTCCATCTGAAACATTTCCATGGAATTCCATGGAAATATATTTCATGGTGTCTCTTTTTCCATGGAATTCCATTGAAATATTTCCATCATTTCCATTTAAAATGGATTGCTCAAATTTACCTTTTTGCAATACACCGGGTACCCTATTTAACCGTATCTGTAATAATGAACATAAAAAACTAGGTGCCATGCTTTTTTTCAGTTTGGTAAGGTCTTTTGAGTCTTGCACTGGTCAGTAATAAGCAATAAAACTCAACTATCATTTTAACCTTTAATGCAAATTCATTTGATGTATTATAATAAATACAATCAACAAGCAAAAACTTTTAAAATTGGTATATGTTTGCACTGCATTTATAACAAGAAATTATGGTTGTAAATGTCAATTTTGTCAACACCAGGCTTCAGTAGATCCATCTTGTAGAGGAACAGCATTAATCATTTCATTTGGAGTTTCATTTCTTCCTCATGATACCTAAAAAAAAATACTGTTATAAATTAAGAGATATTCTTTAAATAATGTCCTTAACACAATAATGGTTAACAACTTTAGTCTTTGTCCTAAATAAAAAAAAATGTTAATTATCATAATTATTGTATATAAATGTCTTCATTGGTATTGTCCATATCTTTAGAACTTATTAGTTTTGATCTGCAGTTTGCTGTAAAGATATCCTTTTTTTCTTCTTTTATGAATCTATTTCTCATTGGCAACCAATTTCAACAGATCTTAAATTTTATAACCAATCTACTTCATTAGTGGATTATTAGTTATTATAATACACTATATACAGTTTGTCTTATCTTTTAATACCCAATCATTATAATTATAAGTGAAAAATCTACTATGGGTGTTTTATTATGTTATTATGTTGAACTAAAGGAGCTTGCACAAATTCAAAATGGTAGAATCTAATTCAGTGTACTTACCAAAAAATATGCTCCTAAATCCAACAGTCAATGCAAGTCATCAGAGAATAAATCTGCACTATTCGATGTCAAGAACTATTTGGAACTATCTAATTTACGTCCAGTATAAATTTTGCATTTTGTTCAGGAGAGAAGACATCTTTGTTTGTTGCCTGCATATCCATTGCAAGTTCAAATTTTCAATGTGTTGGGGGTTGTATGAGGAATTATCTGATTTCTTTTAAAAGAGCCCTAATTGAATACTGTTATTTACCTATATCTTGAATATTTTATATATTTTTTAATAAAAGATTATCCATTTATTGTTTATTTACCATTTTTTATGTTTTATGTAATAATAATTGCACAAAAATGTATAAATCCATGTGCTACCCTACATTTGGCCTCACACTGTATGGTCATATCACTTCCTGTCTTCTACACAAAGACTAATGAAACACAGATGGCATATTACATTTCTTTCACTGGCTCACATGTCTAATTGATGATAAAGAATTCATGTATGTAATTTATGTGTACCTATTTTCCATGACTTTCCATCTCAAAAATATTCTAAGTTAAGATTCTATAATTTTCCATGTTAAAAATATTCAAGTCAAGATTCCATCCTCTTTTCCATCTCAAAAATATTCTAAGTCCACTTTCCATCCTCTTTGCCATCTGCAAAGTTTTATTAGTCTACTTTCCATCCCATTTTCCATCCAAAAAGTATTTTTTCCATGGAATTCCATGGAAAGTTTTCCATCTTATCATGGAAAATGATGGAATAAGTAACACATATAAGTTTTCCATCTGTGATGGAATATTTTTCCATGAAATTCCATGGAAATCCATGAAAAAAAAACGAACTTTCCATCATTTTCCATCATTTTTTCATGGAAAAAGTTGAACTGCATGGAAAATCTAGGGATGGGCTAAATGAGTTGTATTTATGCTATACCTTTTCGTTAATTTAAGAAATTAGTGTTTATGGCAGATCTTGCACTGCACTGCATCTGTTTAAACATCTTTTGTACTAATTTTTCTGCACCAGATACGGATGTCAACATTAAATTTCTTTCACTGATATGCTTGGCCAATTAAAAAAAAAATGCAACAGAATGTAAATGAAAAAAAGTGAAATTATTACCGTAAATATGTTATGCTCGTGCAATATACAGACTTCATTTGATTATTTTTCCAATCTCTGTATGCATTTACTAAACATGTGCCTTTCTACAGACTGACATATTCTTTGAAATGTAATAGTGGTCGAATTTTTGCCACGGCTTCTTCAAACTGATCTCCTGTATTGTTAAATGTTTCAAAAACATCTTGTGCCCTCTGACCATTGAAATATTACAGTGATGTCCTTGTCTGTCCTCCCTCAGATACATTAGAAGCTGTCATGTAATACTCAAAAAAGTTCCTCAATTTTATACATCTTTGTTAAGATTGTTGCCAATAACTGCTCTAACAGAGCAATCGGAGAACAAAAGACTGAAATTAACACTACCGTAGTTTTACAGTCATCATTGGTTGACTTGTTTACGATGTGCCTGTGTTTTTATTTGGTAGCGACATTCTTTTGTAAATATATAGTCCTCTGATCTGTTATTTATTGATTGAGTCCTATTTTCTAATGTTTTATACTAAATGTGATATATGCATAGCAGGAGATGCCTACCACATCGACGCACCAGGTCTTGCTTCGTTTGGAGTTCAGAGAGTTCCCTCAATTTCTGTTTGTTACCTTAAGAAAAAATGTTAAGTTGTCTCTTCCTACTCGATTTTCATAATTTGAGCAACAGGAAACTGTGAGGAGGTATTTTAACATCAATATTAACTTTTACTGACTAATAAACCCCCGAAAACACTGCAAAAAAAGACCAGAAAAATATGCACTTTTATCAGTCTTCATTGGTTGTCAAATTCATGTTCACTGATTTGACCCAAATTTTCATATTTGATTCATAAAATTGAGAATGGAAATGGGGAATGTGTCAAAGAGACAACAACCCGACCAAATAAAAAAACAACAGCAGAAGGTCACCAACAGGTCTTCAATGTAGCGAGAAATTCCCGCACCCGGAGGCGTCCTTCAGCTGGCCCCTAAACAAATTTATATACTAGTTCAGTGATAATGAACGCCATACTAATTTCCAAATTGTACACAAGAAACTAAAATTAAAATAATACAAGACTAACAAAGGCCAGAGGCTCCTGACTTGGGACAGGCGCAAAAATGCGGCGGGGTTAAACATGTATGTGAGATCTCAACCCTCCCCCTATACCTCTAACCAATGTAGAAAAGTAAACGCATAACAATACGCACATTAAAATTCAGTTCAAGAGAAGTCCGAGTCTGATGTCAGATGTAACCAAAGAAAATAAACAAAATGACAATAATACATAAATAACAACAGACTACTAGCAGTTAACTGACATGCCAGCTCCAGACTTCAATTAAACTGACCGAAAGATTATGATTTCATCATATGTACATCAGACACAATCCTTCCCGTTAGGGGTTTAGTATCATACCATCATAACATATATGAGAAGAACATAACCCGTGTCATGCCAACAACTGTTTTTAGAATAAATGTGTTTAGTTCCGACGCAAAGACCTTATCAGTGACTCAATATTAACGCCAAAATATGCAATCTTTAATGACTTGACAACAGTATCGTAACTATATCCCTTCTTAATAAGTCTATTCAAAGGTTTTTTAAGTTTCTGAGGTGAATACTGACACCTTTGTGCTTTATAAAGAATATTTCCATAAAAAATTGGATGTGAAATACCTGAACGTATAAGAAGTCTGCATGTTGAGCTATATTTACGAATGATGTCTTTATACCGATGATAAAATTTAGTAAATGTTTTGACTAGTTTGTGATATCGAAAACCCTGGAGTATTAATTTTTCAGTAATACATAAATTTCTCTCGTTAAAATCTAAAACATTGTTACATACACGAGCGAATCGTACAAGTTGAGATATATAAACACCGTAAGATGGTGACAAGGGAACGTCACCATCTAAAAACGGATAATTAACGATAGGAAATGAAAAATCATCCCTTTTATCATAAATTTTAGTATTCAGCTTTCCGTTAGTGAAAAGTAAAATCACAAAAATACTGAACTCAGAGGAAAATCAATTCGGAAAGTCCGTAATCACATGGCAAAATCAAATAACAAAACGCATCAAAAACGAATGGACAAGAACTGTCATATTCCTGACTTGGTACAGGCATTTTCAAATGTAGAAAATGGTGGATTGAACGTGATCTCGATCTTGATATAGATATCAAGATCGAGGAAAGGGCAGTGGTCATTGTTAGTATTAGCTTTATTTAAAGTTAGTTCAGCAGGATAAATTTCATTAATATAAATACTGAAGTCGTCATTATTGAGAGCCAAAATATCATCCAAATATCTAAAAGTATTATTAAATTTGTTTATCAGATGTTGTTTTGATGGGTCTTTGCTTATTTTTGTCATAAATTGTAACTCATAACAATACAAAAAGAGGTCCGCAATAACATACTAAAACGTATATTTAAATTATAAAAAGTCTAAAATAAACAATTCAAAAGGCATGGGTTCGATGATATGTAGAATTGTTTCGTGTGCATTTAACTCTAGACCCAATCTACTTAGCAATGGTCCGAGGACTGGATATAAACCGATATAAACAAAAATATAGATATAAATAGATAGCAAACTCTTACAATTGGATTTGTCTCAGTCTGTTTGATTTCATGGTATAGGTGAAAATATATGTTAATCATAATTTTATCTGTACAATAATGAGTTTTTGTGGATTAAACCAGTCAATCAAATGGTTTACCCTTGTTTGATTTCAATGTTCACATTTTTTTCCTTTTAATAATTACATACGCCTAATTCCTAATTCCTGCGTTACCCATCTCTAGCTAAGGGGTTAAGGTCACATGAATACGGATCCAATGATGTTGAATTATTCACTTGCAAGCATTAATTCTTCAGTGATGTTTCTTACCTTATTTTGACAAAATTTCACTTTCATTAATGATTGACTAGAATATCATATTTAAAAAAAAAAAAAAAATGTGTATATCTCGTAGCTAATGCCCCTTTCATAAAAGAGGGACGAAAGATACCAAAGGGACAGTCAAACTCATAAATCTAAAACAAACTGACAACGCCATGGCTAAAAATGAAAAAAAACCAGACAAACAATAGTACAAATGACACAACATAGAAAACTAAAGAATAAACAACACGAACCCCACCAAAAAAATAGGGTGATCTCAGGTGTTCCGGAAGGGTTAGCAGATCCTGCTCCACATGTGGCACCCGTCGTGTTGCTTATGTGATTACAAATCCGGTAAATAGTCTAATTCGGTAGGTCACATTCATGAAAGGGAAGGGGATTGTAGTTACGACGTTAGGAACATATCCGATATCATTTGTGATACGGTTATTCCATAACGGTCAACCAACTCGTGATGGCGTGCGTAACATTTACGAAGAGATGACTTCAACTTCACCATTTGGAACTCTTGGTTTAATAGATGCCTTGTGAGCAGCAATCCTCTATCAAGAAAATCATGATAGGAAATGCAAGCACGGGAATATCGTATCAATTGACAGATATATATCCCGTATGCAGGTGCTGCTGGAATGTTGCTACTTAGAAATGGAAAGTTCACAATTGGAAAGCTGAAATCATTTCTTTTGTCGTAAAGTTTTGTTTTCAGCCGACCCTCATTGTCAATTTCTAGATGTAAGTCAAGATATAAGGCCGACTTAAGGTAGCACAATACAAAGATTTTTCATCCCCAATCAGACATCTTTAAACTGATGTAATTCCAGTCATCTTTCTTTAAATTTTATAAATGAGGTACCAAAAGAAAGAAGAAGGACCAATCTTTCAAATTGTGATAATTTCATTATGACATAATTATTACATCATTAATTGTTATGTAATTAGTTGCCATATTGTGATGTCTATACTTGAATGAATTTAGCTTCTTTGTTATTCATAGCATCCCAAAATATTTTATAGATTCGTGCACAACACAGTTTGACCTCCAAAACTGTGTCTCAGATTTTTCCTATTGTATTTCATTCTCTCATAAATCTTCATTGAAGTTTGCAACATCAATTCATAAGAGACCACTAAATTCAATTGGTATAAAATTTGTTCTATTGATGTTTTTGGAAATCTGAGACACAGTTTTTGAGGTCAAGCTGTGTTGTACAAGAATATATAAAATATTTTGGGATGCTATGAAGAACAAAGAAGCTAAATTCATTCAAGTGTGGACATCACAATATAGCAACTAATTACATAATAATTAATTATGTAATAATTATGTCATAATGAAATTATCACAATTTGAAAGATTAATCTTTCTTCTTTCTTTTGGTACCTTATTTATAAATTATAAAGAAGGATGAAATGAATTACATCAGTTTAAAGTTGTCTGATTGGGAGTAACAAAATCTTTGTATTGTGCTACCTTAACTGTATCTGTAGTATCCTTTATCTCTAGCTCGATGGGATAGATGCGTTCCACATAGTCACCAAATTTTGAATTATTTAGTGAAAGAACATCATCTATATAGCGGAAAGTAGAGTTAAAGGATATTGCTAACTTCTTATCTTTCTTCCTAAGAAGTTCCTGCATGAAGTCAGCCTCATAATAATAAAGAAATGAGTCGGCAAGTAGAGGGGCACAGTTTGTTCCCATTGGAATGCCGACAGTCTATTGATAAATGTGCCATACCTTCAGGGAAATTTATGAAACTTGAACTGTACTTCTGTCTATGATCATAATACAGTTTATGCAGCAAAATTTTAAACAGTATTTTTTTTTATATTTCGATGTGTTATTGATAAAACTACTATAAATAAGTTAACATGATGGAAATCGTTAGTCCACTCCTTATTGAAGTGATTGCCCTTCACTGACGATTTTTTTTGCATATTTGCCTATCTTCTTCATAATTATAATAAAAATATAAAAACTTCAAACATTTTTTATTAATTCTTTAATTATGTTTAACATGGTAAAACTAAATGGAATGATATGAAACTTGGAAATAAGGTTCTCCTGCACAAGGCAATAAATCTCAAGGGCTAAGTTAACTTGATATGCTTTGAATGTTTCCAATAATTTAGTTGTTCTTTTATCAATTTTAAGAAAGTCTCATTATTTAAATCATACAAAAGATTGAAGTTATAAGAAACCTATACAGTTTTCCTACTTTAAAGACCATTTGCTAAAGTTATGTACAATTAAGAGCTGTTAAATATCTATTGTAAAAAATGTACCGGTAAACAACACGCTATAAATTTCATGTGTCAAAAGCGATTTTCTGGATAAACCTTCCACAGGAACGCTCATAGCAGAATTTTAAAACCAAGGATGTATAAGAACCTAAATAGTTGAAGAGCTGTATTATCATAAAAGGACCTTAAAAATAGCCAAATTCATTGAAGGTCAACTCTGCTTAATGGTGTTGAAACTAAAGTTTCTTACAATTTCAAAAATTATTAACGGACAATTTTAGGAAGGTTTGTTATAATCATAACAGTGCTGAAGTGAAGTACTGACTACTGGCCTAATGATATCCTCGGGGACTGATAGTTCACCAAAAGGGCTTTAGAAAACGAAAACAACACATTATATACAAATGTCATGCGTCATAAACGTTTTTTATGGATTTACCTTCATCAGGAACACTCAGAGCATTATATTGGAAATCTTTTGAAGAGCTATATAACTTGTGAAAAAGGACCTAAAAATAGCGAAATCCATCTGAGGTCAATTTTGCCTGAGGGAGTTTTTAGTTTCTTACAATCTCTAAATTCATTAACAGAACATTTTAGAAAGGTATGTTATAAATCTTGTCAGTACCGGAATACTGACTACTGACCTAATGATATCCTTGCCTCGGGGACTGATAGTCCAACTGAAGAGGTATCGACCCAGTGCTGTAAAATGAAAACAATACGTTATAAAGTTCATGCAACCTAAGCACTTTCCTGTAAACATTGTTTACTCACCTGACTGAAAAGCTAAGTGAGATTCTCTCATCACTTCGCGTCTGTAATCTTTCGCTGTTAACTTTTACAAAAATCAGCCCTTAATAGTTACAAGCTACCTTATGACGAATAAGTGTAAGAAGAATTTACTGAAGCAGGCTTGGCATTTTTTATTTATTTTTCAGTTGTTAATAAGTGATGCTACACCGTTTTATTACCAATGTAAACTATGATAGATATAAAAGAACTTGAAATAGCAAAACATTATTAGCTTTACTAGATTTTATTATAAGTCAACATAGCAAAATCGTCAGATATTTCCTTATAAGAGTTAATACCCTTAAATGGCAATTGTTTACCCATATTTAAATTAACCTCAAAGACAAATTATGGTACAACATTGTTTGTTCATTTTTCTCAATCCATCTGTCCATAAATACTTCATATGATACCTCAAATTTGGTTTTATAAATCATCATGTTATTCTAACACACCATTGTGACAGACAGAAGAAAGCTCCTTTTCGAATTTAAAATTTGATGGATTTGAGGTTTCAGATTTACAAGACCTTCCTTTATTTTTTTCACTGTTTTCTCATTTACCGATCAATTGTGAAAAAATTTGTTCTCTTCGCTAGTTAAATAAATGTTCTTTGCGAATGATTGGTCAACATTTAATTATGACGTCAAATTTAGTTGATTTCTTCTAAATCTCCTATTGTGACGTCATGAAAAATGCAACCATGCCTGATAACGTCGCATATAAAGAACACAACTTTCTGAAGCCTTTGAAAATGAAGTATAAAAAATAAAAAGATTCTCCAGTATGGTTGGATTGATCTTTTCAAAACTTTATATCATTTTTGGGATTGATAAATGGAAGCTTCTCTTCGAATTTTTCTTATTTCTGATTTGTTGTTCCATAAACATGATAAACAAAATTTAATTTGTCCGATTTAAGTAAATGTTTCCCATGTTGAACCAAAGCTTGAGTGTTTTAATTGATGTATTAATTGTAAACTTTGTATAATTGTTGGAATAAGTGACCATAAAACTATGTTTAATTAAAAAACGTCATTCGAAAGTTTTGGGACTTTGATTATTATATATATACATAAAAGACACTTTTCATACGACCGCAAAAATTGAAAACATTTTGGTCGTATATTGGTATCACGTTGGCGTCGTCGTCGTCGTCCGAATACTTTAGGTTTTCACACTCAAACTTTAGTAAAAGTGAATAGAAATCTATGAAATTTTAACACAATGTTTACGACCACAAAAGAAAGGTTTGAATAGATTTTGGGAGTTTTGGTCCCAACATTTACGGAATAAGGGGCTAAAAAGGGCCCAAATAAGCATTTTCATGGTTTTCGCACTATAACTTCAGTTTAAACAAATCGAAATCTATGAAATTTTGACACAAGGTTTATGACCACAAAAGGCAGGTTGGAATTGATTTTGGGAGTTTTGGTTCCAACAGTTTATGAATTAGGGGCCAAAAAAGGGCCCAAATAAGCATTATTCTTTGTTTTCGCACAATAACTTTAGTATAAGTAAATAGAAATCAATAAAATTTAAACACAAGGTTTATGACCACAAAAGGCAGGTTGGAATTGATTTTGGGAGTTTTGGTTCCAACAGTTTATGAATTAGGGGCCAAAAAAGGGCCCAAATAAGCATTATTCTTTGTTTTCGCACAATAACTTTAGTATAAGTAAATAGAAATCAATAAAATTTAAACACAAGGTTTATGACCACAAAAGGAAGGTTGGGATTGATTTTGGGGGTTGAGGACCCAACAATTTATGAATGAGGGGCCAAAAAGGGGCCCAAATAAGCATTATTCTTGGTTTTCGCACAATAACTTTAGTATAAGTTAATAGAAATCTATGAAATTTTAACACAAGGATTATGACCATACAAGGAAGGTTGAGTTTGATTTTGGGAGTTTTGGTCCCAACAATTTAGGAATAAGAGGCCCAAAGGGTCCAAAATTGAACTTTGTTTAATTTATTCAAAAATTGAATAATTGGGGTTCTTTGATATGCCGAATCTAACTGTGTATGTAGATTCTTAATTTTTGGTCCCGTTTTCAAATTGGTCTACTATAAGGTCCATAGGGTCTAAAATTAAACTTAGTTTAATTTTAACAAAAAATGAATTCTTGGGGTTTTTTGATATGCTAAATCTAAAAATGTACTTAGATTTTTGATTATTGGCCCAGTTTTCAAGTTGGTCCAAATCGGGGTCCAAAATTAAACTTTGTTTGATTTCATCAAAAATTGAATAATTGGGGTTCTTTGCTATGCCAAATCTAACTGTGTATGTAGATTCTTATTTTTTGGTCCCGTTTTCAAATTGGTCTACTTTAAAGTCCAAAGGGTCCAAAATTTAACTAAGTTTGATTTTAACAAAAATTGAATTCTTGGACTTTTTTGATATGCTGAATTTTAACATGTACTTAGATTTTTGATTATTGGCCCAGTTTTCAAGTTGGTTCAAATCAGGATCCAAAATTATCATATTAAGTATTGTGCAATAGCAAGAAATCTTCAATTGTACAGTATTGTGCAATAGCAAGAAATTTTCAATTGCACAGTATTGTGCAATAGCAAGAAATCTTCAATTGCACAGTATTGTGCAATAGCAAATATTTTCAATTGCACAGTATTATGCAATAGCAAGAAATGTCTAATTGCACAATATTGTGCGATAGTAAGAAATTTTCAATTGGAGTTATCTTTCTTTGTCCAGAATAGTAGTTGAATCAACTTAAATCATTGTTTTATACAATATGCAATGTATATTCACTTTTACTACCAACTGATAAATTAAAACAATCTTTACCATTCAGTAATAACAAGCACTTTTTTTTTACATTTTAACATTTTATGATGTATTTAAATGAGTAGTTATTGTTGCAAACTCCATTAGAAATTTGAATTGAGATCAGTTTTGGAAAAAGGGAAAGAGGGATGTGAAAAAAAAGGGGGGGGGGTAAATTTTTTTCATTTCAGATTTCATAAATAAAATGGAAATTTCTTCAAACATTTTTTTGAGAGGATTAATATTCAACAGCATAGTGAATTGCTCAAAGGCAAAAAAAATATTTTAAGTTCATTAGACCACATTCATTCTGTGTCAAAAACCTATGCTGTGTCAACTATTTAATCACAATGCAAATTTAGAGCTGAATCCAGCTTGAATGTTGTGTCCATACTTGCCCAACCGTTCAGGGTTCAACCTCTGCGGTCGTATAAAGCTGCGCCCTGCGGAGCATCTGGTTTTAAAATGTTGTATGCTTGGATTAAATGACAACAACATTTACGATTGTAAGAATGGTGGATGCAGACTCTCTTTGATTTTTTAATTTTCTAGTTTATCATTTCAGACTTTTTACTGTCATATTTGTGCAATATTTATAATCCTGGTACCTTTGATAACTATTTTATGCCTAATAGTATTGTTATGCATTTTTTTTCGACAGAGCCCTTTTGTGTGCCTCTGATGAAATGCTGTTTAAATATTCGTATTTAGTTTTGAAACAATTCGTATACGCACAATAAGAGTGAAGCATGCTCTCATGGTGGAACTTCTTATTTATATTTGTGACAAACATTATAGTACAAGTTGCTTTAAAAAAAAATTGCAGTCGTGAACCTGAATGCCTGTTTCGAATAGAAGATCCTATATTTGTTTACGATGCATGCTTTTACCTCAATTCTTTATGTAGATAAACTGACATGTATTCTTAATGAAACTAGTGGTCTATGTTGTGCATTTTTCTTCTTAAGAAATATATTCTGTCTCTCCCATCCCTCATTCGAGTCCGAATGATAACATCACATTATGATAAATAAGAAGCAACCACTGTATGCTAATTCCTTTCAGAGGTGCTATTCTGAGGTCGAAATGTAACAATGAAAGCAGTCTTTTTTATAAAAGAATTTAATGAAATGAATAATGGTTATTACTTTTTGTAGCCAGTTCCAAGTGTCCACAAATTAATAGTTTTGTATCTAAAACAAAGTTTTCAGATAGCCAGTTAAAGTTATTGAATAAGGTCTTTCTACATAATTTGTATTTTGGACAAACGAAGAAGTAATGGTAGACATCCTCAATATCGAACCCACAATGGCAAGAACATGAAGAAGGAACATTTATAATATTAGCTCTAAATAGGTCATTGTTTAAGGATGAAGCGGAACATCGCAATTGCGTTAAGATAATATTTAATTTTCTTGCGCTGTACCAATAAAACGTTTCAATTTTACATAATCATGATAATAGACTATCGTTTTTTAATTCTTTCTAAAATTTAGAAATAGAGTCCACATTGCGAATTTTTGGATAAAGTTTATTCCATTCACGTATTGTAGATCGAAGGAATCAGCAGTAAGGGAAAGTCTACAAAATGCAACAATAATATCATGACCTTTTTGCAACGGATAGCTGGTTGTACTTTGTACACAAATATTACATAGGTACTCTGGTGCATGCTTTTGGTTCATGTTATAAAACTTCTGTAATTTTCTTCTCCTTCTTTCAAAAAGAGATTCCTAGCCAACCTCAGAATATAAAGTTTCAGTTTTTATAAATATTTGTAGACCTGTTACTCATGTTACTATTCTTGCGGCTTCTAACTGCAAATTTTCTAATTTATGTGAGTAGCCTATTCCACAACTATTCCACACTTCCGTGGCATATTAAAAAATGGGTCGAATACAAACTAAGTACAATTTTTATACGACCGTAAAAATGGAAATTGTTTGGTCCTATATTGGTATCACGTTGGCGTCGGCGTCATCGTCGTATGTCGTTTTCGCACTATAGTTTTTCGCACTATAACTAAAGTGCGTATAAGTGAATAGAAATCTTTGAAATTTAAATACAAGTTTATGACCACTAAAAGAGGGACGAAAGATACCAAAGGGACAGTCAAACTCATAAATCTAAAACAAACTGACAACGCCATGGCTAAAAATGAAAAAGACAAACAGAAAAACAATAGTACACATGACACAACATAGAAAACTAAAGAATAAACAACACGAACCCCACCAAAAACTAGGGGTGAAGGAAGGTTGGGATTCATTTTGGGAGTTTTGGTCCCAACCGTTTAGGAATTAGGGGCCAAAAAGGGTCAAAATAAACATTATTCTTGGTTTTCGCACAATAACTTTAGTATACGTTTATATAAATCAATAAAATTTAAACACAAGGTTTATGAACACAAAAGAAAGGTTGGGATTGATCTTGAAATTTGAGGTCCCAACAGTTTAGGAATAAGGGGTCAAAAAGGGGCCCAAATAAGCATTTTTCTTGGTTTTCGCACCATAACTTACGTATAAGTAAATAGAAATCTATGAAATTTAAACACAAGGTTTATAACTATAAAAGGAAGGTTGGGATTGATTTTGGGAGTTTTGGTCCCAACAGTTTAGGAATAAGGGGCGCAAAGGGTCCAAAGTTAAACTTTGTTTGATTTCATAAAAAAATAAATAATTGGGGTTCTTTGATATGCCGAATCTAACTGTATATGTAGATTCATAATTTTTGGTCCCGTTTTCAAATTGGTCTACTTTAACATGTTTAAGGTCCAAAGGGTCCAAAATTAAACTTAGTTTGATTTTAACAAAAATTGAATCGTTGGGGTTCTCCGATAAGCTGAGTCTAAAAATGTACTTAGATTTTTGATTATGTGTCCAGTTTTCAAGTTGGTCCAAATCAGGATCCATAATTATCACATTAAGTATTGTGCAATAGCAGGAAATTTCCAATTGCATAGTATTCAGCAAAAGCAAGAAATCTTCAATTGCACAGTATTGTGCAATAGCAAGAAATTTTCAATTGCACAGTATTGCGCAATAGCAAGAAATCTTAAATTGCACAGTATTTGGCAATGGCAAGTATTTTCAAATGACAGTATTGCGCAAAGGCAAGAAATCTTCAATTGCACAGTATTGTGCAATAGCAAGAAATTTTCAATATTCCTTGAAAATTTGAGTTATCTTTCTTTGTTCAGAATAGTAGTTGAATCAATCAATGTTTTATACAATATACAATGTATATTCACTTTTACTACCAACTTATAAAGTAAAACAATCTTTACCATTCAGTGATAACAAGCTTTTTTTTAAATTTTAATATTTTATGATGTATTTAAATGAGTAGTTATTGTTAGGGGCAATTAGAAATTTGAATTGAGATCAGTTTTGGAATAAGGGAAAGGGGGATGTGATTTTTTTTTATTAATATTCAACAGCATAGTGAATTGCTCAAAGACAATACACAAAAATTAAGTTCATTAGACCACATTCATTCTGTGTCAGAAACCTATGCTGTGTCAACTATTTAATCACAATCCAAATTTAGAGCTGAATCCAGCTTGAATGTTGTGTCCATACTTGCCCCAACCGTTCAGGGTTCAACCTCTGCGGTCGTATAAAGCTGCGCCCTGTGGAGCATCTGGTTATGAAATTTCTGTCAATATTCTATTGATAATTGATTTAAATTGATGTGATCATTTGTATTTGTCCATTTACGTATTTGTACATTGTAATTACCCCGACGTAGAAGAGAGGCATTTAGTTTTACACTTGTGTGTCGGTCGGTACGTACGTATGTCCGAAACTGGTTATATCGTTCTATAACTTTAGTTGGTTTTAAACAAATGGTATGAAACTTATACACAATTCTTATTACCACAAATACAACTTATACCTTTTTATGTAATGCCTGTCAATATTCTATTTATAATTGATGTATGTTGATGTGATCAGTTGTATGGCCAATTTTGTATGTGTTCATTGTAATGCGATATGTCGTTTTAATGACCCCGACGTAGTAGAGAGGCATTTAGTTTTACAGTCGTGTTTTTTATAGTTGGTTATATAGTTCCTTAAATTTAGTTTGCCTTAATCAAATGTTATGAATCTTATTACCCCAAAATTCACATCATTGGGAATTTGGGAAGCGTCACTTTTAACATTTTTGAGTTATGTTCCTTTATATTAACGATAATATGAGTAAGGGCATTGTCTAAGTTCCATGGACATATTCCCATTTATGTTATCCTCTTTTCCTCTGACACAGTTTTTTTTTTTATAATTTAAGTACAAAATATTCACTTATTTTTTTTCAGAATACAATAACATGATGAAGAGGAAAAAACAGTCTACCAAGCTAAACCGTTTAAATCGTTTAACGGGTGAAGGTACCTACGAATCGTATGACATGCGCTGTATGGTAACTGGCCAGTTCGCCGTCGGCAAATCGACTCTGGTGAAGCTATTAGTTGGGGAAATCATTCCCGAAGGAAGACATCCTACAGATGGAATCTCTCTGCTTGAAGGTCGATGTGGTCTTGATGTCAAGACAAGAGAATGGGTTCTTATAAATCCAGGTAAGAGTTGAAATACACAAAATGTTTTGTTTTTGTCCTGTCGCATTGGAGGGAGCATTAAGCGTTGTCCGTCTGTTCGTAGGTCCGTAGATAATTTGAAGTTCAGAGGTATGTCCAAACTAAGTTTAAGTACTTTTTATTTAGTTTGCCTCCAATAAATGTTAAGAAACTTACACACAATGGTTATTACCACATAACATAGATCATGAAGATCAAGGTTGAATGTTGGTGGCAACTGTTTTGCTTTTTACAATTATGGTCTTAACAAATGTAAAAATTCCTGAATTTTTTGATTTCCATTCTCTAATTTCAGTTTGCCTCAACCAAATGTTACGTAATTTATGCACAATGCTTTTAACCTTAAAATACTGATCAAGTTTGAATTTTGGTGTGTCACTTATACCGTTCTAATGTTATGTCTTTTACAAATAATAACTAAAAATAATTTTTGATTAATACTTATTACTACAAAGCTAATCAATTTTAAATTTGTGTAGCGTCGCTTCTACCGTTTTTGAGTTATGTCCATTTGTAACATTATATGGAAATGGGGTCACCTTCCATGTGCCATGAACACATTTCCCCTTTATTTATAGAACTTCACTTTGTCTCTGATAGAAAGGTCTCAAATTTTTTACCTGTTTAAGGTCATCAGTTCGTCTTTCCTTCCTGTTCTTGTCATCGCAACTCATCTGAAACCATAAAACATAAATTCATAAAACTTCGTAGATAATAGTAATATAATACTATGTAGATGTTCATATCAACAGCAAATTATGATACATTTTTTTTCTCCGAGAGATAAGTCCCTTTTAACTTAGGATTTTGACCTTAATACACTCCTGCAACAGATTGTCACCACAACTCCTCTGAAACCGCATAGCAGAATTTCATTAAACTTTGTAGTTGACGGGGACTTAATATGTAGATGTACAAATCCACAAAAACATTATGAGCTTACTTATCAGTCTTTCAACTACAGAATCTGATGAGATTTTGTTTGCCAGTGACACAATGAGGGCAAACGGTATATGAGCGTGCTAACAAAGGTTCTTTACTTTTTATAGTAATGGCAATTACGACATAATTTCACAGAATCAAGAAATAGCACATGCAACATTTTTGTTCTTCTTTTTTCTGTATTTTACCAACAAATGGACTTAGTTTTTAAACAATATTTCAATAAATGCAGAAGCTGCAGGTGGAACACATAGTTCTATGTTCCTTACATACTTTAATTTTACAAGTTGTTTTATGGTTTTTTTTTTGGAGTGGGAGGGGATTGGTTTTTTTTATAATAATTTTTGTATCAGAAATATGTATAAGTTATGTCCATACAAGGCAGAGATTTGTTACACGTTTTTGCATGGGTTGGGCTTCTTAGATTGATTTTTGGTGTTAGCCCTATTTTCAAGACTTTTCAACACCAAATCATCCTTCGTGGTTAGTGAAGCAGTCAAAACATTTAAGCATGTGTACAAAATGTACCCCTGTTTTCAATTTCATTTTTATCTCAGTGTAATTGGCTAGCACATCATATAAGCATTATCATATATTTATATCTTCTTATAATTCTATACAGTGGTGTTGGTTTTTTCATACAGGAACTTATAATGCAATGGACGGTGTATACAATAAGGTATTAATGACAACAAAAGAAGAGGAGCAACCCAATCCAAACAAAAAGTTAGACCAACCCCAAGCATCAGATATTAGTCCTTCTAGAAGTAAAGATGATGACATTGATACTCCAGGTGTTCTACAGCAGTCACAAGCTGTGTCATGGCCTCTCCCATCAAACACATCAAGTAATATCTCCAACCAAACTCCAGCATCCCTGACGTTATTACCTCAGTCGTCCTCCGTTGTACCTCTATCAAGATATCAGCTGAAACAGAAAATGAAAGCAAAGATAACTAAAGATGAAATCAGAAAGCAAATGAAAAAAGTCCTTAAAAGTGGAAAATACAAAATGAAAGTTGGAAGACTCATCTTCTGGGACTTTGGTGGACAGTATGTCTATTATACAACACACCAGACCTTCATGACTTACAGAGCTTTGTTTCTGGTTGTATTTGATGGAAGCAAAGGATTACATGAACAGGTTCCTGATGTATTGTGTTTTCCTGGGCAGCATATGATACCAACCCCAGCAGGTAATACAGTAAAAGTGTTCATTACATGATTGACATATTCAGAAGTTTTACTTCCGTCTGCATAAATGTCTTTATACAGTCCTATTTGAGACACTTGCATATGATATCGAGATAAATCAGAAAATATCATTCAGTAAAGTGCCGATTATTTATCAGTATTGTTGAATTTAAAATCATTCTAAAACCCATCTTAGATCTTTCACGGACTTAATATGTAAAGACCAGATGGATGGATAATTCTTTTTTTTTTTAAAGTCCAAAGTCCAAAAAGTTGGATGCACTACATAACGAGAACATGTAAATGACAATGTTAATGATCAAAATCACATTTTTTACTAAACAGTAGTTTTTTTTTCGATTGTTGGGGGCAATTGGACATGCAGTCGGACACGTAGAATCATCATATAAATGTTCGACGAGACAAGTGAAAAATCATTGATAAAAACATAAAACTTTCAAGACTAATTACAAACCCCTAACACATGAACTATTTTTGTATTGCTCTAAATTAATGCGTGAAATACAGGGGTATAATGAAGGGTAGGCCAGAGACATCAATGATAAAACATGCTGACTGACGGAAGCTTTTCTATCAAGTGATAAACCTAGAACACACTTTGTTACTACTTCACCAGTACTTCGGTACTGGCATGAAAAACGGATTTTTTGTGTTATTAAAATTTCCTGTTACAAAATATTAGAAATTATTATAAATTAAGGAATGAATCTCCCTCATGCAAAACTCTGATTCCTTTCACGGATTTGGCTATACTTTTTGGACCTTTTGGATTATAGCTCTTCATCTTTTATATAAGCTTTGGATTTCAAATATGTTGGCCACGAGCATCACTGAAGAGACATGTATTGTCGAAATGCGCATCTGGTGCAAGAAAATTAGTACCGTTAATTTTATTACTACCACTGGGTCGATGCCTCTGCTGGTGGACTATTAGTCCCCGAGGGTATCACCAGCCCAGTAGCCAGTACTTCGGTACTTGCATGAAAAACGGATTTTTTGTGTTATTAAAATTTCCTGTTACAAAATATTAGAAATTATTATAAATTAAGGAATGAATCTCCCTCATGCAAAGCTCTGATTCCTTTCACGGATTTGGCTATACTTTTTGTACCTTTTGGATTATAGCTCTTGATCTTTTATATAAGCTTTGGATTTCAAATATGTTGGCCACGAGCATCACTGAAGAGACATGTATTGTCGAAATGCGCATCTGGTGCAAGAAAATTAGTACCGTCAATTTTATTTTTCACTATTATCACTACTAGGTAACATAAAAGCCCAAGGTATGACTGTGCATATAATCTTGTGACCTACATCTATAAATTGGCAATGAGGGTCGATTGAAATCAAAACTTTACCCGATAAAAGAGATGATTTCAGCTTTCCAATTGTGAACTTTTCATTTCCAAGTAGCAGCATTCCAGCAGTACCTGCATGCGGTGTATATATCTCCCAATTGATATGATATTCCCGTGCTTGCATTTCCTATCATGATTTTCTTGATAGAGGGTTGAAACTCGCAATGAAGCTATCAAACATAGAGTTCCAAATGGTGAAATTAAAATCATCCCTATGTAAATTTTACGGCTACCATCACGAGTTGGTTGACCATTATGGTATATCCGTTTCACAAAGGATATCGGATATGGTCTTTACGTTGTAACTACAATCCCATTCCTTTTCATGAGTTAGACTATTTACCGGATTTGTTTTACTCAGCCATTAAAAAATAAACTAAACCTACAAAATTTGCCTCTTAATGTCAAAATGTCGTCTGTTTCGTCTACACAAGACTCATTAGTGACGCTAAGATCAACAAGTAGAAAGCATTGAGGACCCAAAATTCAAAAAAGTTGTGCCAAATACGGCAACGCTAATCTATTCCACAAATAAGAAAATTCTTTGTTTTTGCAACATTTAGAGTTTTGTTACAGAAAATTTATAAAAATGACCATATCATTGATATTCATGTCAACACCAAAGTGTTGACTACTAGGCTGGTGATACCCTCGGAGACGAAACGTCTGAATAACGATATATGTCTTTCATTGATGTTGACCTTAGACCTGTACCTGACAAACCTCAGAATCACGGTAAAATAACAGATTTAAAGTCAAAGCAGTCTTTAATCGGTAATGATCTTAGACCTGTATGTTACAAACCTCGGAATCAAGGTAAAATAAAAGGTTTAATTCTGCAATGCAGTTTTTAACCAGATTTTTGTGAAAAAAATGTCGGTTATTGAATTGGGGATGTACGGCGGTCGGGCGGGCGGGCGGTCGTGCGGTCTGGCAATCAAATGTTGTCCGTGCATTAACTCATGAACCGTTCAACCAATGCTTTTAAAATTTTAATATGTTGTTACTGACAACTAAATGAAGGTCAAGTTCGATAATGGCGATTTTTTACCATTCAGGAGTTATTGTTCTTGAAAGATTGAAAAATGGAGTTTCCAGTCGTGTCCGTGCATTTACGCATGAACTGTTCTACCAAAGCTTCCCAAATTTTCATATGTTGTTACTGATGACAAACTGGAGGTCAAGTTCAATAATGACGATTTTGACTTATACCGTTCAGGAGTTATGGTTCTTGAAAGATTGAAAAATGGAGTTTCCAGTCGTGTCCGTGCATTTACGCATGAACTGTTCTACCAAAGCTTCCCTAATTTTAATATGTTGTTACTGATGACAAAATAGAGGTCAAGTTCAATAATGACGATTTTGACTTTTACCGTTCAGGAGTTATGGTTCTTGAAAGATTGAAAAATGGTGTTTCCAGTCGTGTCCGTGCATTTTCTCATGAACTATTCAACCAAAGCTTTTAAAATTTGTATATGTTGTTACTGATGACAAAATAGAGGTCAAGTTCAATAATGACGATTTTGACTTTTACCGTTCAGGAGTTATGGTTCTTCAAAGATTGTAAAATGGCGTTTCCATTCACGTTGTTGCATTTACTCATGAACCATTCAATCTAAGCTTTTCAAATTTTAATATGTTGATACTGATGACAAAATGGAGGTCAAATTTGATATTGACGATTTTCACTTTCACCATTCATCAGTAATGGTTCTTGTTATATTGCCAGGACACAAATAAATGTTAATAAATCCGGTTTGCTGTCGTTGTGACAGCCTCTTGTTTATTGATGATGACCTTAGACATGTTCGCGTTTTTTATAAAGCTGGGTTCAAATTCATATTGAAAAATTAACGATGTTTTATTGTTTATCTAACTACTTGCTAGATTAATAAACTTAATGCTTGATATGGCAAACTGAAAACAGCATAAATAGTTATGAAAGGTACCAGGATTATAATTTAATAAGCCAGATACGCATTTCATTTACTCGTTAAGACTCATCAGTGACGCTCAGATCGAAATAATTATAAAGTCAAACAAGTACAAAGTTGAAGAGCATTGAGGACCTAAAATTCAAAAACGTTGTTCCAAACAATGCTAAGGTAATCTATTCCTGGGATATGATCATCCTTAGTTGTTTCGAAACATTTGGAGTTTCGTAACAGAGAATTTATAAAAATGACCATATCATTGATATTCTTGTCTTGACTACTGGACTGGTGATACCTTCAGGGACGACACGTCTAAAAACAATAAATGTCTGAGTTAGAGATGACCAGGGAAAGCAAATTTTCACATAATTTTCATATGTTTCATTTTCAGTATTTTTACAACACTGGGTCAACTGTATCCTTACTTATTGTAAAGCAGTATATACAGGAATTCCTAAGATTTTATTTGTTGCAACTCATAAAGACAGAGTACCAAAGGTAAGGGAACAAAGTTATCTGATATATTGGCCTTTGTTCTAATACTATATGAAATAGTTCAACTATATCTATATCAATCTCAATATAATGTTATTCCATTAGATATTTATAAGTTTGGCAATCATGAGTTTTGACCCTTTAATGATTTAATTAAGTTATAATCAGTAAACGGCTTGCTGTCAATTTTCCTGTCCTCATCAATGATTGTTCTTCAGAACTTTTTTTAGATTAATGATATAGTGGTAAATTCCTTTTACATGAACTTAAGTATTGCATAGATTGTTCTTCACCATGATCTGATCACTCTCATGTACTTTCTTTAAAGGAGGATATTGAAACACGGCGTACAGAGTTATATAGCGGAGTAGAAGAGTTATTCAAAGACCACGAAGGACGAGCACATCTGGTTATCAACAACAAAATATTTGTCAATGCCACAGACAACACAGATCCAGAGATCAATGTCCTAAAGAAAGCAATCACAGATCTTACCTTTCAACATCCATGTTGGGGAGAGTCAATGCCCAATGCCTCTGTTCCTCTTGAACTTGAGATTGCTAACCTGGTAGCAAACGGGAATCAAATATTGTCATTGTTGGAAGTTGAAGAATTAAATGCCATCAGCAAGGTGTCCGTCTTGTCAAAGGAAGAGCTTAGTGATTTCCTTCACTTCCAGCACTCACTTGGAAAGATGATCTATTTTGATACCCCACAGTTGAGAGGTTATGTGATCATAAGTCCGCTACTTCTGGTCGAAGTTATGAGATCGTTTGTTACAGGTACTATCTTATATAATATCAACATGTATACTCCGTGGTCATCAAACACTGCCCGATTCCCATAGTACATGTCAATAATCTCTGAATCTTTATATCGTCCGACGCCAAATATATGTCCAAACAATTCCATATTAACTATAAAAGATAAATACTTACAGTCATACAACTTGTTAAAACAGTTATCGTACTCAGACTCAGAAATCATCCAATCAAGGAAAGTTTTTTTATGACTGAAATGCCTGAAATTAACACTTTTTCCCACAATCACAGAAAAAGAAAAAAAGAAACTTAAAACACGTTCACCTGGCAATTGCCACTACTTGACGTCAAAGATTCTATTAAACTATACAAACATTTGCAATCAAATTTTAAATAAATGGTCAGTAGGGTATCTCTTCTAAAGTATGTGTGGGTGGGTTTTTTTTCATTCCTGTCAGTAAATCAATGTAGAGTAGCTAACATGTCTAAATATTTATCATACGTAATAAATGTGTAAATGGTATCAATATCTTGAAGTATTATACTATATAGGGAAAATATAAGAAGATCAAACATGATCAGAACGTTAAGATCTGCCTACTTCCAGAACTCTCATAGAAAAAATTGTTTTCCTTTTTTCTATGAAAAAAATAATTAGTTTTAGTAAAAGTAAGTACACACTGCATATTGCAATATAACAGATCTTCAATATAAGACCAACAATAACTTTATGCCAGTCCTGTTATCTCGGAAACTTATTAAGATAGGTACGTTAAAAAAAAAATCTACACACTATTGGATCACCTTAATTAATTGTTTGTCTATGGTAATATGTGGCGAAGACATGGATTTGTGCCCTCGCTACAATCAAACCAAATACATAAACATTGATATATTTTCTATGTCTCTGCTAAGTACGCAACTTTTTAGAGTATGAGCTATGACTAGTCGGCTCCGATTTAGAATAAATATCCGGCTAAGTTGACTCCTAACTTTTAAATAAATGTCTTTAAAAATATTCAAAATACAATTTCTCTTATAAAATGAACCACACAATTTGTAAATTAAAACAGAACACGTAAATGAAATATCATTGATAAATTACTTCATAAACTAAAATGTTAACTAACTAAATTACCGAACATCAACGAAATTCAAATTAGAAATCTTTTACACTGTTCTGCTGTACTATTTCGTAGATCTGTTTAGTAGATTTTTTGTCTCCCTTTTTTACACTGTTCTGTTGTACTAATTCGTAGATCTGTTTAGTAGATTTTTTGTCTCCCTTTTTTACACTGTTCTGTTGTACTAATTCGTAGATCTGTTTAAGTAGATTTTTGTATCCCGTTTTCACACTGTTCTGTTGTACTTATTCGTAGACCTGTAGATTTTTGTCTCCCGTTTTCACACTTTTCTGTTAACCTAATTCGTAGATCTGTAGATTTTTGTCTCCCGTTTTCACACTGTTCTGTTGTACTAATTCGTAGATCTGTTTAGTAGATTTTTGTCTCCCGTTTTCACACTGTTATGTTTACTAATTCGTAGATCTGTTTAGTAGATTTTTGTCTCCCGTTTTCACACTGTTCTGTTGTACTAATTCGTAGATCTGTTTAGTAGATTTTTGTCTCCTGTTTTCACACTGTTCTGTTGTACTAATTCGTAGATCTGTTTAGTAGATTTTTGTTTCCCGTTTTCACACTGTTCTTTTGTACTAATTCGTAGATCTGTTTAGTAGACTTTTGTCTCCCGTTTTCACACTGTTCTGTTGTACTAATTCGGAGATTTGTAGATTTTTGTCTCCCGTTTTCACACTGTTCTGCTGTACTATTTCGTTGATCTGTTTAGTAGACTTTTGTCTCCCGTTTTCACACTGTTCTGTTGTGCTAATTTGTAGATCTGTTTAGTAGATTTTTGTCTCCCGTTTACACACTGTTCTGTTGTACTAATTCGTAGATCTGTTTAGTAGACTTTTGTCTCCCGTTTTCACACTGTTCTGTTGTGCTTATTTGTAGATCTGTTTAGTAGTTTTTTGTCTCCCGTTTTCGCACTGTTCTGTTGTACTAATTCGTAGATCTGTTTAGTAGATTTTTGTCTCCCGTTTTCACACTGTTCTTTTGTACTAATTTGTAGATCTGTTTAGTAGATTTTTGTCTCCCGTTTTCACACTGTTCTGTTGATTGTTTTCTTCATATTCAATCGTCATCATTTAACTTTTACAAAACATTTTCGACTATGAAACTTCTCAGCAAAGCTTAACCAAACTTCATAGTCCTCATAAGGGTATCTAGTTTAAAATAGAAAATCTGACAGGGCCATGAAATATCAAAAGGTTGAGATCTATTAATAAGCTGTCTGTTAGCAGCAACACTGTCAGGCAACTTCTGATAGAAGTTATTGACCTTTAATTACGAATGCTACAAGTCTTTTGTTTTATATTTTTTTCCTTTTCAGTTAAAAACGTTAAAAAAAGATGGAAATGTAAAAACCTGACATGATCAGCAATACAAGATCTTCAAATAAGTCATTTTTCCGAAATCGTTAGTTAAGTCTTTACAAAGGCCAAGGAATTAAAGTGACCTGAAACGATTCATTTTACCGTTTTGTGGTATAGGCTAGTTTCGTTATTGTAAGATACTTTTAATACTATTTTCAATTATCAATTTATATTTTTCACTTAACAGATATTGCCTTTTGGCCGAAGAAAGGTCTCATACGAAATACTTTTGAAAGGATGTCAGAAAGTGGAATAGTACAAAGAAAAGAGCTGTATCTGATTTGGGAACAAAAGCACTTCAAGAAACTATCACCCTACAAAGAGTTCATATTTGATATGCTCATCCACCTTGATATTCTATCAGAGCAACGTAGATATGATACTTATACGGGAAGTCGGTTACCAGTGGAAAACTTCTTTGTTCCCTGTATGCTCATTCAGAGAAATGCCACAAGATTCATGACCCACGAATGCACACCAGAGAAAGCCATTAGTCTAGCATTTGTATTCAAAGGGACAATAATACCACCAGCCTTACCAAATCGTCTCATTAGCGCATGTCTCAGTATGTGGGCTGTGAAGACATTTGAAGAAAAACAACTCCTGTTTTCAGGATTCGTTGGTTTATCATTCGATAATGCACATGATATTGTTGTGTGTGTTGAAGGTAATAAGATATTGCTCTACATAGTCCACGAAACCTCCAATGGACTGATCGTGCCAGATATAGCCACTGGTATCAAGGAATGCATGTTTACAACATTAGAGAGAATCTCAGATTTCTATAAGTCCACAGTCTCCTCTAGTAGGCAAAAACTACCCTTCCACATAGAATATGCATGCTCCAGGTTAGAATGCCATGTCACTGAAGAGGCAGCATTGACAACTGATGAATGGATCTGTGAGGAACATAAGATTGTACATACTAAAGACAAGTGGAATATTTGGAATCAAGACCAGGTAAATTAAGTTGATATTATATAATAAAGTATCTAATCAATTCAAACAGAGCTGACTTGTGGTTTGCTTATGTAATCTCCATAAAAAAGAAAACAACAGGTTAAATCAAACAAACTCACAAGATCAATTTCCTATTCAACTTATATAATTTAAGATCAGGTATGTACAGTATGTAGACTAAATGAAACAGGAATTTATTCTCTGAATTTTTTTTTTTTCCATCTCTTTCTTGTATATTAGATTGGTCTGCAATCTTTAAATCTTAGTATTTTGTACTTTTTCTTCAAAAGAGCCACACCAGAATACCTAACATTGCAGGGTAAATACTCCTTTTCGACATTATCAAACATATGGCTCAATACATCCTTTGAAGCCTTGTCGTGAATTATATGCAAAAGTGTTGTAGGGGCTAAAATATTAAACCGATATACAATGTATCGTGTTAAGGAGGGGTATTTGCGAAGAATACCAGTCAAGAGAATGTTAAATTTTGCGAGCAGTACTGTAAGGTGAGGGAAATTCATTCTCAAGACTGGTATTTTTCGCAAATACCCCTCAAGAACATGATATATCTGTTTAATTACACCGAATGTTAACTTTCAAAAACACATTGATGATCATGATGTTACAAGCGCTCAGTCGGATTTGGCAAATACCACGGCAGAGAGGGTAAAAGGGGCATATCCTTTTTGCCTATACCCCGTTGAAATTAAAAAATGAATGATATTCATTTGATAACAGTAAATTGGTTAAAATACACTGGCTATCAACCAAACAATACCCAGGATTCTTACATAAGGTGTAATTATGTATAAAATTTTGTAAATACATTAAACATTGAGTGTTTCACTGCTGAGTTCTCCAAGATTTGCTTTGAAAATACAATCCTTGATTTTTTATTGATTAATTTATAACAACCACGATTTTATTTCAGACAAAAGAACAATGTGAAGTGAACTGTCCAGGTAATAAACATTAAGTAAATATTACCAAACTGAGCATTATAGTTATTCAATTCAAAACATTTTTGAATAATAGATATATAAATTCATTCTATATATCAAATTTCTCAAATGTAAGGTTTTCTAGTGGGTCAGACATATTTTAAGATAAATACTATAAGATAAGAAATAATAATATAAAACAGCTATATAGAAATAGGAAGATGTGATATAAGTGTCAATGAGACACCATTAGGCTAAGTTTATGATTAGATCAGAACAACATTTAGCACCAGCAGATATCTATAAATGTAATTCTTAACTATTACCATCACAAACGTTTTTTTGCAACCCTGACTATTTGGATTCTTATTTCTCATCAAATTTAAAAATTAAGCATCTTGTAAAATGACTAATTAATAAGTCAATTTGTAAATTTCGAACCTTGCACCTGTTGCAAGGGATTTTATATAATTATTAAGAATTACTTTAGAGTGTCAAAAACTCGTTGGAAGTACTTGATAAATTACATGCTTATATTGGTGATTTTGAATCTGATTAAAAGTAATAATTTTTCTACCCTATATACCACACTGCCTCACTTTCTTATTAAGAAACAATTCACACACCTATTTAAAAAGTCAGAATGTGAATATATATGTTCAAACTCTTTTAGGTCATTTTTAGTAGCAATAAACAAAAGAACTTTGTCAATTGGACATGCTTTGATACTATATATGCACTTGAATTTTTACTGATAACATTTTTGTTCGCTTTGGAGATTCTGTATATCGTCAGGTTATCGGAATTCCAATGGGGACTAGCTGTGCACCACTTATTGCAAACCTGTTTTTGTATTGCTACGAGTTACAATTTATGACAAAAATCAGCAAAGACCCATCGAAACAACATCTGATGCAAAATTTTAATAATACTTTTAGATATTTGGATGATATTTTAGCTCTCAATAATGACGACTTCAGTATGTATTATGGAACGCCAAAACTGTCTTGTTATGGCCATTTTCATTATATGATGTGCATTTACCTTTATATGATGTGCACTTTTCATTATATGATGTGCATTTACCTTTACATGATGTAAACTTGTCATTATATGATGTGCAAACACCTTTATATGACGTGCAAATATGCTTATATTATGTGCAAGTATCTATATATGATGTCCAAACATCTCTATATGATGTGCAAATATAGTTATATGATGTGCATAAATACTTATATGATGTGCAAATGTTCTTATATGATGTGCAAACATACTTATATGATGTGCAAACATACTTATATGATGTGCAAACATTCCTATGTGATGTGCAAATATCCTTATATGATGTGCACATATACTTATATTATGTGCAAATGTACTTATATGATGTGCAAATATACTTATATGATGTGCAAACATCCTTATATGATGAGCATTTTCCCTTATATTATGTGCAAGCATCTTTATATGATGTGGTTGTGTCATTATATTATGTGCAAACATCTTTATATGATGTGGTTGTGTCATTATATTATGTGCTTGTAATCTTATATCATGTGGTTCGGTTAACTTCATTATATGATGTCGAAACGTCATTATATGATGTGCTTTCATCGTTGTTATGGTCAATGAACATGATTACGATGAGAATGATTACTGTCAACGTCATAACTGATTCCGATCTGCTTCTGCAGAATTAATATAAACCCGGATCAAATCTGTAGCTATCGTTTGGAAAATGGTTGAGATGTAAAAAGAAATAAACCTAGACATGTTTGTTCCTCGATTTAAGATGAAAAAAAAATCACACCAGATATTATTGGAAAATTGTCAAATTGTGAATTGCAAAGTTTAGTTTTAATCAATGGGTCTACAATAATGAACATACGAGGTCTGCAATAATGGGCATACAGTTAAAATTATTAAATTAAAGAAATGGTTCTTTTACGCCATGCTCTATGCTCATTGTACTAGGCTTATATTTGACAATATCTTTATATCTTGCGTTAGCAGCTTTTTTTTTTAAAGAAGTCAATACATGAATTTCCAGTATGTTTATTGATTTGTAAAGTTTACTTTGCTGATCATCTTAGCTGTAGAAGTTTGTCTTTATATATCACTTTTCTGAAGAAAGACACAAAAAATGAACAAAAAACGGACATTGATAGGGTAATGACTAATATAATGGACCGGTCATTTGCAACCCCCATAAAGAGGAGATAGGAAAAATTAATGGAGCCTTTAATTTTGATTTTTTTTTAAAAATAAAATGGTGGTATTCAATTGTTTATATTTATAGATTTGACGCAGCATAATGTTCTTGCGATGTGTTCGTTGTCCGTAAATACTTTATTGCCAGACAAAAACTTTTTAGAAATAAGGGGCCAAAACGGCACTTAAAACAAGCAATACTTAGGGTTCTTTGATGTGTTGAATCTACCAATATATTAAGATTTCGGATAATGGACAATATATAATAGGTAATTGCCCAATTTCAACTTTTGAAAATCTTAGACCACATTTATTATGTGTCACAACCTATGGTGTGTCAGATATTGAATAATAAATTAATTCAAATTAAGACCTGTATACCCTCATCGTACTACCCCCTCCCCCGTATTAATTAATAGTTTTGACTCGAAAGACGTCAATTTTACGTCTAGCTCCGCTAGCCTCATCTGTTAAAATCTAAATCCTTATTTTTTTTAACAAATAATTAATTTTCTTCTAGCAGAGTTTGTTCCATCTGAAACTAGTAATATTAAATGAAGGTGTGATAAATATCAATGAGACCATAACCGGTATAGCCAAAATAAAATTCAAGTCGCAAACAACTTCCACACTTGTTCTCTGGTGGGTTTTATTAGTGGGGGGGGGGGGTAAAATTGATGTCTGGAATTATTGTGGTTTTTCCTATTTCACGGTAATAACTTGGAAAAAAATTAGAGGAATTCCCATTTTCCTACCCCGTCCCCACCACCAATGATGAAAATGACAATAATTATAATTTACTTATTTTTAAATCTGTTCTTATAATATATAAAAAAAAGACTATGTGGTATGATTGCCAATGAGACAACTCTCCACAAGAGACAAAAAGAACACAGAAATTAACAACTATAGGTAACCGTAAAGCCTTCAACAATGAGCAAGCCCATACCGTATAGTCAGTATAAAAGGCCCCATGATGACAATGTAAAACAACTCAAACGAGAAAACTATTTTGCTAAGAAAAGGTTTCTCTATAAATAAGTATCAAGATAATAGGCAATAAAGCAACAAAACTCATAAGAGCCAAAATTGCCCAAAATGGGACCTTAAAATATACCATAGAATATATTCACATACATTGCACTATTATTATTATTTTTTTAATCTTCTGTAGTTTTAAAGATAAACGCAAAATATTAAAAGTCACCGCCGTAAATCTTTACTTAGAAAAACTGAAAACACAACTCTCTATCTGTCAGAGACCACCAGGCCTCAGTAAACAAAAAATAAATACAGTGTTTTTATGTTCATTCAGACACAAATCTAATTAAATTACAGATATTGAGTGTCCAAGCTATGCTTACGCGGATTTGAAAAGGCTACATTCTGTTTTCTGTTTTAAGACCATTGGGATTCTCGGTTTTGTCGGATTTATATACACCTTCAAAAATGTGAAAACTGAATTTCATTGGCTGATGTAATATTTACTAGAACAACCAGTATCAAAGGACTGACGAACTGAACATCGGATGACCGCTAGTTCTCGTGAAAGTCACACGCACTTGTTTAAAAGAAAATCACATGTAAATACCTGAAAGTGAGGCTAATTTACATAGATATATTTTTTTCTGAGACAAGTTCGTGCTTGGATGATGAATAAATGACAGGGACTTCAACCTCACCGTAATCACAATTATATTGTAGTGATACAAATCAGTATACTCTGGTTTGATGTTATATATTAAATTAATATTTGTATATAAGGTATAAAACAACTAATTCATAGCCCCATTGCTTTCTATCGGTGTTTTGCATTTGCGCCGATCTGCATTTCATTTGCGCCGATTTTTTCTTTCATTTGCGCCGATTTTTATTTTCATTTGCGCCGATTTTTATTACAGGTGAATAGATATAAAAAGATGTGAGTGTCAATGAGAGAACTGTCCATCCAAGTCATGTTATTTTTCATTTATCATAATAGACCTCTTCCATTTGCCACTTGTACAAAGTAATGAATTGTCAATCACAACATGTATGTAACTGTTGTCCCCTGCTCACCACTGGGAGGTGGAAAAAGGCCTACAAGATACATCTCCAGACTTTTTTCCTTGTTGACCGTATCCGTAGTTCTTTAGCATCTGTCTTTCGGACATTTACCACATGGTTATGCTCAATCTGTGTTTTGACAATAGAATCCGTGGTAACTCTGGCTTTACACGATTTTATGGTACATTAGTAAGATATGTAGTTATGTTTGAGAACACTGACCTTCCGATATGTATGGCCCTCGATGATTGCTAAATTTGCTTCTCGGTACGTTTCAATGTGCAATATGACCATCAAGTTACAACGAATTCCAGAACAATATGAATCAAAATTAACTTAAACATGGATGAAAAACAATTATAACCAGATTTTACCAGTGGTATAGCACAATACATGTAGAGTTTTAACTTACCTGTAAATCTAATTAGGAGCAAATATAAAATCGGCGCAAATGAAAGAATGAAAATTTTCAAAATCGGCGCAAATGTCATACGCCCCTTTCTATGTTAAATTCTACAATTTCATTAATTTATGGCTTCTTTGTTTTAAGTTCAAATAAAGTGGCAGTTATTTCATGTCAAAACTGTACCTTATCCTGACTTGTGCTGCAAAAAACAACATACCTTTAATTGCATATTAGAGCGTACTGGTTCCCTGAAGTTTGATAGTACAAAAACAGGAATGTCTGATCTGAACAACCGGTCAAATGTGCCCTTCTATCAAAATTTCATATACTTCTTTATCATTCAAGTAAATCTTTCAACAAGGTTTGTACAGTGGTCCCACGTCCCCAAGCTTTTATTTGATACCATAATTAACCAAATATACCCGCTACTGACAAAGATACAGCTATGCGTAGCAACTACTTTGTTTAAAATATGTACTACTTTCTTGTATGTTTTTTTCCGACCGGACCTGAATTAGTGGTTCTATACCATAACAGTTACATGTATACATAATTTTGGTCCAGATGCTATAGCATTCTATTCTTCTATTCTAATAATAGTGCAGTGCAAGTGCATGGTGAAAACTTTTCTGTAATAATTCGGATTTTCTAATAGTTTGGATTTATGAAGGCATTCATTTTTCCCGCATAGATGTTCTTGAGATATTCTTCCGCATGCGTTAACACAATTGTTCTGTACGTGTGCATATATATTACATACAAATGTCAAATCTCTGTTGCGACAATACATCGGAATGCCCTCACGGTCATCGCGATGTAAACATGAAGTGTGGGCAGGAGGACGTGTTCCTTGTTTCAGGACAAACATATTATTCGACTTAGATGTAAAAACTCTTTTTAAAAAATAATATGGTTATTTTTTTAATTTCATTATTGTTTTATTTTTTCTCTCATTATCAATGGAAACAATTATTTTGATTCCCTCCTGAAAAAAGATAAACTATCTTAAAAAAGTTTCAAGAAACTTGGAATCAAACATTTACAAAAAAAAACATGCCCCCCCCCCCTTTTGACCCGCAATCACCAAAAAAAAAATTCAATGGTCATTATGTTAGCCCTGTTTACGGAGTTGTATATCTGAATGGCTTTCCTTTTATATAACGGGTATAACTGTCTAGTGGCGGTGCTTTCATGGTAGCATGTTAGCCTCTAGTGTTGGTGGTCGTAGGTTCGAATTCCGGCCGGTTCAAAACCAAAGAATTTAAAATTGGTATTTGCTGCTTCCCTGCTAGATTAAGGAGTAAAATCAACGTTAAAAAGCAATCAATCAACAAATTAACCAACCAATCATCCATACCGGTATGATTATATATGCAACAGAGGATAGCTATCGTTATAAAATATTTTTAAAACTGACTGAGTATCATTGGTGACTTTTGCAATGAATAGAAATAGGAAAATATGATATGAGTGCCAATGAGACAACTCTACATCTAAGTCATAATGTGTAAAAAGTAAACAATTATAGGTCAATTGAAATTACGGCCTTCAACACGGAGCTTTTACTCAAACCGAAGAAAAAAAAATAAGAAGCCACACAATTTGTTTCATCAAATTTTCGCCACTGCCGGGAAATTCTTCAGCTAGTTCCTGCATTAATTGATCTTAATCTTTCGCCGAAATGTTTGAAACGTTAATTTTTGTTAAAATGCACTGTCTCACTTTATCTTAAAAATGCACTTTCGCTTAAAGATTACAGATCTATTTCTAAAATGTAATAAGTTAACTGTATGCTCATTATTGTAGATCTCGTATATTCATTATTGTAGACCCACCGATTAAAATTCATAATTTGACAATTTTCCATCAATATTTGGTGTGATTTTTTTCATCTTAAATCGAGAAACAAACATGTCAAGGTTTTTCTCTTTTTAAATAACTTAAGATTTGATCCGGGTTATATCAGTTCTGAAGAAGCAGATCGGAATCAGTTATGCCGTAGAAAGTAATCATTTTAATCGTAATCATGTTCATTGACCATAACGACGATGAAAGCACATCATATAATGACGTTTCGACATCATATAATGAAGTTAACCGAACCACATGATATAAGATTCCAAGCACATAATATAACGACACAACCACATCATATAAAGATGTTTGCACATAATATAAGGGAAAATGCACATAATATAATGATATTTGCAAATCATATAAAGATGTTTGCACATAATATAAGGGAAAATGCACATTATAAAAGGATATTTGCACATCATATAAAGATGTTTGCACATAATATAAGGGAAAATGCACATCATATAAGGATATTTGCACATCATATAAGTATATTTGCACATAATATAAGGACATTTGCACATCATATAAGTACATTTGCACATCATATAAGTACATTTGCACATCATATAAGTGTGGTTGCACATCATATAAAGATGTTTGGACATCATATAAAGATGTTTGGACACCATATAAAGATACTTGGACATAATGTAAGCATATTTGCACGTCATATAGAGGTGTTTGCACATCATATAATGACAAGTGCACATCATATAAAGGTAAGTGCACATCATATAATGACAAGTGCACGTCATATAAAGGTAAATGCACATCATATAATGACAAATGGTCATAACAAGACAGTTTTGGCGTTCCATAATGTATACTAAAGAAATGTTTCCTGTTAAACTTACTTTAAATAAAGCTAATGCTAACAATTACCACTGCCCTTTCCTCGATCTTCATATCCATATCATTAACGGAAAGCTTAATACTAAAATTTATGATATAAGAGATGATTTTTCATTTCTTATCGTTAATAATCCATTTTAGATGGTGACGTTCCCTTGTCACCATCTTACGGTGTTTATATATTTCAACTTGAACCATTCGCTCGTGTATGGAACAACGTTTTAGATTTTAAGAAGCGAAATTTATGTATTACTGAAAAATTATTACATCAGGGTTTTGGATATAACAAACTAGTCAAAACATTTACTAAATTTTATGATCAACAACGACATCATTCGTAAATATAACTCAACATACAGACTTCTTATACCTTCAGGTATTTCATATCCAATCCTTTATGGTAATATTCTTTATAAAGCACAAACATGTCAGTTTCACCTCAGAAGCTAACAAAACCTTTAAATAGACTTATTAAGAAGGGATATAGTTACAATACTGTTGTCAGGTCATTAAAGATAACATATTTTGGCTTTAATATTGATTATCTTATAGGGTCTTTGCATCGGAACTAAGCACATTTATTCATAAACCAGTTATTGGCATGACATGGGTTATGTTCTTCTCATATATGTAAGAATGGTATGATACTAAACCTCTAACGGGAGGGATTGGGCCTGACATTCATATGATGAAGACATAATCTTTTTATCAGTTTAATTGAAGTCTGGAGCTGGCATGTCAATTAATTGATAGTAGTCAGTTTTTTATGTATTATTGTCATTTTGTTTATTTTCATATGTTGCATTTTTTAACATCAGACTCGGACTTCTACATTGGCTACAGGGTTGATCTCATAAACATGTTTAACCCCACCGCATCAATTTTTGCGTCTGTCCAAAGTCAGGAGCATCTGGTCTCTGTTAGTCTTGTTTTATTTTTAATTTCAGTTTCTTGTGTAAAATTTGGAGTTTAGTATAGCGTTCATTATCACTGAACTAGTATATACATTTGTTTAGGGGCCAGCTGAAGGACGCCTCCAGGTGCAGGAATTTATCGCATTGAAGACCTATTGGCGACCCTCTGTTGTTGTCTGTTCTATGGTCGGGCTGTTGTCTCTTTGACCCATTCCCCATTTCCATTCTCAATTTTATTGTCATTTTTTCAAATCACTGAAATTTTAAAATTTTAAAATGAAAAAAAAACTGCCTGTTAACTTTCTGGTGTAAATTGATGAAAAAACTATTTTATGATACACATAATTAAAACGAATATATCTCCCCCTCTCCCCCCCCCCCCCCGAAAAACTTTGGTAAAATTAATAGTTTGCTTCCAATAACAGATTTGTCAGTCTACGTCTATAATATGTTCTTTTTTTGTGTGAAAGTATGCTGAGTATGTACTCACTCTGTATTTCAGATTGTAAGTTTTTGAATTTCTTGTCCATGTTGCCATGATGGTAAAATGACAAGATATTCTGATAGAACAAAATTTACAAAATGATTTTTAGAAAATCTAGATTCAAAACAGAAGTTTGTAATATGGAACATATCTTCGCTAGCCAAGGGTTACGATCCATTTCCCTCCTATCCACCCTTGGCAGATTAAGCCAACATTTGTGATAACAATGTTGCGCTATCAATCGGTAGATTAAAGTCACACCAATTCCGAATGCATTATTCTTGACCAATGGTTGCACTTGAACTGTTCAATTTAAAGGTAAAAACACAGTAGCGTCTAGATACTAAACACTTGGTAAAGCAGAAAACTAAATATCCGTTGACATTCATGTATGTGTGCAAAAGACATACACAGGAACTTCTATAAGTTGATTAAAACATTCAACTTGTCACTAGATATAATTGTATGCTTTGGGATGTAAATGAAATTTAAACACAAGGTTTATGACCATAAAAGGAAGGTTGGGATTGATTTTGGGTGTTTTGATCCCAACAGTTTATGAATTAGGGGCCAAAAAGGGTCCAAAATAAGCATTATTCTTGGTTTTAACACAATAAATTTAGTATAAGTAAACAGAAATCTATGAAATTTTAACATAAGGTCTATGACCACAAAAGGAAGGTTGGGATTGATTTTGGGAGTTTTGGTACCAACAAATTAGGGGCCAAAAGGGTCCAAAATTAAACTTTGTTTGATTTCATAAAAAAATGAATTATTGGGGTTCGTTGATATGACAAATCTAACCGTGTATTCAGATTCTTAATTTTTGGTCCTGTTTTCAAATTGGTCTACGTTAAGGTCCAAAGGGTCCAAAATTAAACTTAGTTTGATTTTAACAAAAATTGAATTCTTGGGCTTCTTTGATATGTTGAATCTAAACATGTACTTAGATTTTGGATTATGGGCCCAGTTTCAAGTTGGTTCAAATCGGGGTCCAACATAATTATATTAAGTATTGTGCAATAGCAAGAAATTTTCAATTGCACAGTATTGTGCAATAGCAAGAAATCTTCAATTGCACAGTATTGTGCAATAGCAAGAAATTTTCAATTGCACAGTATTGCGCAATAGCAAGAAATCTTCAATTGCACGGTATTGTGCAATAGCAAGAAATCTTCAATTGCACAGTATTGCACAATAACCAGAAATATCTAATTGCACAATAATGCTCAATAGCAAGAAATTTTCAATGGCAGAGTTTTTATGAAATATTCTTTGAAAAATGGAATTATCTTTATTTGTCCAGAATAGTAATTGAATCAACTTAGATTATTGTTTACCAACTAATAAAATAAAACAATCTTTACCATTCAGTGATTGCAAGCACTTTTTTACATTTTAATATTTTATGATGTATTTGAATGACTAGTTATTGTTGCAAACTCCATTAGAAATTTTAATTGAGATCAGTTTTGGAATAAAGGAAAAGGGATGTGAGAAAAAAAAATTGGGGGGGGGGGGGGTCAATTTTTCTCATTTCAGATTTCATAAATAAAAAGAAAATTTCTTCAAACATTTTTTTGAGAGGATTAATATTCAACAGCATAGTGAATTGCTCAAAGACAAAATAATATTTTAAGTTCATGGACCACATCCATTCTGTGTTAGAAACCTATGCTGTGTCAACTATTTAATCACAATCCAAATTTAGAGCTGAATCCAGCTTGAATGTTGTGTCCATACTTGCCCCAACTGTTCAGGGTTCAACCTCTGCGGTCGTATAAAGCTGCGCCCTGCGGATAATCTGGTTGTTGGATGCAGCGAGTTACGACTGCAACCAATGAAAATGATAACCCTGTGTCTCCGGAATTTTATCTCAGTCCGCCATGGTTGGAGTGAACGGAAGTGGATCATTACCTTTGACTAGCGAAGATGGAACAGAGAAAAGGGAAGTGTTTGATTTACTGATTGTTGTTTGTTTGTGTTTAGTAGCAAATGTTTCACGCGTATTTAGGACGAGAATATATAGATTATAAATCAAATAGGTAAGTCTGCAATTGATTGACCCGTATGAAGGACACGGATTTTGACTGTGATTTGTTTGATAAGAACAGAGATGTTGCCTTGCAATAGGCAACCATAGGAACGATCAAGTCATGCAGAGAGTGTAGCCCTCTCATGAAATGAGGCAATATAAGTAATGTCTCTTTTCAGAAAAAAAATATATGTATATTTGTCCTGCACAACAAACAGCCTTCCGCCCGTTTAGCATGGGTTTCATTATATGAGGCCATGTCTTGGTTGTGATGTATAGTAAAGAGTATCTTCGTCTTTACTTCTGGAAAGGATGTGTTTTGTCTTTATAATCTGACGAATAAAAATGTCAGTAGTGTATCGATGTGAAAATTTTTCGAAATCAACCAAGGCCAAGGTCAACAAAAACTAAGATAATGCAAATAACTCAGAAACGAGACCCAGTGCGTCAACACGCTAAGCACCTGCGATCACCTCGAGTTTTCGTTGGGGTTCCTGTTGCTTATTCTTCAGTTTTCTATGTTGTGTCGTGTGTACAATTGTTTGTCTGTCTGGTTTTTTTTTCATATTAATCCATAGAGTTGTCAGTTTATTTTCGATTTATGAGTTGTCCTTCTGGTATCTTCTGGTCGGTGTCTCTGCTGATGAAAATTTTGTTTCGCGAAGACATCATCCTCACAGTAACAAAATTTCATGAATTTACGAAGATCTAACAGGATACTTGTTCGGACGTCGCCCAGTAAAAAAAGGTCAGAAATAGACGTCACCATGGACACAGGGTCGTCTGATACGGCAGGTGACCCCTCATCACCAGACATGTCTTATATCTGAAACATGACTCATTCAAATCATCATTATAGTGACAATAACAATATAACACATATACAGTCATGTTCAGTTCTCCTTTAAGATATTTTGGATTTTGATGACTGAACAACACTGTTTGGAAATGTGAGACCAAAGGCTGCAAAACTTGTGACATTTTGATAACAGATGCTCAATTCACTATAGCAATTTTACTAAGAAGTCATATTTTACCAGTAGTTACGATGATTTGAATTGTAAATCGATAAAATAAATGTCGTCTACGGATAAGAGTGTAACTTTTGCGGATTGGTATACTTCGGTGAAACGGAATGAAGGCTAAACAAACGTATGTGCGGTCATACTATCAGAAATTAACCTCAATGCAAACGACATATTTTATCAGCATTTTAATAAGTCTGAGCATTCCATCGTTACTATGACAGTTCGCATTATCGAAAAAAATATACCACAACTTTAACAATCCTCATCTTGCAACGTCTCTCGATAGACAAAAAGAGGACAACTGGATTAGACAGTTGGGAACTGCGACACCATATGGTTCCAATGACAAAATTGATGGTATAGGTATTATATATATTCCTTCGTGTAGCTCGGTGAATGTCATGAATAATTTCAACTGTACTCCTCGACGTAGACGCATTCATGGTCATCATCATTATACATAATCTACTCTGAATGATGTCTCTATTAATGACTTGCTGCCATTGATACATAAACGGTTAGGTATTTATCACATTCGCACAAAACTTGATTCATTACCCCTTTCAAAACTTCATTCTCTGTTCAATTTAAGTTTGGAAACCACTGCTGCAAACTCTCATTTAAACCAATACAAACTTACAGCTATCATTTTGGATATTGCAAATCACAGACTTTTCAAACCAGTTCGTAATGGGAAATATGAAAAAGAGAAAAGACAATTTCTTAATCTTTCCTTTGCCAACAAATTAAACGTCTCGATGGCGTCAACTTAAGCAATATCCATCATCTAAATTAATTCGGTCAAAAATACCTCCTTATTTCAAAGATCAGTCTGACCAGTCGTTTCCTATACCTATAACAAACATATGGTAACACACCTTTTCAATTACAAAATGTTTTTCAGGATCTCAATATTGACGACTTCAAGTCTAAACCTCCTGATTGCACTTGTGCAAAACATGTGATATAAGTGGAAAATAGCAATGAATTTGATAATTATCATAATCAAACTTAACTTTGTGAAAGAATTGTGTATTTCCAATAAATAGTTTTTGAGTAATGAAATTTTCAAATGTTATTACTAATCAAGTCAGTCTTTTTGAGTGAAATTTTGAGAAAAATGGGTGAAGGGTACAACAAATTATTTTACCAGAAACATAAACATCCCATATAGCTGTTTCTTTTCAAATTTCCTAGATATGTATTTTTTTCATTCATTTATAACAAGGAAGTTGAAAAATATGCATTTTGTTCTTCAAACAGAGAAAAATCACAAATTTCCAAAATTGACAACATGGTAAATTTGACACTAAAAAGCATCAAAATATGATAAAACTTTCTTATATTAACACCTACCTATAGTTTTTATTAGTTGAGTTCAGATTGGTCCCCTTCATCTTTATTGAGAGTATGAAAAAAGTTTAATTGTGGAACTGTGATTTTTTTCACAATAATAGCACAAAAATGGGTAAAAATTGATGAAAAATGGAAAAATCACCAAAAATTGGGTACTTTCAGAAGGCTGTAGAAAAAAAAAGAAGCGCACTATCATATAATTTTTTCTTTACCAATTATTTTTTACAGTCATATAAACCCAAAAATCAGGTTTATAAAAAAAGTTTAATTCTAGAAATGTTTGGCTCCTCAGAGAGGTACATCCTTAAAGGTGACTTCAATATTGTCAATAACATTTCTCTGCGAAATGTGTTATCGAAAAGTTCGAAATAACATGAGCCTAAATCCATCAATTGAGTCAAAATCTTTAATTGTTTTTACATGGGCGGTAATGGTAACTTTTTTTCCTGCAGCTCAGTCCATATCGTAAACTTAGATCTGTATGATAGCTTGTTTCGAAGCTGTGACATTTTCACATATGTGGTTAAATTTTCGGGGTACGAAGTGAGTTGACTTTTCCGTAAATTAGCATACCCAAAATATCCCCCTTTTATACGATCGCAAAAATGGAGAATTTTTTGGTCGTATATTGGTATCATGTTGGCGTCGTCGTCGTCCGAAGACTTTTGGTTTTCGCACTATAACTTTAGTATAAGTGAATAGAAATCTATGAAATTTGATAACAAGCTGTATGACCATAAAAGGAAGGTTGGGGTTGTTTTTGGAAATTTTTGTCCCAACGGTTCGGGAATCAGGGGACAAAAAGGGCCCAAATAAGCATTTTCTTCGTTTTCGCACTATAACTTTATTCAAGTGAATAGAAATCTATGAAATTTAAACACAAAGTTTATGAACACAAAATGAAGGTTGGGATTGATTTTGGGAGTTGAAGTCCTAACAGTTTAGGAATTAAGGGCCAAAAAGGGGCCCAAATAAGCATTTTTCTTGGTTTCGCACCATAACTAAGTATAAGTAAATTGATATCTATGAAATTAAAACAAAAGGTTTATGACCATAAAAGGAAGGTTGGGATTGATTTTGGGAGTTTGGGTCCCAGCAGTTTAGGAATAAGGGGCCCAAAGGGTCCAAAATTAAACTTTGTTTGAATTCATCAAAAATTGAATAATTGGGGTTCTTTGATAAGCCGAATCAAACTGTATGTAGATTCTTAATTTGTGGTCTCATTTTCAAATTGGTCTACATTAAGGTGCAAAGGGTCCAAAATTAAACTTAGTTTGATTTTAACAAAAATTGAATTCTTGGGGTTCTTTGATATGCTGAATCTAAACATGTACTTCGATTTTTGATTATGGGCCCAGGTTTCAAGTTGGTCCAAATCGTTTTCAAGTTGGTCCAAATTGGGGTCCAAAATTAAACCTTGTTTGATTTCAACAAAAACTGAATCCTAGGGGTTCTTTGATATGCTGAATCTAAACATGTACTTATAATTTTTATTATGGGCCCAGGTTTCAAGTTGGTCCAAATCGTGGTCCAAAATTAAACTTTGGTTGGTATCTACAAAAATTTAATCCTTGGGGTTCTTTGATATACTGAATCTAAACATGTACTTCGATTTTTGATTATTGGCCCAGTTTTCAAGTTGATCCAAATTGGGGTCCAAAATTAAACTTCGTTTGATTTTAACAAAATGTGAAGCCTTGGGGTTCTTTGATATGCTGAATCTAAACATGAACTTATAATTTTATTATGGACCCAGTCTTTAAGTCTTCAACTAAAGAACTGGCTCTTCCATTACGGTATTGGATACCTAAACTACATTCGTATCCTTACAAACAACGGTATATTGCTGGATATTCCAAGTGCTCCACGAAAACTCTTTTTAAATCATTAACATCTATTCTATCAGCAATCGTGAATGTGACCTACCCAATTAGACTATTACCCGGATTTGTTATAACATGAACATCACGACGGAAGCCACATGTGGAACAGGATCTGCTTACCCTACCGGAGCACCTGAGATCACTCCAGTTTTTGGTGGTGGGGTTCGTGTTGCTTATTCTTTAGTTTTAAATGTTGTGTCATGTGTACTATTGTTTGTCTGTTTGTCTTTTTCATTTTTAGCCATGACGTTGTCAGTTGTTTTTTCGATTTATGAGTTTGACTTGTTGCTTTGCTATCTTTAGTACCTCTCTCACTAATTCAGTTTGCTCTGTTCATTTACGTCAATTTAAAAGTTAGTTTATTAGTGGGAATGGCAAATATTTGCCTCCACCTAAACGCTTCAATCCAAAATAAAGTGTCGTAATTGACCCATTAGAATAGAAATAATACATGGGGCTATACTTTATATGACGCCCGACAAGCAAAAACGACCCTTATGGCAAAAATTATGAATTATCAGATTTTTAATTAATTAAACAGAAAATACTTATGCCAACACAATGTAAAAAATTTGAAAACAATCGGTGAAAAATTAGTTTAAAAATTTCAATTTTGGTAACACATGAAATGTGTTCTAACGTAAAATTCAACGTAACGTTGAAATCATACACTTTGACGTCGATTTAAGTTTGCTGCAATTTACTACTTTACTCTTCTCCTGGTGCTTGACAAAATGTAACCTGATATCCCTTCCTAGCATTTGGATGATTTTTTTTATACATGCATAGATGTTCCTACCTAACACGTGCAGTTCTGGCTGCATGAATATCTACTGGACGAGTCAACTTATCGAACTATTATCAAGGACGGTGCAGAGTATCTATTTCTTTTAATTTGTGCATTTTATTTTTGCAAAATTAATTTCTGATTTATCATGAGCAACGATGAAATAATGGTACTTTCTGATACCATAGAATAGGTTAAATCTAAACAGATAAGATTGGTTTCTAATCTATCCATTTTCTAAGTAGTTTCATCGTCCTCTTGCTTACAATGTTAACCGACTTAACTTATTGATGATGATTTTTGGAAGAATTCTGTAACATGCGATACAGTATCACAGTTTGATCATCAATATTTTTTTTAGCTTGACAAAATCTACGAAACGTTTAATATGAACAAAGGCTTATTTTTTTCTAATATTGTCAAGTTACATGTAGCATACACATAGCAAGATAGTCAGTCATATGCCGATTTTTTTCTCCTACAATAACAGAACCGTTGAATAAAGACTTTCATTTGTTGGATTTCAAATATAAAAGAATTCTTTTTATTTTTGAAGAAATTTCAGTGTTATCTAAAATGTATAAAAAAAAACCCAACACTGCATTGTGAACTCCTGATTCTTACAGGGCACTATCTGTTTTTCATGGGGTTTGTGTTGCTCAAACTTTAAATTTCTGTGTTATATATTGTATCACTCGTTTGATTTTAAGACATGGTCATCTGAGTTTTCTGTTTATAATTTATGATTGCACGCGTGGTGTTTGTTTATATTTATTTGATATTAAGGATCAACTTGACTCATTTTTACTCTTATTTGATCTTTCTCAGGTTCAGATTGAATCAATTCATATTGCCAGTTAAAACACTTTGTCCATTCAAAATTAAATTGACAATATTAAAAATTAGAAATGAAATATAGATTAAAGGAGCTCAATGTGGGAATTTGTCGTGGAAGGTCAGTGTTTTGAACATTTAATCTAAAGGAGTGGAATGCATTTTGCCAATAGGGCGTTTAATACTGGTATTAATTTACAGCCGATTCTATTGAGTGTGAAGGCAAAGGTAATATCTTTGGTTAGCTTGATTCGCGACTAGCTTAACCGTGAAGTCATTTTTAGTTCAGGTGAACTACACTCCTTTAAATGTAAACTCAACCGTCAGATAACCAATCTATCTGTCTGTTATAAGACCAGGCTACTCCGAAAGGATTGTCGTATACCTTAGCTAACCAAAGTTATTACCCTTGCCTACACACTCAATGGAATCGGCTGTAATTAATTGAATTGTTTCCGATTTTTCATATCGGTGTCTTTTATAGCCGACAGTACGGTATGTCTTATCTCAATGTTGAAGGCATATACGTAGGACATGCGACTAGTATACTAGTATAAGAGTCCGACCTACGACATAAGAATATATAGATGCAAACATTATGTGCGGACAGCAAGGCGACCAGACATTTGTTCATTCTGTTCAGTGGACATATCTAGTCTATAAATGCTCCGTGTTGAAGATCGTACATTGACCTATAAGGGTTTACCTTTTTAAATTATGACAGGGATGGTGAGTTGTTTCATTGACACTCATGCTCATGCTCATCTTCTTATATCTACATCCAGTGCCATTTGTCTGAAATGCTGGTACATATGTGTCAAAAACCGACTGTTTTGATTCACAAGAAGATAACACAATCTAAGGTTCAGAGTCATGTCTGTTATGAGGTACTGTTTGTGGTAAACCATGCAGACTAGCCTATTTTTTCAAATATTGTACCATATTCCCTCAAACGTCTATTAAAATTTTGATATGTTCTTTGTATTTCTATTACTATTGATGTGTTTAATCAAAGATTTTAAACGGGACTCTCGAATACTATTTCGCTCTCCGTATCTAGAACGGGATTTATCTACGCCTTTTTAATTTAATTTGCCCAATAAGTACGTATCTTTGCCTTCTTTGGATAGTTCATTTCTACATGTATTATCTTCAATGTTATCGTTAAATGAGAACTGCAGCTGCGTGTGCAATTTCGTCCGTTTCAGATATATTTCTTGCAATAAATATCTACGCATGTAAATGTTTACAAAACAAACTATAACGTACGTTAAACTAAAAGTGATTTAAACGAAAAATAACATTTAAAAACTTTATTAAATAACATTAAAAATATATCTCGAGTGCGAAATTTCAATCTGTCCGTCTTCGTAATAAATTTTAACTATTTTTATGTATTACTATAATTATAATAAGTTTCGCTGGATATCGATCGAAGTGAACTTGAAAATTTCAATATTATGCAAAAGTAAAATAGATCGTTTTTTAACATCTAAAGTATGACATTTCAAGATTGAAAAAAATATGAAGAACAACAAGATTATTTGATGTGATCTAATTATATGGTGTTTTTTTTCAGCTTGTGCTGCCTCAATAAGTCCTTGCTTCATGTTTACAGATCATTGTAATATATCCAGCATCATCTTTTTTGAAAATTGACGCAACATTGCAAAATTGCATTTGTTTCTGTTTCTGATTTTTACATGGCGTTTGAAAATTCCATTGAAAGTTTATTATCAGATTGTTAACCTTATCTATCCGCGAATTAAGAGATTTACACGATGGGTAATACAGTCAGTGACTTCTGATCATTAAGTCAAAAACATCAATTTAAAAATTGTCTTCTCGTCGTTGTATAACCTTTCGTACTGGAGTTGCACATTTATTTCAACAAAGTTAACAACTCAATTTAAGTCAAACAATATCCCGCATCTCGTTTTATTCACAATCAAGACAAATGAAATTGAACTGCTACCATTAAATAGTATACATATATTTGACAACATTGTAACAATGATTAACCAGCTTAAGCAATCTCGTGTATGCATCCAAAATTGTTAATCATTTTTCGAATAAGCTCAAGCATCTAGCATCTTTTATTTTCGTTGTTTTTTCTTCCTTTCTTTGTTTTTTTGTTTCTTCATGGCCTACTACACAGACCAAAGCCGATTTTGGCGATTGTAGTAGGAGATTTAAGTAAACTTTAAAGCATTTAAAGCAAGTGAAACTTTTGAGTTACTGCTTACTGATGATACCCCCGCCGAAATATTTCGGTAAACAGGGTGATGAATCTGAAAAACCATCGCACGATATAACTGAATTATATTAGCCCTGAAACCAAATTATAGAAATCCTTGTAATGCGACGAAAATATCCATGGGACAAACGGACGGACTGAAGGATGAATTGACTAAAGGACAGACAGAGGCAAAACAGTATACCCCCACATTTTTTTTTTAAAGTGAGTAATATAATTATGAACTGATATTTGTTTCAAACTTAGTTTTAAACGCATTGGAATTTTTTTTTGCCCCACCTCCGATAGTAGAGGGTCATTATGTTTTCTGGTTTGTAAGTCCGTCGTTCGTTCGTTCGTCGTACCGTTCGTTCGCCAGCAGTTCAGGTTAAATGTTTTGGCCAAGGTAGTTTTTGATGAAGTTGCCGTATTAAAAGTATAAAAGAAATCTAGCTGCGGAAAAAAAACTTTTAAGTGTTTTTTAGAAAATATTAAGTGGGTTTTTTTCACACAACATTGGTATTATTTATATATTGTAGAAGGTTAATACGTAAACCATCACATATCGTGGTACTATGTCATAATGAGACTTGCTGATGTGTGGGATTTTACTATATTGTTTATAAATCATTCCTCTCAAGACAGTAAGAATATGCAGCGTGTCAAAACAAGCATTTGAAAAGTTTTAATAGAAATTTATCACAAAATTTAATTTAAAATCATAAATACGGCATTATTTTACAGAAGTATTTAAATGTATTAATTATATACTGTTCAGTTCACATGGATAACGCCATGTTTAGAAAAAATATCTCAATTTCAACGTGCAATTTATCGTTTGTTTCTACGTTACATTCTAGCGTTGACTACCGATAACGACGTCAAATGCGATAAGGGTGGTTTTTGCTTGACGGGCGTCATATTGATTTTGCCACGGATTTGCCTTTTATGACGATATTTAACCTCTCGGTGCGCTCGTGATGAAATATGTATCATAAAGGGCCCAACCCATGGTGACATCAGTATAAATTCAACCCTCAATAAATTATTTCTATTCTAACGGGTTTTTTTTGGGGGAGGGAGCAACGCGTTTAAGTGAAGGCAAATATTTGCCATTCTCACTAAACAAATAAGTTTAAATTCAAGCCTTATGAATAATTTCTTAAATAAAACCGGCCATCCAAATAGATTATGAAATAGCAGATAATTACTACATACAGTGCATGACGGAATTGTAGATCATTTATTACAATTTAAGAGTATTCCAATAGTTCAAATTCTTCTAAGTGCATGTAAATACTAAAGTCATGGTGTACTTGATGAAAATGCTGAATCAACTTCAATTGTAATTGAATCCTTGGTGCTCTTTGATATGCTGAATCTAAACCTGTATTTAGAGTTTTGATTATAGGACCAGTTTTTAAGTTGGTCCAAATTGCGGTCCAAAATTAAACTTTGTTTGATTTCATCAAAAATTGTATATATGGGGTTCTTTGATATATGCTTAATCTAACCATGTATTTAGATTTTTTATGTTTGGGCCTGGTTATCAGATCGGTCCACATTTAGGTCAAAATGGTCCAAAATTGAACTTTATTTGATTTCATCAAAAATTGAATTCTTGGAGTTCTTTGATATGCTGAATTTAACCATGTATTTAGATTTTGGATATTGGACCATAATAGCTAATGTTCAATTTAAAATTTAAAATTTTTAAGTTTAAGTTCTTAGACCACATTTATTATGTGTCAGAAACCTGTGTTGTGTCAACTATTTAATCACAATCCAAATTCAGAGCTGTATCAAGCTTGAATGTTGTGTTGATACTTGCCCCAATGTTCAGGGTTCGAACTCTGCGGGCGTATAAAGCTGCGCCCTGCGGATCATCTGGTTAACACAATAAGTTCTTTGAAAATTTAATACTTTGAACACTTTTAATAGCTCCATAGTTTTTACACATTTATTCTCTGTTCCTCTACTTTTCTAATCACCACAATTGGTAAAGCTCAGTCATGTGTAAAAAATAGAAAGATGTCCAATATCACTACACAGGGATTTTTTCTTTACACGTGACTTTTGAGTTCCTCATTTCGAGGCGCATTAGGGATGTTGTCCCAATTGGAAATAAAATTTCATAATTTTGATGCATTGAGACTCAATTTGAGTCGAGGATTATGCCAGACAATGGGCTTAGCGCATGAAGGAATACGAAGAATGGATTAAGGCAGTGAGTTCGTTGAAACAAATCAAAATTAGGAAAAATGAATGGGTCTATCAATGTCAATGCTACTTCAGTCTTTAAAGACCGAAATGTTGCTAAACACTTATCCTACATCCATGAAAAATAGGATGTTGTCCTCGTAGATAATGCTCCAGAAAACATCGTTTTTGTGTGTAAAACTCATAACATTAACTGCTTGATAAACGAATTAGGTATTGATAATTCACTTGGAAACTCAACATATACCCTAACGACACCAACCAAAGAGGAAATCCTGGATAATCATAAGTCTGTTCTATGTTCCTTTAGAATTTCAACTAAAGAACTGGCTCTTCCATTACGGTATTGGATACCTAAACTACATTCGTATCCTTACAAACAACGGTATATTGCTGGATATTCCAAGTGCTCCACGAAAACTCTTTTTAAATCATTAACATCTATTCTATCAGCAATCGTGAATGTGACCTACCCAATTAGACTATTACCCGGATTTGTTATAACATGAACATCACGACGGAAGCCACATGTGGAACAGGATCTGCTTACCCTACCGGAGCACCTGAGATCACTCCAGTTTTTGGTGGTGGGGTTCGTGTTGCTTATTCTTTAGTTTTAAATGTTGTGTCATGTGTACTATTGTTTGTCTGTTTGTCTTTTTCATTTTTAGCCATGACGTTGTCAGTTTTTTTTTTCGATTTATGAGTTTGACTTGTTGCTTTGCTATCTTTAGTACCTCTCTCACTAATTCAGTTTGCTCTGTTCATTTACGTCAATTTAAAAGTTAGTTTATTAGTGGGAATGGCAAATATTTGCCTCCACCTAAAGGCTTCAATCCAAAATAAAGTGTCGTAATTGACCCATTAGAATAGAAATAATACACGGGGCTATACTTTATATTGATTTTGCCACGGATTTGCCTTTTATGACGATATTTAACCTCTCGGTGCGCTCGTGATGAAATATGTATCATAAAGGGCCCAACCCATGGTGACATCAGTATAAATTCAACCCTCAATAAATTATTTCTATTCTAACGGGTTTTTTTTGGGGGAGGGAGCAACGCGTTTAAGTGAAGGCAAATATTTGCCATTCTCACTAAACAAATAAGTTTAAATTCAAGCCTTATGAATAATTTCTTAAATAAAACCTGCCATCCAAATAGATTATGAAATAGCAGATAATTACTACATACAGTGCATGACGGAATTGTAGATCATTTATTACAATTTAAGAGTATTCCAATAGTTCAAATTCTTCTAAGTGCATGTAAATACTAAAATCATGGTGTACTTGATGAAAATGCTGAATCAACTTCAATTGTAATTGGCAGTACAAAACATAGTCTGTTATTATTTATTTTTTGTAAAATGAACTCTCATCTCAGAAAATCTGAATTGAGTAACCAAACTGGTATTATGTTCTAACAATAATCAAGTATCCTTAAAATGTTTGATACACTGTATAAACATTATTTGTTTTACACAAACAGGTTTACAAGAAGCTGCCTTGAATCAGGTACCGAGTGACATTGAACTTCAAAGATTTGCATCACGATGTGATGATATCACTATAAAAGAGTTAGCCATACGTCTTGGTATGAGTTTCCAAGAATGGGATGAACTTGAAAGGAATAATCCTGATTATATTCAGATTGTCAAGTACAGGGTATTGGTCAACTGGCGAGAAAAATGTTCAGGAAGATTCGGCAACATAGCACAAGCTTTAATAGAGATGGAACTAACTACACATATGTTGTGTCAGGTAAAGAAACAGAGATAAAACTAGGTACACATATGGTATGTCAGGTAAAGAAGCAGATATGAAACTAGCAACACATATGTTGTTTAAAGTAAAGTAACAGGGATGAAACTTAAAACACACGAGTTGTGTCAGGTAAAGTAACAGAGATGAAACTAAAGACACATAAGTTGTGTCAGGTAAGAAGCAGAGATGAAACTTACTACACATATGGCAGGTAAAGTAGTAGAGATGAAACTATTAACCCATATGACATATGTGTTGGTTGAATTAAAAGCGATAAAAACCAACTACACATATAAGGTGTCAGGTAAGAAGCAGAGATGAAACTTACTACACATGTTGTTTAAGGTAAAGTAGCAGAGATGACACTAACTACAAATATGTTGTGTCAGGTAAAGCAGCAGAGAGTAAAACTAACAACACATATGTTGTGTCAGGTAAAGTAAAAGAGATAAAAACCAACTCCATATATATGGTGTGTCAAGTAAGAAGCAGAGATGAAACTTACTTCACATATGTTGTGTCAGGTAAAGAAGTAAGATTAAACTATTAGCACATATGACATATGTGTTGGGTAAAGTAAAAGAGAGAAAAACCAACTATACATAGGTTGTATCAGGTAAGAAGCAGAGATGAAACTTACTACACATATATTATGTCAGGGAAAGTAGCGGAGATGAAACGTTCTACCCATATGTTGTGTCAGGTAAAGTAGCAGTGATGAAACTAACTACATATCGTTGTGTCATTTAAAGTAACAGAGTAGAACTAGCTACATGCACTCATTGAAGGTAACGTAGGTATGTCAGGTAAAGAAGCTTTGTCATAAAAAGTAAAACAACTGCCATATTCCTGACTTGGCACAGCCATTGTCTACAGAAAATGATAGAAAAAACATGTTTTATATCTCGATAAACCTCCAACTTACTCTGTTTCAAGTTTTACTCTGTAACTTTATGATAAGCGTTTATCGTTCTGTTATATTCACAGAAATTGGGTAAGCAACCCAAACAGACAAAATAAGTAAGGGTAATAATAAATTTGATCCAGAAGCAAAAACTGTTGAAATTCACTTCACTTCACAAGACGAAAAGAACAGTTTCGTTATTAATCTTCGTGAATCAGATTCCTTTTAGATACAAAATTAGTATTGCTTGATAGAGAAGATTAGCTTTCCCAGACAACTCATTCTGTAAATTAGGAATGTCTTTTGACACTTTCGAAAATAATTGCTAATCAAATATATTCAATGAATTTGCAGTATCTATTTGATTATAATCTAATTTTGTAGGTGAAACGAATCAGAAAAGTTCAATGTGGTATGTATTTCAAAGATATTTTTTTTAAATTGTTATCAATGCAAGATATATGTTATCTAATTAATTATGCATTAACTAATAGCTGTCTTCCTCCTCAATTGTAAGACTTAAACTAACAATGAAGATGATGAAATCTAAACAATTAAATATAGGCCAAGTTCGGATGGAACTCGAGTTCTGACTCGAGTTCCATATGAACGGTAAATAATTTTGAAGAGTAAGGTCTCTAGATTACCGGAAGTACAAGGCCCTGACTCTGAATATTTTTACATTCAAATTTGATTGGATAGACGTCATAACATCCGGGATATCGAGTCGATCTCTAGGAACCCTGCCACAACCCAAGGCTCCTCGAGTGTTAATGGCGGGAAAGCTATATATTCAATCATAACAGGTGTTATATATGACCATGTCAATCCCATCTACTCTATATATCCATCCGAACTTGGCCATAAGTTTTGGCTTTTATCATGTGACAAACAAATGTTCTATCATATGACAAACAGATGTAATATCATGTGACAAAAAGACATATAGCATGTGACACGCATTCCTTATATCATGTGACAAACTTATATCATGGCACTCACAAACCTAAAATCATGGGACAAACATATTTTATATCACGTGACAAACAGATGTTATATCACGTGACAAACATATTTTATATCATGTGACAAACAGATGTTATATCACGTGACAAACATATGCTATATAAAGTGACAAACAGATGTTATATCATGAGACAAAACGATATTATATCATGTGACAAATAGGTCGTATAGCATATTACAAATAGACATTATATCACGTGACAAACATATGTTATATCACGTGACAAACAGATGTTATATCACGTGACATTTGACATTATAAAATTTGATGACTACGAAACATTTTATTTACATTTTACATCACAATATGAAGGAAAATGTATTAAAAAAAATGCTGAACCAAACGGTAAAGTGAGACAGATTTTTGGTCTACACCGTGTGCTGTGCAAGTCCTATAGTGTCCTATATCAATTTTCCATTAAAAAAGGAAGACATCTATATATCTGTGATCTATGTGTATGTTTCTGTTTCCCTCTCTCACCATATTTCGAGATTTCTGCAATCTTTGTGTTTTTGTCAACTCTATACTCCTCTTCTAATGCATTGTGATAGTTTATTCGTAATGTTGAATGCCGGAAGTTCAGAGAAAAATATTTGTATCTCCACTATTTCGTAACTAGACTTTTTGCATGATTTATTCTCAATGTTCTCAATTCAAAATAGAAACACAGACAACACTTACATAACAAACACATTTGTCTGTGTTGCACTGTTTTATTTCCATAGGAGTGCTTTATTTTTTCAATGTGCTTGTTTATTGGAAAATAATAATGAAACAAATAAGAGAGTTGCTCTTCATGTCAATAAATTCGATTCCTACATACTTTTCTATAATTATTAACAAATAATAATTGTGTGTGTTTTAAAATTTCATATCCCATTTCCATAATTTATTTAAATGAACATTTTTTTTTGCATTATTGAAGACATATTTCTAAAAAGCCATAAAAACTCTTTTGCTTTTTCTAATTTTAAAACCTTATTCTTCCCAGCTTAAATTACTGTGGACAGTTCAAAAAGACGGTATAGATGGACTGTATCAAAAATAATAGATATAAGTAGAAGTGATATGAGTGCCAATGGGACAACTTACTATCCAAGTAACAATTTATTAAAGTAAACCATCCGAGGTCAATGTTCGGTTTATTTGCACATATATTTGTATACGTATTTTCAAAACCTTGTGATATTGACCATTCTTTAGCAACAAACAGTAAACTATCTGTGTAAAGCATTAAGCATTAATGTGTATATGTCTAATGATTGTTATGTTTACAGATATTAGTGAAGAAAACTTGGATTTAATACCAACAGATGAAATACTTGATGAGCTAGCACAAGTACTAGGTGTTGTATCCTTCCAACTGGGTATAGAATTAGGATTACCTATAACATCATTAGACACCATTCAGTACAACAATGGGAGAAATTTAGTTGCTCAATGTAAAGAAATATTATTCCAGTGGAGAACAGATGAGAAAGTGAGGCCTACCATACGTGTATTGGTCCAAGCTCTGGTAAATGTCGGAAGAGGCACTAGATGTTTGGAGGAAATCATTAAAACGGTTGGAGTGAAAACATACACTCAACATGAGGAAGTTGAAGAGCAGAAACAAGGAAAAGTTACAACACTCTTTAAAAAACTTTTTCAGAAGAAAAATTAGTTTCAATACTTTTAAGTTGGTTTTATACAACTGAACCTTATATCATTCCATTCGCTTGGCTTATTCCTGTGTATAAATTCAAGGGAACGATTGAAATTGCCCCTGATATTGTCTTCTGGCTCGTAATATTCAGATTCAACAGAATGATGAGGATTAAACATGGTTGATTAGACTGTAAATTGTATTTATATACAGACATATCAGAATGGAGTAGGCCAAGAAAGACCCCTTAAAATTGTTAGAAGTGTCTGCACTTGTGTTGAGTCATAATTTATAAATATATTGTGTATTTAATGTTAAAGCATACCATATTTAAAATTTGAGACTGCACACGAATGCAGCCACCTACATCTTAGAAAAAACAACATCTGTAAGTAATGTGTTATAGCATATTTGATAGATTTTTTAAATTTGAACTTCAGCGTCTTTAATGATTAGTGTAGTTCAAAATCGTTTGCAAAACATAATTGAGCATACTGAAGAAGACACTTTAGTGTTTAAATTTCTAAAATCTTTCATCAGATGTACTTTGATTTTTCGGCTTAATCTACCATGTATTGACAAAAATAAAAACACGAAAATGCCCTTGACAATTATAGTAAAAACAACATAACACTCATAACAAATGGTTAATTGTTGTTTTGCATATCCCTTCATTCAGTACCTGAACCGTATACTGTAATAATACTTAGACTGGATGATGATCCAATCATAGTAAATTTGTGAAAAAGACAAAGTTCTAATCCAAAATTGTTTACATGATATTTCATTCTGTAATTGTTGATCGCAAGCTCATTTACTTTAGAGTACTTGTTGAAGTTTATCTGATTGTAGTTTTGATAAACGATCATGTTTATTGTAGTTATGTTGTAGACTGTGTAATTACATCTATCTATCAAATTGTACCATAAAGATGATATCATTGTGTTACACTGCAACTGATTATACACTTAGTTTGCCCTATTGTTGTAGATCGTGTTATTATTGCAAGCAATTGACAAGTTCTACCATGTAAATAAAAGCTTGTTGAATTGTTTCTTTTTTGATTGTACAAACCGCATGCACAATTGATGTAGATTGTGTCATTGATCCATGTTTTGAACAAATTGTTTCTTGTAAATAAAAGCTTTTCGTTACGCTAAACATGACTGATGTTTGTTTTTACATCTAAAGTTTTAGTAAAACGATACTATGTTGTAATCAAAATATATAACTTAAAGAAAAACAGACTATAACAAGTAAAAAAGAAAACAAAAAATGAAAAAAACACCACAAGAGTATGTACAAGAGAGAAAAAAGACACCAGAGGGACAGTCAAACTCATATATCGAAAATAAACTGACAACGCCATGGCTAAAAATAAAAAAAAATGAACTCCGTTGAAATTTCAACACAGAAAGTCCCTAATCAAATGGCAAAATCAAAAGCACAGACATATAAAACGAATTGACAACAAATGCCATATTCTTGACTTGGTACGGGCATTTTTTTAATGTAAGAAATGGAGGTTAAATAGCTCTAGCTAAACCTCTCACTTGTATGACAGTCGTTAAAATTTCATTATATTGACAACGATGTGTGAAAAAAACCCAGACATGGATAGAAATGTCAAAGATATGGGTACAGCAGTCAACATTCTGTTATAATCTTAATCATTATAAAAACATATATGTGTCAATGAGTATAAGACACTTATTGATAACGAGAATTAAAGGCAAATTATCACATTGTCTAAAATTATTGGAAAACTTTTGAATTAAGATATACATAAAAGAAAATTAACAATAATTTGATAATGACCAATTTAAATTTATTGTAATAAAGAAGAAAGAGTAGAACTTATAAGTCAAATACAAAATGGCAACGCCATGGCAAAAATAAAAAGAATCTACAAATTACAAAACGAAATAAAGATTGCGCATCATGAACTTTCTTCTCTATTAACACACAGCCAAACGGAACCGAACATGGTTTTTATGTAAACATTATTGTCATTTATATGGTCATAATTAGTCACCTACCAAATACTTTTAAGGAGACATCAGGTTTGCACTTTATCCATCTGTCTGTATGTCAATCCGTAATCCACATTTTTTCTTCATGCTTGACGATATTGATTTGATATTTGGTGTATTGTTTTATCATGAAAAGTTACCGTTTAAGTTTGAAATTTGTTCTAGTCTGATGATTTAGTACAGAGTTATGGTCCATGGACTTACAAAATTGACTTAAATATTTTTTGTTTTGTAATGCTTGATGTGTGTTATAGAGTACACCATGACCAGTTGATCAAGTTAGAATTTTGTTCCAATACAATGAATTTTTAACCATAAGGGGACAATGTATTGTCATGCTATTCTCACAGAATAGTTGTTATAGTAAGTGTTTATAAATTCGGAATTTATCGTTATGTTGAGGATTTCAAGCCAGGTATTGAAAACTTTTCGAAATTTTCGATCTATTATGCTCTTCAGCTTCGTACTTTATTTTGCCTTTGAAATCTTATTTAATTCGAGTGTCACTGATGGATCTGTTGTTAACTAAAAGCACGTCTGACCTTAAGAAACTGTTTCTTCTCGAAGTGGCATTTACCATATGTGGATTCTAAAAAATTCTAAAGAACTTCTGTTTAATTTTAAATCTTAATCCTTTTCTGAAATTTGTTCTGTCAAACTTTTTATTTTTTAATCCTTTCTAACATGTTAAATCACAAAAATACTAAACTCACAGGATAATTTAAAAAGGAACGTCCTTAATCAAATGGCAAAATCGATAGCACCTATACCACATTTCCTCATGTGAAATTAATATAACGTGTCTTAAAGAAAAAATACACAAAGCTTTTCAACATAAAAATTGTAGCATACGTTATAAATTCATTTCTTTGGGATACCATACGGCATATTTGGTTAATAGCGAACAAACATATGAAATATGGTACACAGAGGAACAAGTGATCGGTATGATCGAGTTTCTTATTGTCAACTTATTTGTTGAATTTGGAGGTAGACTTTTTCAACAAATTGTCGGCATTCCTATATGAACGTACTGTGTGCCTCTCCTTGTCGACCTTTCTTGCTTTCATATGAGTAGGAGTTCCTTCAGACACTTGTCTTAACAAGAAGATCAAAGAAGCCTGGTCATTTAATTTCACATTCAGATATATAGATGATGTTCTTTTCTATCAACACTCCAATTTTTTTGTTAATGTGTTCCATTAATATATCCTGCAGAACTAGAAATTAAAGAAACAATAGACACGGCTTCTTCTTCTATCTCATAATCAGAATCAATGACAAACGAGACGATTTTTATTTTGAAATTATCAATTTCCCCCCACCTTAGTAGAAATGTCTGTCTGAGTAGAAAGTTGATGAAAAATAAAATCACAAAGAAAACTGAACTCCGAGGACAATTCAAAGCAAAAATCCCCAACCAAAGGGCAAAACCCACAGCTCAAACACATCAATCGAATGGATAACACCCGCCATATTCCTGACATTGTACCGGCATTGTCTAATGTAGAAGATCGTTGGGTGAACCTGGTTTTATAGCTAAGCCTCTCACTTGTATGACAATCGTATACAATTCCATGACACTGAAGTGGGAACAAAAAAAACAAACATAATAGGTAAAAATGTCAAAAATAGGGGTACAGCAATCAACATTGTGTTATCATCTTCATTTTATAGCTCAAAGTACGGTATTCAAAAAGCACTCCGAACAGAAAGCTATAAATGGCCCAAAATCTAACTAGTGTAAAACCATTCAAACGGAAAAACCAACGATAATAACACTTATGAGCCACCTTAACAAAGGACAGCTACTGAACATCAGATTCCTGACTTTAGATGCTATCAAATGCAGCAGATTTAAACGTTTAAATAAGTACCAACTTTCATCCTTACCCGAAACAATAGTGTAGAATCACAACATATAAAGACCCACTATAAGATATCAATTGAAATGGCTTAACTCAATCAAAAGACATATGAACACAAGCGAACTTAACCAATAAGATTGATCAATGACACAATGTAAATACAAAATCACTAAAGCAAGGGGTAAACATATAGGCAACAGTAGTATACAGCGGTGAACTATTACAACAGAACGTAAACCATAAATAAAGGCATCAGTAGTATACCGCTGTTAAAAATTCATAAATCGATTGAGAAAAAAAAACAAATCCGGCTTACAAAAACCAAGAACAAATAAATAAAGGCAACAGTAGTATACCGCTGTTCAAACTCATAAATCCATGGACAAAAAACATCATCGGGGTAACAAACTAAAACTGAGGGAAACGCATAAATATAAGAGGAGAACAACGACAAAACACTACAATGTAACTAACACACACAGAACGGACAAAATCCCACGAGAATAACAAATATAACATCAAAACCAAATACATGAATTTGGGATAGACAAGTACCGTAACACGTCTTATCGCAATGTCAATTTACACTCAAAAATAAGAGAAAACAGACGACGCAACGTTAAATTGTAACACACACAGAAACGAACTATAATATAACAATGGCCATATTCCTGACTTGGTAAAGGACATTTTTAAAGGAAAAAATGGTGGGTTGAACCTGGTTTTATGGCATGCCAAACCTCGCACTTTAATGGCAATGTTAAATATAACATAGAAATGACAATATAATATTACAGGACTACAATACAAATAAATAGGAAAACGTATTAGACAAAGAAACACATGATTAAGGAATAACAAAAAGCATCAGGTTTAAAATTTAATACGCCAAATACGCGCCTCGTCCACACAAGACTCACCAGTGACGCCCAGATATTAAAGACCGAAAGCGAAAAAAAGTACAGCACTGAAGATCAAAAGTTGAAAAAGGTTGTGTCAAATACGGCTAAGTTTGTATGCTTGGGATAAGAACATCCTAATTATTTAGAACAATTAATGCTATTGCAAACAGTAAATTTTATCAAATGAATATAACAGATATACATAATGAAACTGAAGTATTAACTCATTACATAAAACAAACACGAATACATAATGAATGACCAACACAGAATAGACACACCCGACTCAGTCCAAATAACATTGCCGCCAAATAGAATATTTTTGAAAAACCTGTATTTATAAATTCCTCAATTGTATCAAATATGAAATGTATATGATTAGGAACATCTGACATGAATTTCCTTGATAAATTATTTGTTTGCCATGCATATTATAAACATTAAACGTAGGGAATTTTTTTTATAATCAGTGTCACCATTTTTTAAAAAAAAAAGTTTTTATTATGGGCCCGTAACGAAGTTGTCGGTGCCATATAGTTTAACCCTTTTCCGAAATTCCGTAATTCCGTCATTCCGTCTTTCCGCAACAAACCATTATACAGAGTTTTTTCTAAACGCCTTCAGATATTGGACTGATTTTTGGTTTGTGAGTTAACCATGATGAGTGACAGATCAAGTGTATGTTTCGTTCTACTCCGCTAAATGTTGCTGAAATTACGGGCTTTGGACTTTGTAAAATTGTTGAAAATCACAGTTATACGGAATTTTTTTTCTAAACGCTTTCAGATATTGAGATGAGTTTTGGCATGTGAGTTAACCAAGATGTGTTACATATCAAGTTTAAGTTTTGTTACGCTCGGTTAATTTTAGCCGAAATTACAGGCTATGGACTTTATTAAATTGTTGAAAATCACAGTTATACACACTTTTTTCATTAGATTGAAAAAATGTAGTTGGTCAAGGTTGTTATAACCTTCTATCGTCGTATTCACATACATGATTGTATTTTAGCTTTTATGAAATGACATGTATTGTCGAAATGCGCATCTGGTGCAGAAAAATGGTACCGTTAATGTTATTTTATTAGTTTATCCGTTTTTTTTTTTTTTTACATAAATCGTCATCCCTTTTTTACCAAGTTGCTATCCTGCCTTTTCGCAAGTTTACGGTATTTGACAAAGGAAAGTGTGTTTTTTATCTGATTCAGTTTACCTGATTTTGAAACAAAATCCAGAAATTCTAAAAAAAATTCAGAACCAACCATGCTTTGTAAAGAGAAAAATGAAGGTGGCAAACAATGGCTCAGTGGAAGGAAATGTATTTTATAAACTCCCGCAATATACTTCATGAATTTTATAATAAACTATACTGCTATTCTCGGTTGTAAAACGAACGTAAATTATACATTATAAATATTCAAATAGTTACATGGAAAACAATAAGTTTTTATAATCGTGTTTATTCAATAAATGTTTTGATAAAGTATGAGTCCTTTCTTGAATATATGCATTCAGTCATCATTATTTTCTTAAAATTTCATTTATCAGTTTATCATATCCTACATATTCCTTAACATCATTTACCAAGGGTTATGGTTAGGGTTAGGGTTAGGGTTAGGACAAGATTTTACAAAATCACAAATCTGTCCTTCTTTCTTTTGGAATCAACATCAAAGAAAACGAAGAAAATTTACCATCATTATACTGGATACCAAAACTACACAAAACTTTATATAAAGAATGATACATAGCTGGATCGTCAAAATGTTCGATTAAACATCTTTCTAAAATACTGACTACTTTTCTTTCTACAGTTAAAAATGGCCTCCAAAAATATTGTGATGAGATATATTCTACCAGTGGTGTTAACCAGATGTGGATTCTCAAAAATTCCAAAGATCTACTGCTTAACCTTCGATCACAATCTTTGCAATTTTGCAGCAATATAAAGACTTTTGATTTTTCGACGCTTTGTACTACTATTCCTCATGCTCAGTTGAAATATCAACTCCACCATCTTATTAAACAGAGTTTTTGTCTATAAAAATGGGAATCGTAGATACAAATTTCTTGTTTTGGGTTACAATAATCCATATGTTGTGAAGAACCACACTGAATCTACCAGAAAATATACTGAAGATGATATTATCAAAATGCTGGACTTTTTGATAGACAATATATTTGTTGAGTTTGGAGGATTCATATTTCAACAGACAGTCGGTATTCCAGTGGGTACTAATTGTGCAACCCTACTAGCCGATTTGTTTTTTTCAGCCACTACTTGCATCTCATATATCCCACTGAAGTTAAAATTAAGGAAACTACTGATACTAGAACGACTGTTTCATACCTTGATCTTTTCCTCAATATTGACACAGATGGACGACTTCACACGAACATCTATGATAAACGGGACGATTTCAACTTCCCAATTATCAATTTCCCGTTTCTCACCAGTAACATACCCTCTGCTCCTTCGTATCGTATTTACAGATCTCAATTAATACGTTATTCGCGTGCATGTTCACACTATACGGACTTTATATAAATGAGTGTACTCCTAACGCAGAAACTGCTCAAACAAAGTTACGAGGAGGACAGATTAAAAATGACACTACGTAAATTTTACTGACACCATCACGAATAGGTTGATCTATACGATGTATCTTTGTCCAAGCTAACTATGGATATTTGTACCACGTGTTAACTTGTGGTTTGTCATTACGTCGTCTGATCTTTTTATTACCGAACGTGACTTTTTCCCGAATGTGACTGGTTTTTTTTTAGTGTGAATTCGTATTGCTTTAAGACGTGGCACGGTACACATCCATCCCAAACTAATTTGTTGGGTTTTGATGTTGTGTTTGATGTTCATCGAAATTTTCCAAATGTTTTAACGTTTGTAGTTGTAAATTTTTTTTTTCCTGTTGTATTTTTGTGTTGTATTGGGGGATAACTACTACTACTTCAATTACAAATTAATTAGTATTATAATTTTCACTGTTATTAATATAAGTTAGATGAGTCATACAACTTTAATCTTGAATTTCATCCAAATTCTCTTAATTTTCGGAACACGTTTTAGAAATTTAAATATGACGTCACCTTGAGCGTTGCATTGACTATGACTAACAGGGCTGTAATTTATTCGTATTTTATTCTATAGCTTGTCATCACTTCAGTTTAATCATGTTTATCTATTATGCAGTCATTTATAAAATAGAAAAACTATGTATTAATCTTGATAATAATGATGTTTTGTCCCAGGCGGATAACCCTAGCCTCACAACTTTTTGGAACTTTTGGTCCTCGACGATCTTCAACTTGGTAGTTGTTATGGCTTTCAAACTTTTTACATCCGAGCATAGTTTTGTGTGGACGTAGCGCGCGTCTGGTGTATAAAAATAGTATTTAACCTGTTACCTTTGGGTGGCAATTATTCGTTTTTTTCTCTGTCCTATATTTTCTCCCATTTATCTGTTTATTATTTGTAACCCTGTCGTGTAATGTTGTAATCTTAATGTTATAATTAACACTGTCATTAAGGGGGTACAGAACACATCAGAAAAGATAACTCTTACTCATAGTTTGATTCATTGCTACGTTTTTAAAATCATGTGCAATATGCAATCTTTTTAAAGAATCATGATCAGAATGTTTACATTATTGCTAAGAGCAGCTGTACACTTATTGTTATTCATTTAATCTTTTAATCCATTTAAAGTTACTAATTTTCCATAAAGGAATCTACAAGGAGACATAAAAGGGAAATTTCAGAGTGTTATCAATTTACCAAAAGAAAACCAGGACGTTAGAAAAGGGGGGAAATAGAAAGGACCTGTTTTCGTTTTTCACTTGTCAATGCCTAGATCTTACGTATTTATATTGTATGTTTCTCTGTAAACTTGTATTTAGTTTTTAGAGAATAAAGTATCTATCTATCTTTCTACATAAAATGAATTAAAGTACAACGATATACAATTTGTTTTTATGGGTGGGAGTGCTGGAATTAAAAATGATGTCCTGCATTTTTTTTTAATTGTAATCATTGGTGGGTGGGGGTGTACTGGGATCAGGTGTTTTTAGCTCGGGATTTCGGAATCTGGGAATTCTTTTTTCGAATTTCGGGTTGTCAAGATTTAAATTTATTTATACTCGGGATTTCGTTTTAAAGTGCAATTGAATATTTTATTACATGATTTATATTCATGTAAAAAGTTAGACTGAGATACCGAGGGGGGACACTCAACAACCAGTGCATCATTTACATGTTACGGAACAAAGACAAAAAGAAGAAAAATAACCATCCGATTCAGTCAACAAAACACAACACATATTTATGCACTCTCACATTCATCTGAATAAAAAAAAATACTACATCTGTCTACTATTTTTTTTCAACCTTTTATCCTGACAGGTGAAGAAAATAAAAGGGTGTCTTCTATTCCGTCCGCAATTTAGGGAAAGTCAAGTCTTTATTTAGAATCATGGTTGAAACTGAAACCACACATATGTAAGATATAAATAGAACATGTCATATTTGCTTCATCAAATTTAAATTTCAAAGGGATTAATATGATTTTATGTGTAGCATAGGGAAATGGAGAAAATATCAGAATTAGTCATGCCTGGAACTAGTAATGTTCAGATGTATCAAGTTTAAATCCTTTTATGTTAAGCTGATCTGCTCATCATTGTCATATATGTATAGTGAAACATTTGCAAAAGCTGATGATGCTCAGTCACTGCAACTATTTAATATTTGATATTATTCCTTTTCAGATAAGGAGAAGAAAACAAGTAATATCTAGTAAGTACTAGTTATAACTATGCAGATACTTACAATTGACATACTTAGGGCTTTCACGTTATCTTCTTGTCATGATTATTAGAGCATTTGTAATCCCTTCGCCTAGCATATTTAAAAAACACATTTTAAGCTTTTTGATCAACATATCAGTCATGTGTGAAGTTAAGATTTAATAATATGATGGCTAGGGGATCATAATGTTGCCTTACCAACCTGTGAGAAGTGATGTTTTCTTCTTTGAAACTTATTGTCCAGTTTGAACCCAACTTTATATAATGGTCATTGGTAAGCTGGTCACAAGTTTTAATATTTGTTAACATTGTTAATAAATTTAAAAAGCTTATGTTTAACTTTATGAAATTACTTAATCTTTAAGAGTTATAGGTAGTTGTGATGAATAGGTCATCAGCATACAAAAATTACAACTCCAAAACAATAAACACAATTCAGTGATCAGTAGTACCACAATGTACCAGTGTTCATAAATATAGTGTAGAAATTGTTTAACCAAATGTTTACCTAATTTCTATTTTCGAAAGCATAATTCATGTGTTTCTCTTAAAGGTTTTCCAGACGATATCTGAGTTTTGATTCCTACTGATGAAATACTAAATAACATATCACCTCAGATTGGTAAAATGGTCTTTTAATTAGGAACAGAACTTGGATTGTTCATAATAGACTTAGAACACATAGACAAATGTAATTGTGACTTGACCACCCAGAGTAAAGAAGTTTTATTTAGGTGGAGGAGAGACAGATTAGTAAGACCTACAATACGTGTCCTTGAACAAGCTTTGGTAAATAGTAGAAAAGTTTCACGGTGTTTAGAGGAAGTTGTTAAGAATGTTGATCTTAAAACACTAAGAGCTGTAGAAACGATTACAGGTAACTCTAACTATTCTGCATTGTATATGTCTTGTAGTCATTTGAAAGAGATAAAATATAGGCTCATTTCAAAATAAAAAGTATTTTTGTTACTACTTTTGAATAAAATATTCATGTTACATGTATTTTAAACTAGGAAGACAAAGACAGAAGATTTGCCATTTTTGTATCAAACTTACAACAAAATCAAAACATTAAAACTCAAAATAATCAATCGAAAATCTACAAGCTCCTTTCAATATTTTAAGGTTTTTCAGTTTTTTTAATGTATCTTATAACCCGTTTCAGCTATAAGAACCGTATGGGATATATTCATCAATTATATATAGGTCCCAAGGGATAAAATTGGAAATATTTAGGTAAAAAAATCCAAATATAGTCGTTACTGTGATGCAGCTAATGTGTACATCGCCAGACATTAACTTTATTCTCATTTTCACTTGTTAGATGATTTATACAAAACATACACAGACAGCCATCAAAACTTGCCAAGTACAATATGATTAGTTTTTTTTCAATAAAAAAAGAGAAAAAAAATCAAAAATGTAATAAAAAATCATAATTTTTTTAAAAACAGACAACACAAGTACTAAAAGGTAGAACCTTGTCTATATTTTTATTTTGTCTTCATTTGGTTTTTAAATATTTTACAATTTGTCGCCTAGATTACATGTGCATAATAAAAATATATAGGGATGCAGGGTTGGCATAGTAAACTATTTGTAAAGTGCTGTATATTTCAAAAGGTAGAAGACCTAGACATGTCATCCTTTACATGCAGATGCATTATATTTCAAATTCTAAATTTGTTTTTTGTTAATTATAATTCGGTTTCATAATATATTGAGAAAACTTTTGGTAACAATAACTTCAATATAAAAAGACAGTTTTAACGGAATCTATATCCTCCTTTACTCTGACAAGTGTAACATATGTGAAACAGTCACACGCTTAAGATCTAGTGAATATTGAATCTGTATGGTTACAGATAAAATCAGAGATATTTATTCAGACAAAATCATACAGGACATACAAATCAGCCAGATTTTAGACCATATGATGACACATCTGGTGATATCAGCAGACGACAGACGTGATATTGAACATTATCCTCGACAAGATGATCAGAACAAATCATTGCTGGATATTGTGATTTAAAGGAGAGAACCTTCTTACAGTGTGTTTGTTGATGGATTACGTAATTATGGATATGAAGATATCGCTAATGATTTGATATATCATTTGCTGCAGGAAACTAGTTCAATTACAACAGTAGTATCTACTTCAAATGAAGGTATGGTTACATGATTTATTAAAACACAAGTCGAGAAAGTTTTTACTGAAATTATAATACTGTGGTACTTCTGCATGTTCTTTTGACTTTCAACACAGAGTGCATTTGATTGATGTGGTGTAGTTGTGCAACAGTTCCTCGAACGTATTTTTATATTTATTTGGCATGATAAATTATGAAACAATAAAATATCAAATATGACAGCATGGACTGCATAGATATGAGAAATATATTGTTCGTAAATATGTTCTAACATTAATAACCTATTTACTACATCTAGATCAACAATCATATTTTCTTGCTGTTTATTAACAAACATGTATCACCTACAATGAAACATAATAACTTTCGAACCATCTATGAATTGATACAGTTGTTATCAATGTAGGAACATTAAAGAACATAATTTGTTAAAATCTTTCCAGTGTTAAGCGCTTACAAGTTCCAAAGTTTTTGTTACACTCGAAGACGTTTCTAATATAAAATTGTTCCAACTGTTGTAAGCTTAAAATCTGTTTTGTCATTTCTCTTTAACGATATCAAAGATACAAACATGTTGATACGTCAAGTGGGTAAGAACGTATTCTTTGTATATGATTGAAAACTTATATAATGAGGAATACATTCCCATTGATTTATAAGTCAAACTGTCTGAGATCTAGTTACTTAAAATTGACTGGTATTTGTCATGTAACGCTCATCAAAGATACCAGGCTTCCACTGTTGCCAACCACAACAGTAGTATTCCAATGATTGTAAGAAGATGATGCAAGGTCTAAACTTGTAAAAAAAATGTCTCTTCATCAAAAAGGTGTTGAACAAAAATGCAACGATATGCTCATATTATGTAAATACAGTTATTGCTAAACAATGTTTTGACATAATGCATCTGTTCTATCAAATGGAAATCTTTTTTATTCATTAGAAAAAATGATTTTAATTCCAAATGGATTAGTGATAATTGTTTGGTTATATTATATAATGAAACATTTGAAAGTGTTTGATAACATATCAGAAAACATTTGAGCCAGGTTTTATCCAACATTTTCTACGTTTGAAAATGCCTGTACCAAGTCAGGAGTGTGGCGGTTCTTTTCCGTTCGTTTTTGGTGCGTTTTGTTATTTGTTGATTTTCCTCTAAGTTCAGTATTTTTGTGATTTTACTTTTTATGGACTTACAACGAATCAAATTTTGAGCCTCTACCAAGTACGCTTATCTAAACCATGTGATATGTGTTTGTGTTTAAGCGAAATGCTATACAACTTTATGTTTGATTTGCCCTTTTAACATTTTAACTATATTAAATTATATGCAATGGTGATTATACTTTGCTAGGCCCCTCATTGGGGTGCTCGAGTGATCATATTACTAATATAATCACAGAATCAGTAATTAGTTTTCTAAAAAAGATATCTAATAATCTAAATTACAGTCTGATTATTATCAAATAATAATATAATCATAAAATATTTGGTATGGTAACCAAATAACCATTATAAAAACAGCTGAACAAACCCACGAGGACGTTTTTTGTCGGATATGATTTTGCAACAATAATAATATTCTGACTTCATGCTTGATATATTATTCCTTGTACTCAATTACCCCAAACCTGTACTATTGAATCTTATGCCAGATTTGTCACCACTTTGTCATCCTTTTTCAATGCTAATACGTTTTGCCTTCAAACAGTATACTTTACATTAATACCACTGTTGTATTTAAAATACATATAAACTTTGTTATTTACAAATTAAATATGACATGATACAGTTGTGTTTTTTGTTGTTGATGTGATTATTGCAGCACTATATGCGTGTACGAACTGTCTTATATTTGTATATATGTATACTATGTGTGTGCATTCTACTACCCTTAAAGATAAAATCAAAAGTAAACAAAGGTTCTTGTTCTTATTTATTGTGCCATGAAATGAAAGAAGCAACGACACAGTGATCCTGACAGTCCAACCATTAAGAACCATAGAAATTAGTTAAAGGATACAAAAGTCTTTCAAACTCATAAGTCGAAGACAAGCTGACAATGCCATGGCAAAAAAATAATGCGGCCCAAAGGCAAACAACAGTTTACAAAATGCAACATAAATATAGACCGGAAAGCACAAAGACTACATAAAACTGGAAGCTGGAAGCCCTTTTTTCTTAACATGAAAGGTACATACTATGGTTAACAAATGTTTATCAGTAGAAACATTCATTCATTCGAAGATGAATAACACCTGATGTAAATAAAGGTTCATTTGTGGTGACAAAATATCATTGTATATTTTTACAAGTAACTAATCAAACAATCGTCCCACGTAGCACATGTTTAAAATCATCGGTCAAAACGTGAGCAAATGAACAAATTATTTTCGAATATTTTCCAACGACTATCTATTAAAAAAAAATAGGAGGACGAAAGATACCAGAGGGACAGTCAAACTCATTAATCGATAATAACCTGAAAATGCCATGGATAAAAAAAATATCAAGACAAACAGAGGAATATAAATACAAAGAAAGTAAAATCACAAAAAAACTCCGAGGAAAATTGAAGACGAAAAGTCCCTTATCAAATGGTAAAATCAGATGAGAAAAACACATCAAACTAATCAAATTCCATTATATTTACAACGATGAGTAAACAAAACAGGCACAACAGGTTAAATTGTCAGAATAGAGGTACATCAGTCATCACTGTGTTACAATCTCAATCAAAACAAACACAAACACATATTTAACAAAGAAGCACAAACAGCATCTATCAAATTTAACAACCACATTTATTACTCACTTATATACATGTATGTATTTTAAATCAACCCATTAAGAGTGTAATACTTGAAGTCCTGTGACTGAAATGATAGCAGAATGTAAACGTCACAAAAGAAGAAATATAAAATAATTTAGTCATTCAAAGTATATTGAAAATTAAAATTTCACATGGGGAATAAAAGTATACAGGGTTGAAAAATCTGAAGTTGTGTTAGAACTAATTTCAGAAAAAGACCGAGATCTAGAATTATCCGGAAGTTCTTAAGAATGTTTTAATATCCACATATGGGTAATACCACTACGCAAGTAAACTAATTTGGTCGTTCAAAGTATTTTCAAAATTATGATAGAAACATAATATAATTGCATTATAATATTACAATACCAGCCAGTGACGCTTGAATCAAACAATGTTTAAAAAGCCAAATTGAGTACTAAATAATGAACATCACATACATGACATATGGAGAAGCTATGGATAAACCTTTCTTGGAATTGACGGTGCTGATCGGTTTTGCTGTTGTTAATATACATTATCCAATAAATAACGACATTTTGAAATAGTAATGAACTGATTTGATCATATCTCAGAAAACCAGAAAAAACTAAGAAGTATCATTGTCAAATCTCAATTATGGGTAAATCATCTGAATCTTTAAAATGTGTAGATAGTTCAATTAATATCTCTTCCGAAACCGGATCTGGGAGCTTCAACAATGGAAGTAACAAAAGAGATCAAAACAACCCCTCTGATTGTACCATACACATATCACTCATAAAGTCCCTCAATACAATATTTTCCCGCTTATATACGAACCACTTGAAAATATTAATATTCCAGTGTAAAATGTTCAATAAACAGACATTCCTCAAAATATGTTTATCTTATTTGAGACCAAGACTATGTGACGTCATATGTATGTTGTTGGCATTAAACATAATATCGAATGTTTTCTGGCTTATTGTCCATTTCGAAATGTAATAAAACTTGATAAAAAGAATAATGCAAGATGCAACATGTGAGTTAAATGCTTATTGTAATCCAATCAAAACCATTGATACAAAATAATTGCATCATAAAAATATTTTAATAGACATTAAATTTTCTTTTCGACGTTTCATCTGCCATTTAAAACATTGACCAGGTGCATAATACACTTTAATGTCTCATGTTCTTTTTCAATGGATGATGTTCTTCACCTGGTTCAGGTATTTGGTTATAAGTTTTGAGGCAGCCTTATTTCAACGATGTTCAAGTCTCATCAATCCAAGGATAAAGGAAAAACTCAACGAATCGCATGAACTGTATATATATATATATATATATATACATTGAAAGTAAAAAAGCTGCGCAGAAGACATTTTATCGGTTTTCGGGCAACTATTCAGTTTTGAGATCTCTTGAAATTGCTGTATTGACTGGCAACGCCTGGCAAAAAAAAAAAAAAAACCAAAAAGACAAACAACAAAACACAACACACAACATAGTTGGCTAAAGAGTAAGCACCACGAACCCCACCATTTACTAGGATTGATATCAGGCGCTCCGGATAGGTAAGTAGATCATTCATTAGTTTTCTATGCTGTGTTGTGTGTACTATTCTATGTCTTTTTTTTAATTCATTGCTTGTCAGTTTATTTTCGACTTGTGAGTTTGAATGTCCCTTTGATATCGTTTGCCGCTGTACCACAACAGTAGTTTACAGATGTTCAATTCTTGAGAAGGGATACGTTAATAAACAAGCTCTGACGTAATCATATCTTCTCCAAAATCAACGAGACATTACACGTATATCACCCGCTAGGTGGATTCAATCGTTCAACATATCTCACTCGGGATAAGGATCCAGTCGATAAAATAGCAGATCAGACAACTACCGGTATATACAGATCTAAGTCGTGGCCCTTTATAATTTTAAAGTCAGTATGGATGTTCTCATTGTCGAACCCTGAACGATGACCTCTAGTTGTTAACTGATACATCATTTAGATATTGGAAAAATGTCTCATATGCAATCATACTACAACTTATTTTTATACTGACATCTGACAATCATTTTGGGACTTGCTAAAGATGCGGTACTTCAGCAAATCCTTAGAGACCTCCCCACCTCATAGCAATTTTGGACAAATACAGAATGATAACATATCCTGATATGCATCCCATATCACGGCACTCAGATCACTTGTACTAGACGATCAACATAATGGAAAAACAGTAGTATAGACAATCATTTAAGTATATGGCTATCAAATGTGATGATAAACTATCTCCTTCATTAGAATTTAATATCTGGATCTATGAACGTTCTGATACATATTCAATTGGGATTGAAGCTTATGTCTAGGAAAGGCAGATAACTTGAATATATGGTAAAATGGTAATAAAACATTATATTAATATGATTGCAAGAGGATATAGAAATAAGAATATATTTTTCTTTTTTGATTGCATGGATTGGTAGCTATTGCTTAAATGTAAAGATACATCAAATAGAAAATAGTTTCACAAAGGAGTTGAACAGTACAACATAATAACACATCTAAGAAAAAAACAGATTGGATGTTGTGTTATAAATAAATCTCTCACAACATCACAACAACAACAAAAACACAAAGTACAGATATTAGGGACTCAAAAGTCTGTCATAGATCATCATTTCTTAAATGGTAAAACTTTTCTCTGTATCCCTCAACCGCCCCCCCCCCCCCAATTGACACCTTTTCGTTCTAGACCCTCCTAAAAAAATTTTATGTGTTTGGTTTCCTTATAAAAGTTAATATGTGTAGTTTGACATTGTTCTTTGAGTAAAAACAAAAGAATCAGAAGACAAGTTATACTTGTCCACATTTCTTTTATGAGTTTGGTTTCCTAATGAAAACTTATACTGTAAACAAACTTATATTGTTTTTTAGATCAGCCATTTGCATCAACAGTTTAATTTCTACATATGTTGTTTAACAGTGCCTATGCATCATCCATGTTGTTTACATTCTACATATGTGTTTTAACAGTGCCTATGCATCATCCATGTGGTTAACATTCATATGATTCTCTACTTAGTCTTTTTAGGTTTGTAATTTTAATAATTCAATCTCTACAATTAGTTGATTTACAGTAAATCATTAATCATAGTTTTATGCTATTGATATAGTTTCTGAAATAACAGCGCCAATAATTTATGAAGTTTCTATTCTATTATCTCCCTTGAATCCCTCATCAGCTATGAATTATCCATGTTGTCTTGTCTGTTCATAAGGATCAATAATTCGTCTAGACGATCTTCCTTTGAGCTGATGTACAATGTTTCTACAACTACATCACCTTCCTGCTAATTGTTCACTAAACTTTACTTTTATAACTAAAATTATCCCATAACACAAGGCATTGTTATATAATGTCAGTCAGACCTGCATATACTTTTGGTTAAATTGTGATAGACATTTCTCCTATATACTTTTCTCAGATGCCCTGTTTTTAGTTTCTAAAAGGTCCCTTATACTGGGACCCTTTCCAATGTACTGAAGGCTTATAGTGAAAAGCAAATGTTTTACCTTTCATTTTTTTTTATATTAGCTTCCCTGATGTTATTTCACATATGTTTATATAATGTATTCTGTAAGAGTTGTTTTTCTTGCTATTTTTGTTACAATATAATAGCAAGAGAAGGTTACAGTGTATGAATGTCTGATCCAACTATTTCAGCAGTTATCATTCTTGAGTTCTTGATTTCATTGATCTCGAATATCCAACTGATCTTACGTTTTTTGGTTTCGCGTCATCAATATGCATGAACTATTTGTCGTTGGAAAAAAACAACAAACCATCATAAAGTATTGCATTTGAGTTTTATGTATCCGAAAAGCGCGTATGGTGTGACACATGATAAGTCTGTTACCTTTGATAACTGTTAACCCCACTTGGTCGATGACACTGCTGTTGGAAGTTTTGTCACCGAGGGTATCACCAGCCTAGTAGTCAGCACTTCTATGTTTACACGAATATCTAGTGTATGGTCATGTGTATCAATTTACTGTTTGCAAAAGTGTAAATTATTCGAAATACTAAGGATTTCCTTATCCCGGCCATAGATGATCTTAGCTGTATTTTTTTAAATTTTTGGTCTTCAATGCTCTTCAACTTTGTATTTGTTCGGCTTTCTGACTTTTTGTATCTGAGCGTCACTAATGAGTATTGTGTAGACGAAACGAGCGGCTTTGACCCTGATGACGACAGTGGGTGATTATTAAAATGAGGGAACACAATGTTTCTAAACACCAAATCCATCCAATCTTACCGTTTATGTTAGCGTTCAGAAAATGCATAGCAAGCTTAACAGCTTCAACAGTAGAAGTATCAACCCCCATACTATAACACCACCAGCATCGATACACGCGATTGGGTGAATGTTGTTTAGGTCATATTTCGTTTTATATCACGCAACATTCATATTCTGCCGTGGACTGGTCGAAACAGAAACTGACTCTCATCTGATAGGTGATATTTGTTTTGCCAGCTTCTCATGTGCAAGCGTCAATGGTAATTATCCACATTTAAACCTAACTGTATAGTGCCTGGCTGTTATGGCAGGTCTCTTGTCAATACGACATGTTTTTCATTTGCCTTTATGAAGTCTACAGACCAATGTTAAAAAAAAAAACACGACAACCTAGAGGCCTAAAGTGTTTAAGCTGCGATACAGGGGTAAATGGGTTGGCTTTAGCACGACGAGTCAGCAGTCTTTCATCACGACGGGTACTTAAACGAGGTTGTATGGACTTTTGTCCATTATTAACATTTTCTGTGACGTTGTAAAAGTCTACCAATGACGAAGTGATGAACATTGAAATGGTAAATTATGCTCCTTGTCAACATCACGTTGTCAAAGTCTAACAATGACAGTGTGTTGAACATACCACATCTTCTTTTTTATAATGAAATGGTTATCTATGCTCCTTGTTCTCCTACTGGCATTTGACATGACAATTGCTTGCCAACGTTCAGTCACAGATAACCTTGCCATATGACTTAATGTCTTGAAGGTCAAATTTCATCACGACAAATATCAGCTGATAGTGAATGATTTATAACCGACCTAAAGGCACAATTACTAATAGCAGTTAATTGTGTATAAAACCGAAATAACACCACAAACATACTGAGGTCTGAGGAAATTTCAAAAAGACCAGTCCATAACCAACTGGCAATATCAATGAATGAAACACATCAAATGCATGAATAACACTGTCATTTTGAAAGTCCATAACCAATTTGCAATATCAATAACTTAAACAAATCAAACGAATGAATAACACTGTCATTTTAAAAGGCCAGCATCAACTGACAATATGAAAAGCACAAATACATCAAACGAATGCATAACACTGTCATTTTAAAAGGCCAGCATCAACTGACAATATGAAAAGCACAAATACATCAAACGAATGCATAACACTGTCATTTTAAAAGGCCAGCATCAACTGACCATATGAAAAGCTCAAATACATCAAACGAATGCATAACACTGTCATTTTAAAAGGCCAGCATCAACTGACAATATGACAAGCTCAAATACATCAAACGAATGCATAACACTGTCATTTTAAAAGGCCAGCATCAACTGACCATATGAAAAGCTCAAATACATCAAACGAATGCATAACACTGTCATTTTAAAAGGCCAGCATCAACTGACCATATGAAAAGCTCAAATACATCAAACGAATGCATAACACTGTCATTTTAAAAGGCCAGCATCAACTGACCATATGAAAAGCTCAAATACATCAAACGAATGCATAACACTGTCATTTTAAAAGGCCAGCATCAACTGACCATATGAAAAGCTCAAATACATCAAACGAATGCATAACACTGTCATTTTAAAAGGCCAGCATCAACTGACCATATGAAAAGCTCAAATACATCAAACGAATGCATAACACTGTCATTTTAAAAGGCCAGCATCAACTGACAATATGAAAAGCTCAAATACATCAAACGAATGCATAACACTGTCATTTTAAAAGGCCAACATCAACTGACAATATTAAAAGCTCAAACACATCAAACGAATGCATAACACTGTCATTTCAAACGTTCATAATCAACTGGCAATATCAAGAGATCAAACGCATCAACAGAATGAATAACACTGTCATATAAATATATAATTAATTACAAGAAAACTTATATATAACAAGATTTAAAAATTCCAGAAACATGATAAAATAGTTGCACTCCTAATCAATATAAACAAAAATAGTATCTATTATACATCATGTTATACCTAATGTCAAACTAATCTATAGATACCATAAAAATCAATTAAAAAAATAGCACTGTTTTACATCCCATTGCTCATCTTTGTTTTTAAACAAATGCACTGTTTTTGCAATATGTTATGCTATATGGTCCCGGATGAGTTTATTGTATAAAATATGAATACTCTAAAAATAAGGAAATTTAAAAAAAACTAAGACTGCAGTTATTTCTTATACTACACACCGTGAAATGTCATTGAGCATACAGTTTACTGTCTTCCAAAAAAAGTTGGCGTTGATATTCGATGATTGCGTCGAAATCTAAAACTAACTTCATCTCACTAAAATATGCTTACTGTGATGAGTTCTTCTACGTTGTCGACGTCAAAGCGTGAGTTTGGTAAATTGTAGTTTATGATCGGGTATCTTGTGTTGAGTGGTAGTTAAGAAAGGTTTTTTAACGAAAATTGGTGACGTCTTAATAAAGAACGTTATATGTATAAAGTCTAAGATGCATGATTTTTTTTATTAGTTTTAAGTGGCTTTGAACTAGCTCTCAGTAAAAACTAAAATCACTAAAATACTGAACTCCGACGGAAATTCAAAACGGACAAAATCAAATGATGAAACAAATCAAACGAAAGGTCAACAACTGTCATATTCCTTACTTCATAACGGCATTTTCTAATGTAGAAAATGGTGGATTGAACCTGGTTTAAAGAGCTTGACCTCTAACTTGAATGACAGTCGCATCAAATTCCATGATATTTACAACGATGTGCGAACTAAAAACACAAAATAGGTAAAATTGTCAAAATAAGGGTACAACAGTCATCACCGTGTCACAATCTTAATTAGAACAACAACAAACACATATTTTACAAAGAAGCGCAAAAATTAAACTTTTAAATTCAACCACCACATTCATTGTGTACTTATATATGCATTTTTAATCAACCCATAATAGATTGAAATATAAGTCCCGTGACTGAATGGCAAAGTTAACATTAACACTAATGTAGAGTTGCTTGGTTGCCGTTAGAATGTTAACGTCACAGTTGAAGAGATATAAATAATGATGTCGTTCAAAGTATTTTCAAAATTTTAAGAGACCAATAACATAATGCGAGTACTCTCAGATCTTTACTTTGTGTCTTTTTGTTGTGGGTATATACAAGTACCCGGCTCGTCCACTCTGTGTAGTATTTCTATTTGTATCCATTTATGAGTTAAGTCATTTTCAACTGATTTTGATAGTTCGTTCTTATGTTGTAATGCTACTCCACTGTCCCGGGTTAGGGTGAGGGTTCAATCCCGCTAACATGTTTTACAACGCAACATTATGTATGTATGATCCTTTCCAATGTCATGAACCTCTAATTCAGTGGTTGTCGTTTATCGGTGTGTAACATATTTGTTATTCGTTCATTTTTTGTAGATAAATTATGTCTTTAGTTTCCTCGTTTGAATTGTTATAAATAAATCGTTTCGGGGCTTTTTATAGCTTGTGCGCTATCACTACTGGACGAAAAAACGTCTGTCCATACCAGTAACAGTCGTTCTAAGACTGATAATGTTTGTTAAAGTTGTAACAGTTGTTAAATTTCACTGCTGCAGTTTTTTTGTAACTGTCCCAACTTTAAAAGTGTTTGTCTACAACATAAATCGACTGTAACAACGCAAGAAATAACTGTCACGGTCATCAAAGGACTGATACAACTATTTCAAAGTTGTAACAGTTGATTTACAACTGTCCCAACTCGAAAAACGTTGCAACAGTCATAAATAAACTGATTAAACGCCTAAAAGGTTGTCACAGTCGTAATAAAACTGATGCAACCATTTGAAAGTTGTAACAGTCATTTAATTACTGCCCCAACACGGAAAACGTTGAAACAGTCATCAATAAACTGTTTAAACGCAGAAAAAGTTGTAACAGTTAAAATATGACAGCTACAACCATTGTATAGGCATAGCTAATTTTTAAGCGTAGCAACTTCCAAACATTGATCTCATGTACACTTAAAAGTCACAGATACAAAATGTCTAACAGTCAGGGATATAGGTTCAATTATTTGAAAAACAATTTTACTGTGTGAAATATAAGGTTGTGACATAGAGAAACAACTATCACTCCCATTAAATACATTAATTTTAGATAGATATTCAATAATTGATTTTTAAAAAAAATGTATTTTGAAATATTTGCCGCTGACCACAGTTTTGTATTCCTCGGTTATTTAGTGAATGTGCTGAATTGATATATATTTTTAACACTTCCTCGCCCTTATCTCTTCGAACAAATCAAATCGGAACCAGCACTAGATACCTGCAATTTCACTAGATAAAAGAGAACTACTAACAGAAAAATCGAAAAACGTTACCCAATATATTTGTAACCAAATGAATCTTTATAACTGAATTAAAAGTTGACAATTTTTAATATTATCTAAATAACAATTTAATTATTTTTTATTAAATTAGTTAGGTGTGAAATCATTCATGCATACACGGTTGTTTTCAATATATCTGTAGTTTTACGAATCACATTACTTCATAATAACGTTCAATATACATTATACATGTATACTCTGAACCTAGCGGGGAACTCCTAATACACACACTTGTCAAACTTATCCCCATATAAAACTGCTTTATATTTTTTTGAGGGCTTATTTCACACACTTATTCTGAGCTTTTATTTGAGGCTACATCTTTTTCTTGTAAAATTATAAATATTACCGTATTAACCATTTTGATTTCAACATGTAAAAATAAAAAATCGGACATTTAACACATCTTTTGCAGCTATGGAAAACAAATCTTAAATCTATCTGATTTTAATTCATTTTATTTTTGAATAGTTCAATATTAACTCGACTTTGTATTGTATTTTGTACGGAATTGTCTATTTGAAGTTCAGTTGTAATTCATACATGTAAATAGCACGTCAGCATGCATGATTGAGGTAAAAAAATATTATCACTCGCAAGAAAAATTCATATATTCACTTTGCAAACAATTTACCATACATATGTAAATACTAGTAGATGGACGTACTGTACAATACCCCAATACCCGACAAAATAACTAGCGCCACGGCCCAGTGAAAGTTTAAATGTTCAAAACAAGAAAACTCGCATTGTTCATTTGTTGTTTCAGACAGGGAAATCAAATCTTCTTTTATTTTTTTCACATCACCGTTTAATAGAACTTGATGTATTCTTTAGACTCTGGTCTTATTAAAATCTAAAGACTGACGTCGGATTCTCTTTTGTGGTTTTAGTTGATCAGATGTACTAACGTTTATCCAAAATATTTCCCCATTTCAATTGTTCAAATTCAAATTATCTAATCCTATAAATGCTTGTACAATGACATATTATTCCATTAGTAAAGAAAACTTACAATGTTACTAGATGTACATGATGTACAGACAATATTTTGGGTCCCTTTATATTTTTTTGTTCGGTGTGAGCCGAGGCTCCATGTTGAAGCCCCAGGGGCGGATCCAGCCTTTTTAAAAAGGGGGTGTTCCTAACCCAGGACAAAGGGGGGTTCCAATTACATGTACCCATTCAAATGCCTTGATCGTCCAACAAAAAAGGGGGTTCAAACCCCCGGAACACACACCCCCTCCCCTGGATCCGCGCCTGAGGCCGTACATTGACCTATAATGGTTTAGTGTGTTATACATGTATGACTATGTAATGCTTTAACATTGTGTTTATGGAAAATAATGGGAAAATGTTGCTTAACATCTGGGGATATATATTTAGAAGGTACTTATTCAAAAGCAGATAGAATAGATTTGTAGAAAAAACATGAATAAGGGAAGATGATCAACTATTATAGTACAAGTCTTTGGTTAACCACAATATATTTGTAATCAATGACGTATCAATGTTGCTTTTGTATACATGGTATAAAAATCAAACTTTGGTTTCTCATCTAAACTTGTTTACATCATGTTACATCATCCAATATGGCTAGGCCTGTTATAGGTTTTTCATTATCACACTTATGCAGAACTGATTTTGCTCATTGTTGAAGGATGTACAGTTACTAACAATTACATCACTTGGTTTACGGTTGATGGTTGTCTTATTGAAATTCATACCACATCTCCTTATACAGTATACATGTTATACCACTGTCCCAGGTTAGGGGAGGGTTGTGATCCCGCTAACATGTTTAACACCGCCACATTATTTATATATGTGCCTGTCCCAAGTCAGAAACCTGTAATTCAGTGGTTGTTTTTTGTTTATGCGTTACATATTTGTTTTTTGTTCATTTTTTTACATAAATAAGGCCGTTTGTTTTCTCTTTTGAATTGTTTTACATTGTCTTATCGGGGACCTTTATAGCTGACTATGTGGTATGGGCTTTGCTCATTGTTGAAGGCCGTACGGTTACCTATAATTGTTAAAGTTTGTGTCATTTTGGTCTTTTGTGGATAGTTGTCTCATTGGCAATCATACCACATCTTCTTTTTTTATATGTTATACAAGACTACAATACCTAGTATTATCAAATGAATTATAACAACTTTTAATAGTTGTCAGACTTTTGTTATCAAAAAGTAGTTACATGTGTATAATCAATATGGTAGACATGATCACTGGTGTCAGATGTAAACAAGAGTGACTGTGCAAATGCTGAAATGTCATGTCTGCTTTGCCTACATGTATGAAGGTTTTACTACATGTACAAGTATCACACAAACTTTCAAATTTCATTAACCTTTGAAAATGAAGTTGCAGTCAAATTAACCATGTCAGACAGATGATGTACACCCTACAAACTGACATTCCATACCCAAAATTTAGTGATTTATACTGTCTGTGAATAAACTCATCATAGATACCAGTACTAAATTTAGTAAATACGCCAGACGCGCGTTTCGTCTACATAAGACTCATCAGTGACGCTCGAATCCCAAAAAGTTAAAAAGCCAAATAAATTACGAAGTTGAAGAGCATTGAGGACCAAAATTCCTAAAAGTTTTGCCAAATACAGCTAAGGTAATCTATGCCTGATGTAGAAAAGCCTTAGTATTTCAAAAAATTCTAAAATTTGTAAACAGTAAATTGAAATAGACTTAACATTCTTAACATGACATGAACATCCAAACCATGAAAACTAACTTATGATTATCCAATAATATGCCAAAAATAGTGATCCTATACATGTCATACATGTACATGTAGTTTATACTGTACATAGCATAGATCTGAGAAACATTTGGAAATAGATCAAACCACAAAAACTAAGCATTGTTCAATGAACCATGACATTTCATTGAGGTCAAAGTCTGGTGTAAGTCTTGCAATTAGACATATTCACCTTACACTCATTTCATACACCAAATATAGTTGACCTACTTTTCCTACTGCTTGTAGTATTTAACATGTGTGAGAAACAAACTTGATAAATTACATGTAACCATGGTAACTGAAGTAACCTTAATCACTGATCCATGAAATGAAGTCAGGATCAGGCCAACCCTGCCTGACAGACAATAAGACATGTACACCTTTCAAGATACCATAAAAATTAATCCAATAACTCAATTATTATACATATGTTATACATTTAAGACTTGGGAGTGTATTTCACTGTGACTGTTCAAACAGTAATATTTTTTTTTCAAACAGTTACATGTACATGTAGTGTACCATGAAAACTAGGTAAAGTGCAATGGACAAATCACCAACAGAAACTTCATAACATAAGGACGTATCCAGGCCTTTCAGCTTCTAAAATGTATCTGGTGAAGCTTAAATACAAAACGGTACCTTGTAGCCACTGCCAGATTGATACATATTTCTTGCATGCATGTACTTCAACTTTTGTTGCAGGAGGGATAATAAAATTATACTTAAAAGTATATGCATGGTTTATTTGTTTCAAATACTTGGACACTAACATGACTTATCCTGCTAATTAAGATTTTTATTTAATTCTAATTCACTTTCATAATTTAAGTACAGCAAGCAGTCATTTGACACTAAACAATTGACACGGACTGAACGAGACCCTCATAGATGGTTAAGATCTTTTTACACACCCTGGACATGCTGGCGGTAGTTAACAATTGCAATGCCAACATCAACTTTAGATGTGATATACATGTACTGTTTTGTAAATTTCACTGGAACTAGAAATTCACATTATCCATATTGTTATTATATTAAAATGACTGACTATCCACTAATTAAAAGTATTCATGAATTCAGATATGATGCACTATTATATGTAGTATTCACTGAAACTATGCATTTTCATTATTCCAAATTGCTATTTCAAATGAATAACTATCCTTGGTATTCGTGGAATTCAGAAACAATGTACATGTATGATTACACTATAAATATTCACTGCAACTACAAATTTTTGTATTCCAAATTCACAATCCAAGGTAAGTAAGTAGTCCACCAGTAATGTGGTGGACCCTCCTTTAATACAATTTGTAATTATCCTATTTGTCCAAGGCACAATTTTCTTCTTGTCCAATTTAATCAGAACATCACATCATCATCATGGAATAATGCTGCACGCCATATTCATAATTTCCAAAAACAATAGATAACTAGCATTGAATAATGAATTTTAAAATCCATTGTTTCACAATTTGCAGCTATACGAGCGACTCAGTGACATCTATATTTCCTATGCATCAAAGTGCACATGTACTAGCAGGCGTCATATTCAAAGTGGGAATCACTGTCAAACCAATATATATTCAGTATAATTCTACAAAATAAAATATACATTTAGACTCAAGTACATTGTACTGTAAATGTTTAACTAATAATAAATATATAATACTACATGTATATACATTGTGCAATAATAAGAAAATTAATTACAATAACTGTATTTACCTAGATAAAACTAGCACTTCTCATTTGATTGACCGCAAAATTCTAGAACTAATACAATTCTATTTTCAAGTCCCTATTAACAAGAAAAATACATCTTTTAAGGGGGTTTAAATTCTATATAGTGTTGTCTTTTTTCCTTCATTAATGATTTTTTAAGTGTGATTGTGTACTTTCATTGAAGGGTTACTGTCATATTGAGGCTCACACCATACTTTGTTTCATCAATTCTTTAAAGTCAGACATCATGGACATATAGTTTAATATTCCTCTCTAAAACACAACAGGTTATTTCTTTTGTTCATTTTAATTATGTTTATCATTTAATATGAAATATATATTGATACTACAAACATGACAAAGAAAAGTTTAAGGAATGAAAAAATAAAATAAATAAATAAATGCACTGTTACTATATACATATAGATGATATTGACTTTACCTTTGTCCAGTGCATATAATGAATAAACCTTTGTGATGTAAATATATTGTTCCAAGACTTAACCATCCCAGTTAATGTTTTAAATCCTTGAGTTTAATATTTTTTACATCTTTTGTGTTACCTTGGATACTTTTTACTTATTCATTTGTTATTACAGCTTGCATTAAATAATGCTTTGCAGCTCAGACAACACTTCTTTTAATTTAATTTAGTTATTTGCCCAATTTTATTTTAATAAATCAATATTCAGATTACTTTTAAAATTTGCATTTTTATATCCAAATTATAATAGTATATCCTGCTGTTTCATATTTTTCTTAAATTATAATTTGTTTTGAAAAAGTTATCAAAATTTTGAAGAGGACAATTTTGATAATCATGATAATTTGTGAACATTATCATAAAATCATATTATCATTATACCAATGACAGATTAAATGTTATCCCCCAGGGCAATAAACTATTGTGTCTTAATTTGTATATTAGCTATATCATTTCTGATTATTACATATGGGATATCCAGAGTTAACATCCTGATTATTACCTATTTTAATGTCACATTTGCATGGTCATATTCAGTTAATACAAATATTTTATTTGTTTATTTTGAATGTGAATAAAAAAAAATTTTATACTAAATTAGTAGATACAACATGTACAACGCAGTTAACACAGTAAATTTTATGACAACTTACTGGATAATTCTATATCTACAAAAAAATATTTTGAGCTTCATAAAATACTTTAAAAATGTTTATACCATGTTAACATAAAAAAATATGCATACAGATAGATTTTTTTGTCATGTTTTCCTGACATATATTGAATGTTAACATACAATAATTATCATGATTATGTAGAAAATGCAAAAAATCTGCAGTCGTATGTAAATGCAAATGATCAAAGGAGATGTGGGATATATCGATGATGCATCAACCCAACAGTTAGGCAACAATAAAGTAACCAAAACACAATTGAATACGTGCCAAAAAATATGACTCATGATTAAATAGAAGGTCCTTAATCATTGCGGAATAAATAAAAAGACCATTGAATGTTACTACTTATGAAGTTATGTAAGTTAGATAACATGTATGGCACAAATGAATTTTGAAAAACAATGCTAACAGGGCACAATTTATATAAAAAATTCACATGCAAATAATTATATATAGTTTAGGTTCAAAGCATTAACAAATTATAGTAATTTAATATAAATTCTATGTTAAATATAAAAAAAGAATAAAATTATGATGCTAGCTTTGCTCTTTTAATATGTGTTTCTTAAACAATGTAGTACATGATAAAACAATTACTTATTGAATTAGCACAATTTATTTAATCAACTGTGTTTGAATGGCAACTGTTTATGACTCTGTGCCTTGTTTCAGGAACATTAATTTAATAATATTGTTTTATTTTGATGATTAATGCTATTTTAAAATACCTATTCACTTCCAATGCCTGTTGTTATCAAATTGATATTATGTTCTAATTCGTTTCACTTAAGGTGGCTCAGCCCTTTAACAGTGCGCATATTTTAACGCATGTTTCTTACGACGACTGCCTTGGGAACGGTCGCTTTTAGGGGTCTTCTCAAAAATAGCTTTGACGACCTTGGAACGCGGGCGTGTATGAAAGTACCCTTGACGATGTAAACAAATGTCGAAATGATACAAAACGTTCTTCAAAACAGGAAATATGTTCGATCAGAAATTCAGAGTGCTTTCTTCATTTTTCGCATAAAAGTTAAAAAGGACAGAAATATACATGAATATAACATTAAAAAAAAAAAAAAAAGAATATACAAATACTGACAAAGTCACATGTATGACGTCGACGGTATTTGGTGCCGCTTCGCAAAGCCCAAAACGCATTCTCATCTTACACGGTCGCCTCTTGGGGCCCCCCTTTCGTGGGAAAAATTTGATTATATAGGGAATCATTGAAGCATGACTAGAGCGCCCCCCCCTTTTTAGGAAAAGGTCTGTATCCGCCACTGACTTGTGACCCGTATCAGATACATATATGTGTATATATGTCTCTGCCCGTATAGTATGCTTTGAAAGCATCGGACGGGTTTATTTACAAGCTATAATCCGTTTGGCGTTTTGTTTCTGTCATAAATCTATTTAAAACTTGAAATATCTTTATTTCAAAGTATTTTTTGGAGTTTATTCCCGAGTATGCGACAGCAAAATTTTGATAATTATAGAATATTTTTTATTTTCCCAAAAACAAATTTGAACATGCCAATTTTCTAACAGACTTAATACTTGACAGGCACACCTAACATTTTAATTTAAAGATTTGTTTACCTGCACGAAAATCATTTGAATTTTTTTCTCGTATCACAATTCCATGATTTCCGGAACACTAGACTAAGTCCTATAATCTAAGATCTCGGGGCCAATGTTTTCTATTTTTATGATACTTTTCTTCTATTACTTATTTTGCTGAATTGTTATTTTGTTGATTTGCAATTTTCTGTTGTATCTATCAATATGTCAACCGAGTTCATATTAAAAAAAAAAGAAATATCAGCATTAAAACTAAAAATGATTGAATCAGAGCACTGAATGTTATTAAAATAGACTAATGGATCCAGCAACAGTTCAGTTCAGTTTCTTGTATATTCCTCCATTAATTGTGGAGCACTACCCAAAGGGTATAGTTTTAGCAACTATGTACACATTAAAACATAAGGAAACAAATAATTATATACAGATGACTGAATTTGGTTATAATAATCACTAAATGATAAATATCATAATTAATTCAATGGATTGTCATCATAAAGTTTTAAAAGATATATAATAATTCATATGTGCTGGGTTGTAAGAAAATTTTAAGAGACAACTGCATATATTTACAAATAAGAATTAAAATGGTCTCAAATTAAAATAACTTATAATTATTAGTTAAGAGTGCTATAAATACATCAGGAACTATAATGAAAATTATATTTTATAAGACTTATGTAAAATGGTAGGGGTTTGGAAAAATTTGAGCTAATATATTTCACTAAAATGATTATTTGTTTTCCTGCAGAAATAAAACGACACTTCAATAATTTGCTGTTTTCCGCCTTTTCATGAAGATGAAAATTGATCAATCGGGGTGGATCCAGCTATTTTAAAAGGGGGTTTCCAGCCCAGGACAAAAAGAGGGTGTTCCAACTATATTTCCCCATTCTATCGTCCAAAAAGGGGGAGTTCCAATCCCCGGAACCCTCCCCTTGGATCCACCACTGTCAAAAGTAACCGGGACTGGCCTAGTATTCCGACCTTATATATATCGGTCTAATGATATAATTCCTCAATACTGCATGCTTTGCGGAGAACCATGTTTCACCATGTCGGGATTTTGCTAGGACATACACCCGCAGCGTGCTGGGCAGTCTCAAACAATGCTACTATAGGTTCAGGGAAAGTTTGGATTGTAATTTAAAAACTACGCCCAGTACACAGGAACGCTATATTAGCCGGGGATGTTGGCAAACTTTAACTTCTATCTTAATTTTTGACATGCTTTTTTAAAAGGTAAGCTAAAAAGGAAAGTTCTTGATTAAAAAAAATATAGTTGAGTGATGTCATTGCGGCAAAAAATGTGAATGACAATTTTGTTTGTGAACACTGATTTGATCTTACCGCGGCAAAGAAATGCATAACTAATCATCGATCTATGCGTGATGATAAAAGGAGATAATGTTTTTTTTATTTATAATATTGAACTTTGTGGATAGTTGTTTCATTGGCAATCATACCACATCTACTTATTTTCATATCGTGTGGTTAACATAGAAATATGACTAATCTGACAGATGATCCCTTGATTATACAGGGTGTTCAAACAGTTGGATATATACATACGAAGCCTCGTAGGGTAAAAAGCGGGAATTTTGCCTATACATGCACCAATCATAATTGTCAATTCATTTTCTTATGGCAGTCCATATATCTAGCTCCTCTTACTTTGCATAACTTTCATAATTGATACTTATCTGCATGTTCTCATCCGTATTATGCTTGAAATATTTGCCAGTGATCATTCAGTATGCAAATTAAATTTTCATTATGTGCAATCATATAAAAAAACGTAATTTCTGGGACTTTTATTTGTTTGACTATGTGGTATATCAGTTTATAGTAATTGTTGAAGTCCGTCCGGGAACATAATTGTTATCTTCTCTGTAAATTGGTCTCTGGTGAAGAGTTGCCTCATAAAAAATGATACCCCATCTTCCTATTTTTATACCCTATGCAACGAAGTTGCGCAGGGTATAACGTTTTTGACCCGTCCGTCCGTCCGTCCATCAGCCAGTCTATCTGTCCTGTTTCTTGTCATCACAACTCCTCTCAAACCGACCAACAAAATTTCATGAAACCTTTTTAGATAATAAGGACATACTATAACCACACCATTATTTTATTTATTATTTTTACTGTAAGTCTGTTTTTTGTTATATCTACTTTACGTGAGTCTGCATTTATGTATGCCGTCATACGACAAAATTATTTTTATGTCTACCTGTGCGAATTTCAAACGCGCAATTTTACACCAGTAATGAAAACCTTCTTTCATTTATGGGTAGACTTTACATAGATAAATTCAGCCGTATAGGAAAAGCAAAATGAGAATGTTGAATTTGATGTATGCCTTTTTGTGCTACTTTGTTACATTTGTTGTTTATGTAGTGATATTAAGATGATAACACAATATTGACTGTTGTACCCCTATTTTTGACATTTTTACTCTTTGAGTATGTTTGTTTTGTTCATGCATCGTTGACAATGTAATGGAATTTGATGCGACTGTCATACAAGTGAGAGGTTTAGCTAGCTATAAAACCAGGTTCAATCCACCATTTTCTACATTAGAAAATGCCTGTACCAAGTCAGGAATATGACAGTTGTTATCCATTCGTTTGATATGCTTGGACTTTTGATTTTGCCTTTTGATTTTTGATTTTCCTTTTTGAATTTTCCTCGGAGTTCAGTATTTTTGTGTTTTTACTTTATACTATGCAGATGTGCATATCGACAGGAAATTACGAGTCAAATTTGTTCTAGGAGTTATGCCCCTTTGAACTTATTTGCTTCAATATACTACTGCATGTTTGTCCTTGCAACTCTTCTCAAACCTTTTTAGATAAGGACATACTATTTTGATGTACACATTTTTTTTTCTAGGAGTAAGGCCCCTTTGAACTTATTTGCTTCAATATACTACTGCAACAGTTTGTCATTGCAACTCCTCTGAAACCACACAACAGAATTTCATGAAACCTTTTTAGATAATAAGGACATACTATGTAGATGTGCATATCAACAGAAAATTATCGTGATTCAATTTTTTTTTCTTATACCATTTTTTTTCTTAATTATTTTATTTCTCCAGTGGCAATGTGGAGACTGACTGCCAAAGCGGGTTCGGCTTCAGTTATTCACAATATAATCAACCAATGAGCCTGCACCCTATGTCAGACTCTGTAACAATCATCCCATCAACCAAATATTTTGAAACATATTTAGAATTCAATAAACAGACAAGTCCATGAAAATGAGGTTAAGTTCAGATAAACCCTGCAAGACAGACATATTTGTTTTTCATTCATTATTTTTTACATAAATCACCCATTAGTTTTCTCATTTGAAATGTTTTAAATTGTTCATTTGTCATTTCGAAGCCTTTAAAACCAACTATGCAGAACAGGTTTTACTCATTGTTGAAGTCCATATGGTGACCTACATGTATAGTTATTTCTGTGTTATTTGGTCTCTTAGCTTGTGTCTCATTTACAATCATATCACATCCTCTTATTTGATATTTTAATTTGTTATAATACATTTAATAATCTTTTCATACACCAAATATACATGAAGATGACCTATTTATTTCACAATATAGCATATTAAAAGAGGATTGCTAGACAGAATTGTAAATTATTGCACGCAATAGTTTATCTACTACATGTACCTTTTAGTATTTATTATTTTTGAGTATATGTCAGACATGTCGACGACGGACAGTCAATGGTACTATACCTTAATATGTCCCGAAAACGGGCGTAAAAAAAAGCCTCAACTAAATCAAATTTTTGAAACGTGATTGATTTTATTCCTCTAATATCTATGAGATCAAATTTACAAAAAAATTATTAATATAATTAATTTCAATGTACTAGTATACATGTAAGAATTGTTGCCATTTATACATCATGTACATGTACAATCCTTTGCTGATCAGCTCTATATTTTTCATTATTTTTATTCTCCTTCACTGTTTTTTTTTTTTATAAGACTCATATATATGATCTGTATTCATCATTGGGACAGGTAGCAATATATATAGGTGAAGTAGGTCCTTTTGATTGGATTTTTTTAAAGGATTTTGACAGCACTAAAGCATATACATGTAGTTCCAATTTTTAGTTGATCTTAGCTCCTTAAGTGGATTGTGGCAACACATATTGCATATATACATGTAGAATGTTGTTCTTAAGTTTCAGCACTTTCTGCATAGTTTCCGGTTGCAAGACTAGAATATGATACTGGCTTCTCATGAAATTCTGTCAGAACTTTGCCAATAGTTTCCAAGTAAAGTTGAACATTCCAAGATCACTCCTTCCATTTGCAATGTACATGTACAAATGTACTTGCAGCCTGAAATTAAATATCAGAGTAATTCTGTCAGAAAATCAACAATTATTGACATTCAAAAGCATATAGATGTAGACCAGTTCATAATAGGTAATGTGTCCATGGGACACAGATGAGCAACCGCTTGCATATAAAGAATGAAAAGAGTGACACCACCCAAATTTGTACTTGATCTGAGTGTTGTTGTAGTAAGCATTGCATATAAGTTTCAGAACATTTGGATGAAGCAAACTTGGGTTAAAGAAAGGAACAAAAATTCAGCATTTTTTTAATTTTGTGAAGGGGCATATCTCTAGAACAGTTAAAGCGACCCCACCAAAAATTCAAACTTCATGTTTGTTTGTTTGTAGTATCATATATATATATATATGCATTAATTGTGTATTAGTTTCATAACATTGGTAGAGGCAAACTGAAGTTGGAGAACAGAATCCAAATTTGGGAGGTACATGCAAGTTTGATAAGACTGACAATGCAAGGGTAACCTTAAAAGAAGTAGAATGGTATAAATAATTATGTGTTTATTTGATAATAGGTTCGTTTTCATGTGTTTTTGTTTTCCCTTGAGAACACATAAAATATTTTTTTATAATTTAATTTGGTTGAATATATATATCGAATTTCTGAACAGAAAATAATGAAAATGAGACATAAAAAAATATAGCCAAAAAATAAACCTGTGATAATACTGCTTCTATTGGTACCAGGATGCTAAAAATCAATCCAAAATATTTAAAAAAAAAAATCTAGTTTTATATACAATATACATGAACAGCTAAAAATCTCAAGTGACAAATACTTATGGCCACACTCTGTACATGTTTAACCTTGATACTTCTATAACTAGACCTTAAGACTGTTTGACATTTTTGTATACCTAACAGAATTAGGGGGGGGGGGGGGTTAATGGTAAACAAATTGTGATTGATCAAGACCAATCCTTCAATAAGGTGTAGGGTTTATCATTTACAAATTAGGCCAATTATTTCATATTCTCAAGAGAATAAACAAATCAATCAAACCCCTTGAGGACCTTAATTGAGGGGTGGACAAGGGTAAGGAGACAGGGGAATGAAGGATCAGAGAAAAGGGGTATCTTGGAAATATATTTTGTCATTTTTATTTTGTCTTGGAGCAAGGAGATGGAAGTATTGAAGTAAAAAAAAGGGGGGGGGGGATTTTAGGGTAGAAAGGGAAGGGAAATATAGTTAGGGCTAAGCCTATAAGGAGTAGAAACTGTTCCGAGGGAAGTTATGGGGTACCCCACATACATATGACCCTGACTTGGCTACGAAATTAGATATTACAAATGATGATTAAAAAAGACTAATTCATTGACACTAACGGTTGCGTAATAATGACAGTTGTAGTGCTTCATAGTAGATGTCATCCCTTCCTCTTCGGCCGTTTGCACACGGATATTTTTCAAAACTGGCCAGACATGTTTACAACTTGTCTGTAAAGGGTAAAATAAACACATAAATAAGATACCAGCTATAACGATCTATAACATTAAACATGGAACAGAAATTGAGCCGGTGCAAGGTTTCAGCCGCAGTGATTTTCAACAGTAGCGAGTATTTTGAGACAACCCCCATGTTTGTATTTTTCGTTATACTGATAACATTTGGCTGCCTAATATATCGAAATCTATGTTTTCTTATGTAATAACTCTGCCTTCATCGTTGTATATTCGCCACAATGTCTGTTATGCATGTACATGGTCGTATTCATCAATGTAGTATGCTGCTCGGCAATGGCGACCTTGAAATTCCTCTGGTCCGATAATGGCGCCAAATTAGAGGGAAGCAACTCGCGCCAGACAAAATTACCGTATTTCACCAAAATAATCAAAATTTCGCTTTTTGATAACAAACAGTAATACGATAACCACATTTATATTCAGTGATCGTTCATTGATATAATTACAAACATTATTTTATTAAAGCCATCAATAAAGAATTCACAATTAAGTAATTAATGGAGTCCATTGAAATCAGACCTTATGGGGTAGAGGGGTTAAACAAAAGCTCGTAACTTTTTTAAAAGCCTGGTGACCCCCATTTTATTTTACCTTAAAATGTTCGAAAAGTTCATAGCTTTGATATATCTGTTTTTAAAAAAAATCTACCGGGGAAATTTTACGAAAAATCGATTAAACCAATATTTTTTGCCTTAAACTGAAATTAGAAAATGCAAAATTTAGACATTAATCTGAAAATAAAAGGATTTTTAAGTAAAAAACAACCGAGGCAAAGGTTTACATTTCAAATTCTAATGTTTTTTCACATAAAAATCATACTGACTTGATTTTAAAAGTCTTTGAATTTGATGTAACCGTTATTGTTGAAAGGGTGGGCATGTTTGGAAATAGGGTCAAAATCGCACATTTCGCTTCAATTTGAGGGGAAAACGAGCATGGTGACCCCCTTTTTTCTTTGCATTTTTGGATTCAGCATAAAAAGATCTACAAAATATGTGAAAATAAAAAAATTCTACCGGGGGTCCTTATTGGGGTGAGCCACCTTAAACGAACATAAAATATTTATCAAATAAATTACTGGAACTCTCACATGGACCATAAACTATGTTTATGTCATAAACAAAAAGGAACGCTTATCGATTAATTTAAATTCATAATGTTTTGTTGTCTATGATTTGAGAATTATTTAAAATCTACATGAAAGTGGACACTTGCTAAATAAGTAACTATTTAATCTTAAAGGTAATAATTTTCATAACATTTTATGATCAAATCATATGTTTTTGTACTATGCATGGTTTTTTTTATGGAAATTGTGACGTCACAATGCATTTTAATAGAACAAAAACTATCAGCTGATAAAGCAAAACCAGGGAAATACTAGTAATCCAGCATAAGCATGATAAAAAACACATTTATATGGATGTACATGTAAAGATCGGTTGGTTGTTGGTTATAAAATGTCCAGTGACAAGTATTTCATGCAAATCTAGGACCCGAGTTAGCAATACATTAACATACAATATGTACACTTCATGATGTATAGGTCAGTGGTAGATCCAGAACTTTTCATAAGGGACAGGGCCGCTGACTGCCCTTAGGGGCACGGATCCAGTCATGCTTGAGTGATTCCCTATTAGTCCACATAATTATGACGTCTGGCAAGGCTATTTTAATTTTTTCTGGGACGCCTGTAGGAAGGCGTCCCAGAAAAAAAAATAGCCTTGCCAGACGTCATAATTATTTGGACTAATTCCCTATATAATCCACCAAATTTTTCCCACAAAAAAGGGGAAGATATACAGTAACCTTTTTTGTATTCCACTCAGGGTGATGTATGCAAAATAATTAAGGGAATACATGACATACACATGATAATAGGGGGAGGGGAACGGTGTCCTTTATGACTTTCAGTGATTTCATTTATAATGATGCACAACTTTAACATTGAAGCTCAAAGCCTATATTTTCCCAGGAATATGCAACTATGTGGTAATATAGAACGTCGATTCATAGCTATAAAGCCTATCGGAGTATCTCAATATAGATTCCGTAGATTCAGTGGCGGATCCAGCCATTTAAAAAAAGGGGGGTCCAACCCAGGACAAAATAGGGGGGTCCAACATGTCCCCATTCAAATGCATTGAGCGGCCAAACAAGAGGGGGTTCGAACCCTCGGAACCCTCCCATTCCCTTGGATCCGCAAATGAGAACAAATATTGTAAGGTCTGTAACGTTAAGTGTAAGCCGACAAATGTGCACATTTTCCCTTCAAAATTATGAATCCATGATAATCGATAGACATGCTTTAAAATATTGAAAATTTCTACTCACCGATTGTAATTTCCAGTTCAGATTATTGAACATGTGGTCTAACATCTGTAGTTACCTGTGCAAACATATACTTTGCCGACCTGAGGTCCGGGTTTTTTTGCCGACAAAAAATTAAAATGGGTAAATCGTTTACGGTGAAGAATTGTTTTCCGTTCTTAATGAAACTTGACAGATCTTACTAATTAATTTTTTAATCATCGGAAATGTCCCTCTTGGTGTAATTCGAATTAAAACTGTTTTATTATGCTTTGCAATATTGGTAACTTAGTCATAATCTTTAAATTTATTTCAGGTACACCCTTGTACATTTGTCTATTGCGCCGAATTATTCAAAACCTTTTCAAGTATAAATTTGAATGAATCCATTACCGACATTACCATCTTCTCATTCTTCTGCAATAATATTAAAACTCTATTTTAAACGAAAGCTTCTGGTTTTTAAAACCAGTTATGAACGAAAATGTTATAAAACAGATATTATACAATAAAAAGTAAGGATATCAAAAGGATTATTTAAAGTCAAAGGCACATGACTGTTTAAAAAAATGAACGGACAATGCTACGGCAATAAATGGAAAAACGACAAAAGACAAACAACGATCGCAAAATAAATTAATGAATAAACAGCAAAACAAGTTTACAATCGCTCAATAGACGGTAATAGTATAAGTAATGGACTATTTCAGAACAAAATCAAATCTTGAGAGCCGGGTGAGACGGGATTTTTTTTTACACTGATGGACTACCATTACGCTAAAATATTTGTATTAAAACATTTACCGACTGTATCAACCTATTAAGTGTTTGTTTTAAACATTTAACGACTGTGTCAACCTTTTATAAGTTGTAATAAACATTTAATGACTGTGCCAACCTTTAGAAAGTTGTTACTAACACTTAACGACTGTCCCAACTCTAAAAACGTTGTGACAAACATTTTTTGACTGCATCAACATCTGAAAAATTGACACAAACAAATTTTAACTGTCCCAACTATTAAAAGGTTGGGACAGACATTATGCAACTGCCACAACTATTAGAAAGACTGTAATAAATATATTTTGACGGTGACAACGCCGAAAACCACTGCAAAAGTTCTGAAATGACTGATGGTAGCACTTTTTGACTTTCACAACCCGTAGAAAAGTTGGGACAGACATAAATGAACTGTTGCAACGAAATATGACAGATTTGACAGTCATTACTTGTCTTTTACAGACTAAGACAGTCGTACAACGACTGTTACTGGTATGGACAGTTGTTTTTTCGTCCAGTAGTGTATGTGATTTGCTCATTGTTGAACGCCATATGAACTAAAAACAAAATAGGTAAAATTGTCAAAATAAGGGTACAACAGTCATCCCCGTGTCACAATTTTAATTAGAACAACAACAAACACATATTTTACAAAGAAGCGCAAACAATCAACTTTTAAATTCAACAAACACATTCATTGTGTACTGATAAATGCATTTTCAATCAACTCATAAAGGATTGAAATATAAGTCCCGTGACTAAATGGCAAAGGTAACATTAACTCTAATCTAGAGTTGCTTCTTTGCCGTTAGAATGTTAACGTCACAGTGGAAGAGATATAAAATAATTTTGTCGTTCAAAGTATTTTCAAAATTATAAGAGACCAATAACATAATGCGGAGTACTCTCAGATCTTTACTTTGTGTCTTTTTGTTGTGGGTACATACGAGTACCCGGCTCGTCCACCCTGTGTAGTATTTCTATTTGTATCCCTTTATGAGTTAAGTCATTTTCAACTGATGTTGATAGTTCGTTCTTATATTGTAATGCTACTCCACTGTCCCAGGTAAGGGTGGGTGTTCCATCCCGCTAACATGTTTTACCCCGCAACATTATGTGTGCATGATCCTTTCCAATGTCATGTGCCTCTGATTCAGTGGTTGTCGTTTATCGATGTGTTACATATTTGCTATTCGTTCATTGTTTGTACATAAATTAGGCCTTTAGTATCCTCGTTTGAATTGTTCTAAATAAACCATTCCGGGGCTTTTTATAGCTGTTTGTGCCCTATGTGATTTGCTCATTGTTGAACGCCATATGGTGACCTATAATTGTAAATACCTGTGTCAGTTGGTCTCTTGTTGGGAGTTTTCTCATTGGCAATGATACCACATCTTCTTATTTATTATTAGTTTAATTTGTTAAATACGAATCCGATTACGCTTTCATTCTAACCGTGTAAAAAAGACAAATGTTAAACAATTATTGCTTTTGATATCCACATTTTCAAGTTAAAATTTGCGTCGACATCTGCAGTTGGTGCATTAAGCAACACACTTGTACATGTACATGAATGATGATACGATAGACAATAGAAAGGAAAGCATTAATTGTTCTTTTACCATTCTCAAATTTATCTCTATGTTTTACTTTTGAGAAGGCTTCTTATGATAAGTGCAAGGCGCCAATTGATGTCGAGTGTTCACTGACTTATATTGCCATGAAACAGTGTATGACACAATGTATGAAGTCATTAGAATTATTGGTAAATAATAATAATTTTAATTACAAATTTGGAGTCGATAATTTTGTTTATGAATTATTTAACATAATTTAGACTCTCACTCTCTAAAATTGATCTTAGACAAACTTGCTTATTTGGTAGGCAACGTTTTGTTATCTGGTAGGCAACGTTTTGTTATCTGGTAGGCAACGTTTTGTTATCTGGTAGACAACGTTTTGTTATCTGGTAGGCAACGTTTTGTTATCTGGTTTCAAACGTGTTTACTTATTCATGCATTATGTTTAGATTTGAGAGGTCGTGATGAAATTAAATTCAGAAGAGACCAGTTTACCTTACTATGTCGGCAAAATTTTACTAGTTAGTTGATCTTGACTTGCTGATCATTTTTGTGATTTAAAGTGTATCTTAATTTATTATGATTTTCTATAATATATGACAAAATGAAAAATAGGTAGTGAAAATCGTCTTTAAGGTATACCGGGAGTATAAATTAAAAATGATAGAATTTGTTCAGACTTTGCCAAAACGTAGTATATATTGTTAAATGTTAAAAAAATATAACAAATATGATAGGGAAACGAATATTTTCTCAAGATACAGAATGTGACAAAATGACACATTTTGTATGGATTATACACTGTCAGGGGAAAACAGCATTATGTGATCTGAAGCTAAACTAAACGATAGAATTTAAAACAAATGATAGAAGATACCTTTTATAAAATGCTTTGAGGATATCAATAGGTAAGATATGGTCACCGTGCGCTTTTTCCCAGCTCAAATTGAAAATAGCAAACATTCTTGTAGACTCTTTCTGAAAATGTACTATTTTATAGTTATCTCCCCTAAAAATGCCAGTTTAAAAACATCACTTATCAAACAAACAAAACCAAATTGTGCTACATTAATTACAAATTTGACCTTGGGTTCTCTGTTAATTACAATCCAAAAATGTGAAAAGACAGTACATTAAAGGGCAATTACTTCAATAAGAAGTCGCCTTCATATTGTCTTTATTGTAGATTTAAGATATGAGGCAAAAAACGCAAACAAATTAAAAATGGTCAAATCATTATCAAAGGACCTTTCTGTAATAAATAGTCTCACTTGTAGAACTGATCTTACCGATCATCATAAAGTTTTTCTGTCTCTATTATAATTTTCAAAATAGAAGGCAAAAACAAAAAATAAATGGTAAAAATCATTAAAGGCAATAAATCCTATAATAAATGGGAAATGTGTCCATGTGACACAGATTATGACTCCGCTTGCATTTATAAAGGGACAACTTAAGAACGGCTCGAGTGACACTATCAAAATTTGTACTTGATCTTAATTCTGTTGTAATAGGCATTGTGTATTAGTGTCATAACATTTGCCTGAGACGAACTTAAGTTAGAAAACAAAAACGATAAAGTTAGCATCTTCCCCATTTATAAAGAGGCATAACCGGAAAAGTGAGGCCAAAGAAATATATATTTGACCTGTGTTTTGTAGTAATACACATTGCACACATCATACCATTTTTTTAAGTTAAAGAACGGAAATAAAAAAAAAACAGTTTTCTATTTGCAAAGGGGCATAACTCTAGAACAGTAAAAGTGAAACCACCAAAATTCAAAACATTTCTGAGTTATGTGGTAATAGGAATTGTGTTAAAGTTTTATAACATTGGGTTGAGGCAAACTATAGTTAGAGAATAGAAATCAATTTTGAGACATTATCTGACCGTTTTGACATGTATGGACAATCGGTAGAGCTCAACATCCTGCTATTGTCAGATCTCTCTCATTTGAGTTTAAGTGATTTCAAAATAAAAGAGAAAACTTTAATCTTACCCCATATATTATATTTCAGCCATGTTAGTTATCTTGGTTGGCAGGCAAATTAATAAGGCATATTGTTTTTAAATGGTGATTGTTGCCAAGTTTGTTTGAATTTGGCCCAGTTGTTATAGAAGATTATTTAGTAAAAGTTAACGCTCGACGACGACGACGACGACGATGGACGACGGACGCCAAGTGATGATAAAAGACTATTTGGTTAATAGAGCCAGATGATCTAAAAAATAAATCAATATGTTTATGGAGAAAAATATAATAGCATTGCATTTTTTATAGCACTCAGTATATGTTATAAAACATGTACATGTGCATGATTTGAAATTTGAGTTTTGAAATATTTCTTATTAAACACAAAACGCAAAATTTATAAATATGCACGATAACACTTAACATTTCTGCCTGTATTGACAATATGCGCAATCACTTTTGTATGTTTAGTTTTGTAATCATGAAAAAAACCATGGTGTTTTGATGTTCAATATGAAACTTGCAAAACATATACACATTTTTATATCGGACATAAAGCAAATACTGCGGACAAAAAGCAAAACGGACTAAAAGCAACGGACAAAAAGCAAAAGTATGGGACAAAAAGCAAAATTATCGGAAAAAAGCAAAACGGACAAAAAGCAACGGACAAAAAGCAAAAGTATCGAACAAAAAGCAAAAGTTTCGGACAAAAAACAAAATTATCGGACAAAATGTGACGGACTAAAAGCAACGGACAAAAAGCAAAAGTGTCGAACAAAAAGCAAAATTATCAGAAAAAAAGCAAAACGGACAAAAAGCAACGGACAAAAAGCAAAAGTGTCGGACAAAAAGCAAAATTATCGGACTAAAAGTAAATTGCGGACAAAAAGTACCGCATCGGACGCATGACACACGACGTTTAAAGAGTTTGAAAACTGGTGTTCGCAAAATTGTATGAAATTAAATGCCAAAAAGTGTAAATCAATGATTATTGGTTCAAAACAAAGGCTTTGTTCAACTGGAAACAGTTTAGATATCAATATTTCAAATGAACAAATAGAAAATGTAGATTGTGAAAAACTTCTTGGTTTATATATTGACAAAAACCTAAATTGGAATCAACAGATAGATAAAATGTCATGTACTATATCAAACAGAATCAATTTATTACAAAAGATAACAAAATATTTACCTATGCATATACGTATTATCTATTTTAATGCTTATATTCTGCCATTATTTGATTATTGTTGCAATATATGGGGAAGCTGTTGTGAAAGTGGAATAAATAAACTTAATAAGTTATTAAAAAAATCTGCTAGGGTTATAGTAGAAGCTGACATAATGACATCATCCAGTTTATTGTTTAATAGTTTAGACTGGTTAAATGTGGAAAAACGCATTCAATACCAAAAGGCAATACTTGTATTTAAATCATTAAATGGTATGGTTTTTAACTATTTACAAGAAAATTTTCATTTTACTGATAATCAAAATTATAACTTACGTTCAGCTGATGAAAAACTATCAAATCTTCCAAAACCAAAAACAAATGTTTTAAAGAAAACATTTACATATTCAGGTTCTCAAATATGGAACAGTTTACCAAGTGAAATAAAAATGAGAAATACACTTGTATCTTTTAAAATAAAATGTTACAAATTTTTCATCAATTGTGCAAATTAATATGCTTTTTCATTATTATTTAAATACAATTGTATATTGTGTATAATATAACTTTATAATACTCTATATACTTATAAATATGTTATTATTATTTTGAGGACTCTCAGGAAGATTAGTTTTAACTAATGGGATCATCCTCTTGAAATAAAGATTATTTATTTATTTATTTACAAGATTGATCGTTTATATAAATATACAGTGTTAATTTCCATTGTTTTTAACCCAAGCGTACATTTTAGATATAAATAAATTGAATGAAAACTACGTTTCCTAATTTGTGCATTGGAATTAAAAATTCGATATGCATCATTACTTTCTTTTGTTTACAACTCTGTCTTGTATTGTTCTGGTCGTGCTATTTCAAATATTCAATTTCATGACTGTATCATGTGTATCCATAAGTTTACCATAGTACTATCATATGGTTGGGTTAAAAATTAATGGTAAACCCTTAGGCTAGTTTTTACTGTTTTAATGTTTTATCTTACCGTTTTAATTTCTTGACATAACTGCACGACTCGATTCTCAATTATATGTGTTAAGATAATCTTTGCAAAGAATCCTGCTCAAACTTTAGTGAAAGACGGGGTTAATCTTGCTTTGTTGCGAGAGTTTATATTCTTTGTTGAAGGCAATTGTAGTGACCTGCAATACAAGTTCCATTCAATTGAGTTTAGTTATTATATGTCTTGTGTTTCTGTCTCTGCCCTAGGTTTTCTATATGAGTCTATTGGCACGAGAAACTTCATATGAGCTTGACCTTTGCCCTCAATGTAAAACTTGTATATTTTGTTTGAATTAAATGGAGAATTAACTGTATGATTGGCATTCGTACCACATCTTCTAAGATATATAAGTTACATAAGATATATTGTTAGTTTAGTGTACCACAATGACCCTTTTATCAAAATCCTTTTTTTTTCTCACAAGAATCTCTTGACCAGACTATGACTTTTTGACTCTTGACCTTTGCATATTGGATGTGTCTCTTGGTATGATTACCTTGACGTCAAGTCAGGAGTCTCTGGTTTTTGTTAGTCTTGTATATTTTTAATTGTAAGTTGATTTTATAATTTGAAGTTTGAACTGGTACACATTTTGTTAAGGGCCATCTGAAGCCCGCCTCTGGAAGAGGGATTTTCTCGCTTTGTTGAAGATATAAAAAAGAAGATGTGGTATGGTTGCCAATGAGACAACTATCCACAAAAGACTAAAATGACACAGACTTTAACAACTATAGGTCCCCGTACGGCCTTCAACAATGAGCAAAGCCCATACCGCATAGTCAGCTATTAGGACTCATAAATGGCCTTTGACTGCTTTCTGCTCTTTTGACATTGTTACTGTCTCTTTTACACATTCCACATATCCATTCTCAATTTTTTAGAATGTTTGGTTCAGATGAAACTAAATCCTTTAATTTCCGTGAATATCAAGTAAGAAAATTTACTGCTTCAGTAGCATCATGTTCTGCCAGCTGTGATAGATAATGCAAAATGTTTCAATCATTTTACCTTAGATTTCATTTCATGGACATGTAGGTATGAATAGTCTGCTTTTACATCATCAAAATTCACACATAAGGTATACGCATATCAATAAACTGAACTCAATGCTAAGAACCATTAAAGTACACTTAGACAGAGAGCTCAATCTAGTGAAACACTTTGTTAAGTTGGTCACATTTAACTTGATATCACTGTCTGTTACCAAACTGCACCGAGATCCTGAAAAAAAATGTGCAAGTTCAGTTTATTTAAAAAAGAATTCAATGGAAGAAAATAAGCTGATTACTGAAGTAAATGTAGAATATGTCTATTAATCACAGATGCCCCTGCTTGTGAAAAAAATGAGTAGACTTCCACATATAGATGCAGGATTCGCGTAATTTTGACCGTTTTGTGACCATAAGCATTGTGAATAAGTTTCAAAACATTTGGCTGATGCAAATTAAAGTTAAAGAACAGAAACAATAGATTTAGCAGTTTTTCTATCTCAAGGCTCCGGGTTGACATTTGTATCATTGGTACTCGTACCACAACTTTTTACATATAAAAAAAACATGAACAGTGACGCCATCGTGACCAAATATTGAGCTTCACAGATCTGTGTTATGGGGTAATGTGAATCGCGTATAAGGTTCATAACATTTGATTGAGTCAGACTTATTTAAGACAAAGGAAACGAAATAGTCAGAACTTCTTATATTTTTTAAAGGGACATGATAACTCTTGAACGGTAAAATTGACACTTAAAAATTTCAAATTTGATTTTGTGTTGAGGTGGGGATCCCGCTTACATGTTCAACCCCGCCTTATTCGGTATATATGTGCTTGTGATAAGTCAGGAGCCTGTAATTCAATGAATGTCGTTTTTTTTGTGTTACATACTTGTTTTTCGTTCATTTTTTTTACATAAATTTGTTCGTTTATTTTCTCGTTTGAATATTGTTTTACAATGTCATTTCAGTGCCTTTTATTGCTAACTATATGCGGTATTGACTTTGCTCATTGTTGAAAGCTGCATATGACCCATAGTTTTTAGTGTTTGTGTGATCTGGTCTTTTGTGGAGAGTTCTTATTGGCACTCATGCCACATACGGGGGAGGGTTGGGATCCCGCTAACATGTTTAACCCCGCCTTATTTTATATGCACGTGCCTATTTTGTTTTTCGTTTATTTTTTGTACATAACTTATACCGTTTGTTTTCTCGTTTGAATTGTTTTACATTGTCATGTCGGTGCCTTTAAAAGCTGACTTTGCGGTATGAACCTTGCCCATTGTTGAAGACCGTGTTGGTGACCTAGGCTACATTGTATAATTGTTAATTTCTGTGTCATTTAGTCTCTTGTGGAGAGTTCTCATTGGCACTCATGCATCAGCTCCTTTTATATATTGTGTTTAGGTTTTGAAGTATTTGATTGAGGCAAACTAAAGTAAGAAGAGCAGAACCCGTTTTTATGGGACATTCGGGACAGACGGACTAGTGTAACTCTTTATGTTCCTAAATCATGGCGCCAACACAGAAGTTCTTACTATTGTGCTGGTGATACATATCCCACTAGCACTGTCATTAACACATGTACAATTAATTTTATTATAAAAATAATATTCAATCTTAATTAATCTTGATTTCTTTATTTTTGGCCGAATGATTATATGCATGCCCTTCACAACGACTGAATGAGTATCAAATTTGCCAATTTATTGTACATAATTATACATTTTATTATATTTATAACTTTTTTTCCAACTAATTAAAGCTTACCAACTTATTGATCATAACTTTCCTTTATATGTCTTTTAACATTCTGTTTTGAACAAAAAGATTTCTAACATATACTTCACATGTATTTCTTTCAAATCTGACATTATTAAAAATCCATTAAATAAATTCAGTCGAACTTGATAATACATGTGCAATCAAATATATATGCAAGTCGTCAACTGGTCAAGTGGCTAGATGCACATATCGTTAGCCATATAAACAACATGTCCTAATTGGGTGGTTTTAAAACTTCTAGCATAGGTGGATCCAGCGGGCGCCCCCCAAACCCTTTGTGGGGGAAATTTGGTTGATTATATAAGGAATCATTGAAGCATGAATTTACCTTTTTATTCGGAGACTTGCGGTTATCTTCTGTTACGTTCAACGAGAATATTAGAATGATCTAGAATAGAACCAAGATGGAACCAAGGGCGGATCCAGGGGGGGGGGGGGTCCTTCGTGGGAAAAATTTGGTTGATTATATAGGGAATCATTGAAGCATGACTGAAGCGGGCCCCCCTTAGGAAAAGTTCTGGATCCACCACTGTCTAGACATATTTACGTAAATAAGGGATGAGTAAAGGGGAAAAAAAAAGAAAACAAAATGACTGAATTAAATAAAAGGATGTTCGATATACTGTATACTTCGGTTTGTTTTAAAAATCTATACGATGCTTTATTTTTATCTAGTTTCCTTATCAAAATAATTAAAATGAGAAGATAAATACCTTATAGCTTCCTTTACCGTCGATGCTAAAATGTTTAATGTTATAAAATAATTTTAGCGTCTTTGACCTACTTTACCTTTTTATTCGGAGACTTGCGGTTATTTTCAGTTATGTTCAACGGGAACATTCGGAATTCTCATGACTTTTTATACCTTCAATGTATTTTCCAAATCATTTATTTATTTAGTATATTTATATATTTATATATAATTTTATTTAGTATTTGTCTAAAATATTGTACTGGAATAGCATGGTAAAACAAGTCTACAATCCTATATTTTTTTTTATCATGTATCGTCAATATTTAATATAATAAGTCCGGTGACGGTTTTATTTTACACTTTAATGACATAAGTGGTGTACAATTAATAGAAGAGCAGTTTATCACTGCCTCGTTCTGAATAATTGTTTGCTTCCTGCTCTTCTATTCATTAGGAGGAAATACATTAAAAAGGCGACGAAATTATCTTTAACAAGCAATATGTAAAAGTTACAGCAATATAAGGTCAGTAAGCTTGTTTTGTTCTATATTTTTATGTATTTTTATTTTTATATTGCCCACTTATTTAACGACATAGATGATTGTTAGATGAGCCTCATATTAATGTAATCTCGCCACTTTGGCTTATATTTTATACATTTGACGATATTTGTAAGAGAAATTGAAAGACACAAATAAGATAAGCATCGGAAAGATGAAAACAAAGGTTGATAAAAAAAGTGTAGAATTATATCAGTCTTAGGCTGGACCTTTTGTAGAAACAACTATATGTTGAGAGAAATTTAAAAAAAAAACACACACGTTTCACTGGTCTTTTATTCTTAAAACGTTAATAATAAATTTATCTTGTACCATTAACTTTGCAATATCATTTGACAGACAGTGTCGAAATACTAGTTCGCTAAATATGTAATATTTGATAATCAGTAAACATGGTTTGTTACATGTAGCTGAATCTATTTAACTAATGTTGTCAGTGTTCACTGATTTCCCCTTTTGACAATTTGAAACAAATGTTCTCACTTGACTGATCAATAAGAAGGAGGCTTATAATATGCATGTTAAGTAACATGTTCAAATAAAACAAGTCAAGATGGTTGTGTATCAACATAGTGAAATAGGATTCATATTATACACCAACAACAATTAAAGAGGGGTTGAGCATGTTAACAACACCTCGATTTTGACAAAAATGCAAAAAATGCTGATAACAGTTAACAAATTTGGTTGAAAACAGTTAACATCTTTAATTTGTCTCAAATAACAGTTAACAACACCTTATAAAGTGCCAAAACAGGTTAACATAAAAAGGTATGCCCCCCCCCCCCCCCCAACCCTCATTAAATAGTATTTATAAACCTAAACCAATAAACCTACCATACAAAAACCAAACCTAGAGCCAGAATGATTTACTCTTTAATGAAGGAATGCACGCCTTAATGGTGTTATTATTCTAAGTTTAGTTCCAAAGGGTATATTGTTATAAAGGTCATAGGGTTTACCATATTACATTGTTTGATACCTAAAACGAGACAACATGTACTAGACATGTAAATCAACCGATTGACTTTTATGTCTGTCTCAATGACATCAGACAACAACAAAAATTTCATCAATTGATTAGGTTTTCTCTCCCAATGACACAATCCAACCTATACACATCCTGTGATTGTTTATACAGTCCGTCTCAATGACGTCAGCCAACATATAAAATAGTCCTCCAGTTTGTTATGCTCTATGTATTAATGACACGAGGCAACAGATACCATAATTCTCAGATTGATTATACAATCTGTCTCAATGACGTCAGCCAACATATTAAATAGTTATCCGGTTTAGTATGCTGTATGTATTAATGACACAAGACAACATATAATATAATCCTCCGATTTATTATGCTGTATGTATTAATGATACATGACAATATATAATATAATCCTCCGATTTATTATGCTGTATGTAATAATGACACAAGACAATATATAATATAATCCTCCGATTTATTATGCTGTATGTATTAATGACACAAGACAACATATAATATAATCCTCCGATTTATTATGCTGTATGTATTAATGACACAAGACAATATATAATGCAATCCTCCGAATTATTATGCTGTATGCATTAATGACACAAGACAATATATAATATAATCCTCCGATTTATTATGCTGTATGTATTAATGACACAAGACAACATATAATATAATCCTCCGATTTATTATGCTGTATGTAATAATGACACAAGACAATATATAATATAATTCTCCGATTTATTATGCTGTATGTATTAATGACACAAGACAATAAATAATATAATCCTCCGATTTATTATGCTGTATGTATTAATGACACAAGACAATATATAATATAATTCTTCGATTTATTATGCTGTATATATTAATGACACAAGACAACATATAATATAATCATCCGATTTATTATGCTGTTTGTATTAATGACACAAGACAACATATAACATACTCCTCCGATTTAGTATGCTGTATGTATTAATGACACAAGAAAACATATAATATAATCCTCCGATTTAGTATGCTGTATGTATTAATGACACAAGACAACATATAATATAATCCTCCGATTTAGAATGCTGTCTGTATTAATGACACAAGACAACATATAATATAATCCTCCGATTTATTATGCTGTATGTATTAATGATACAAGACAACATATAATATAATCCTCCGATTTATTTTGCTGTATGTATTTATGACACAAGAAAACATATAATATAATCCTCCACTTTATTATGCTGTTTGTCTCAAAGACACTAGACAATATGTTATATAATCCCTCGATTGATTATCAAGACTTATCAATTACACCAGACAAAATGTAATACAATCCACCGATTGCTTAACATGTCTGTCGCAATGACAACATAAAATATGCAATATAATCCATCGATTGATTACGCTGTATGTCTCAATGACACCAGACAACATATGATACAATCCCCTGATTGATTAGTCTGTCCGTTTCAAGGACATCAAGTAACATATAATGTATTTCACCATTTGATTATGCTGTCTGTCTCAATGACATCAGACAACATATATAATTAAAAAAAAAACGATTTATTATTCTGTCCGTCGCAATGATACCAGGTAACACAATGTATTTCACCATTTGATTATGCTGTCTGTCTCAAGGACACCAGAAATACATCGATTGATTATCATGTTTGTCTTCATGACGTCAGACAACATATAGTAGATCAACGTTTTTGAAAACAACAGAGAGAGAGGGCATCACTACTGTTGTACATTTTAATAAAACACCGTTATACAGAACCCAGAAAAAACAAAAACATAACTGTATCAATGCTGTTTACAGTTTAGAATTCAAATTCATGCAAACAAATGGAGTTAGCATTCATTGAACGCACAAAATGACTGGTTTCCACACCCTTGTTTTATGCGCTTTCGCAACAAAGTGTGTTTATACATTTAACATCTTGTAATAACTTTTTTTTATTTTCTTATAAACTCTTAATATTTTAAATATTACCGCTTAATATAAAAATTATTACCCCTTAATTAACTAAATATTACCCCTTAATATATTAAAAATTACCCCACAATACCTTTAATATTTACTACACTCATAATAACATGCATTAAAACGTACATTATATAAGGTTAAAATCAGAAAATGTAGAGAATTTAACATGTCTACTTAAAACCTACGGATGATGTCAAGTGTACATCTTTATATTTACAACCTATGTCTTCCTGTTATGATGAGTCAACATTCAACGTATAATGTTATCACGTAGAAAGTATTATGTTTATATTCAAAACCTTGTTTCAAGGTCGAACTAAATGTAAAATGAGTATATAACGGTCAGAAATAACTTATACATTACCCAAGTGGTCACTTTTACACTGGCCGAGTGTCATCCTCTATATTTTCCTAGTTGTTTGTTTGAAGATAATTTAAAAGTTATCGTTCATATCATGCATATTGTACGAGTGGTCGTGTTGTTTATTGGCCAAGTTTTACAAAATCAAGTGGTCATTCCGTAGATTTATCTTATGTTACTGGAGTAGTATTGCTTATATATTTTCCCGAGTGTTATCTGATTTATTTCCCTAGTGGTTATTTTGTATTTGATCGAGTGTAATTCATTATACTATTCACCTGGTCGTTTTGTAAGATTGACCATTGCTTATGTAATCATTACATAAGTGGTCCTTGCGTAGATAATAGGCCGACTGTCATTTTTTAGATTTGCATTTTGGCAGTTGTCTTATATATTACCTTGTACGTAGTCGTTTTACACATGACAGCGTGGAAATTTAGTTTGAATGATTGAGCGTTATCTAATTTGTTACCCGATTAGCATTGATGCAGATTGACCGAGTGCTACCTTACATATAACCGAGTCTTACTTAGTTGATTGGCAGAGTTTTGTTCTTATCTATAAACCATTTTTTTTTAGTTTGAACTAGGGTACTTCAGTGTTGACTTACATGTTATGCCGAACAAGTCGAATGTGTATTGATAATGATATTTTAAGGGATTATGTTCACTTGACAAAATGAAGGGGAATTTGCAATCATAATCAAGTCTCAAGACTTTGTCATTTAAAATTCAGAAAATTATTCAGATGTTGTTTTTTTTCGATTAATGCAACAGAGTTATAATTGCAACACTTTAAACCCTCAGTTTGCAATTTTGTATTTGAATAAAACTGGATTTTTCTTAATATCCCAGGAATTAAAATCGCATTTCGACTTCAATGATAATAGTTATCAAGTTAAGGTACCAGTATTTAAATGTAATACGCCAGACGCGCGTTTCGTCTAAACAAGACTCATCAATGACGCTGAGATCAAAACCGTTATAAAGCCAATAAAGGAAAAAGTAGAAGAGCATGCATATATGGAAGACCCAACATTCCCAAAAGAGGTGCCAAAATAAGGCTAAGGTGATCTATTCCTGGGATAAGAAAATCCTTAGTTTTCATAAAAAATCACAGTTTTGTAACAGGAAATTTATAAAAATGACCATATAATTAATATAAAATTGCAAGAATAACATTAATAAATGCATGCAGTAATTTCTAAATTTACAGTATTCCAAGCTAGAATAACGAGATGTTACACAGGACATTATACGTATAGTTTTGACCATGAAATTGAAGTTTAAAATCTGAGGAATGTCATTTCAATTACCGTTTACTCCTCCTTTATACATTGCATAACTCACTGGGCATGCATATCATAATACTGTCATCGAATAAATCAATAATTATCTCCTCTTTTCAATTGTTTTTGCTTACACCTAAAAAAATGTGCTTGACTTTGGTGGATATTTGTTTACATAACAATCTCACAGCATCTATTTTGTTTGTATTGGTTATCTTAAGACGCATTAATATGATGTTATAATGTGAGCTTTTTTCAAATTCAAACAGTTAATCAAATTTCGGGTTACTTGTTCCGAAATCGGTTAGCATCATGTCTGTATAATTAGTTACCAAAGGTACCAAGATTATAATGTAATGCACCAGACGCGCGTTTCGGCTACATAAGACTCATCAGTGACGCTCACATCAAAACAGTTTAAAAGCCATACAAATACAAAGTTGAAGAGCATGGAGAACAGTCATAATTTGAATTTGTAACTTTCGCTGTCGGCACTAGAACAGTTAATTTGGATAACAGCAATACGTTATTTTTGCATATTGTGTCATATTTTTTAATTAATTGTTTTCAATACCTAGATTCTTTTATGTTTTCTCAATTATAAATAACTACAATTTTCAAGATGCATGCACACAAAAAAAAAACTTTGCCTTAGGAAGATTACTCGTAAGCTTTGGTATTGTTTCTGTTGATACAAGTATAATCTGATTGTCCTACAAATTACACAATTTTCTACAGTAGGAAAGTCCTGTAACAAAATAGGGATTATGACAGTTGTTTTCAATTTGTATGTTAAGCTTAAGATTTTGATTTTGCCATTTTATGAAATACTTTTGGTTTTGAATTTCTTTTGGAGTTCGATAAATTTTTTTATTTGATTTTTTTAAACTTTATTAGAAAAAAAAAACAAACTCAGAAATGAATAATGAGTATATCTAAATAATTTATACCTGTACAACTAGTTAGGGGTATATAGCTTGATGTTCGTTGTGAGTCAAGGCTCCGTGTTGAAGACCTAAAATGGTTTGCTTTTACAGATTGTGACTTGGATGGAGAGTTGTTTCATTTTCACTCATACCACATCTTCTTATATCTCTAGAGCTTTTGATTTTGACAAAAGACATTGAAATAGCCGTTTAAACACTTTCAGAATATCAATTAAACTAAAACCCTTTTACAAAAAAAGAAATCAACCATCATTAACAAGATCCAAAACATGATTTTTTTATGAAAAGTATAGGCAACCCTTGCCTTTTTCAATGCAATAAATTTTCATCAATCATGATAATCTTCATTGATATTCAAATGAATTCTATTTCTAAAGAAATAAAATTTTTAACAAATACAATTTCAGTTCAGTTAAAAGACCGTGCTCAGGTTGTATTCTATTTATAGCCCACAACTAGCTTAACTGTGATAAATGTAAATATGGACATTACTGTACTTCGTTTTTAAAACAATTATAAAAGACCAAAGCTATTATTCACATAAATATTTTGTGGTTAGAATTTTATAAACTGATAACAAATATGAGCATTAAATAATTAAGCAGCTGATAATTCTTTGAAACAAACGCGATAATGTATCTGGTAAAAACCCTCCAATCCTTTATGTACCCATGTATAGCAGTGGTGAAGACTTGTATCATGTCGGGATTAGGGCAACTCATTATTACAGAATATTCAGTCAATATTCAATTATCAATTAATTGAATATATCGCCTATGCCAGTAATTGGATAGTTTTTGCCAAGTTTTGGGTATCCAATTTGCACAAATCTACTGTACAATGGATAAAAATTGTTAACTTTGTATAATTCATTGTTCTTGCAGCAAACTCTGAATTTGTGAGGCATACTAGGGCTAGCAGGTCAGTTTTGCTGGGCTAGTAGTTCTTCCAACAGGGCAAGTAAAATCATGCTACCAATTAGCCGTGGCCTAGTGAGCTAATACAAAATTTCTTAACCCCTGAGACAAAAGTGACACCGACCTCTAGACATTCATAATTTTGTATATATCATGTTTAAACAAAAATGAAAATGCGCGACATAATTTTCATTTAGTATGATTCAAATTATTTTCATTTCAACTTGTTTTAATTATCAATATTGCAACAATAAACAATTTGATATATAAAAATAAAGATGTGTAGATTCTACAACATTTTAGAAGTAGGTTGAAATGACAGTAAGCTTCACAAGTAACTTTCAGGGATTTCGTCATGTTATATTTGATTGACATAAGCGTTATGAACTTTTATCAGCAAATTGTAATCTATTTGTCTAAATTTTAACAAAATAATAAATATTTCCTTCTTAACAGGATGTTTTCTCGTCAATAATAAATTCTCACAACTTGTTATATCCATCCCCTATCCCAAGGTTAAGTGTTTTTCTTGGAAGTATTATTATATAAACAACTTATGATACTAAAATAGGACAAGTTGCTAATATCTGATAACGTGTTATGGACTAATATCTTTATAACATGTGTTTCAATTACAAAATTATGTTCCTTTGAGTGTGATTCCAATAATTTTTCATTACCGCAATAACATACTTTTAATGATTTTTTTGAAACAATAACCAATTGAGACATGACAATGAACAATTGTAAATTCTGTCACCTTGATATACAAACCAAATCGGTGTATCTCCTGGTGAAGTATGATTATTAATGAAAAAAGGGGACACTCATTTTTCTAACATAAAACCACTCTAGTTTATAAATATTCCTTATACTGCTGCACCCAAATTTGTATTCGATGTTGTTGGATATGTATAACGTAGCCAATCAACAGTGAGAGTTGTGCGTGTAATTATAATTAATAGAATATAAAGATTTTCTGATTAGGAATAATACGCATTTGTATATATTTTTGAACTTTTTTGTGAGATGAATCGTCAAGAGAATATGTTTACGCATGAAGGTGAAATATGATGTCCATTTCATAAGCTGGTCTTAACCAAGTTGTTTGAAAATGTGAAACATTGAAATAAGGTGTGTGAAAAAAAACACTTGACTTATATTTATAGATTAAAATTGGAATATAGTTTACTATTGAAATTGTATCTTCACTTTTTTTTAAAGGTCATAATGAAGGCTTTTTACACAGATGAACGGGACACATACTAGCCGATTCACTATACATAAAGCACTATATTTCTCTTTTTTTTTAAACTGGACTATTCATGGGAAAGCGTTTACAGTTAAACCACAAAGGGGTTGGTGTTCTCATTTTCTGAACTTGAACGTTATTATATGACACGGACAGATACATAGACTATCACAATTGACCGATTAAACAAATTTATGAAAACATCTTTCTGCTATCTTCGAAACTTTAATTAATACAACAGTGGCACCGACCTCTAGACATTCATAATTTTGTATATATCATGTGACATAATTTTTATTTAGTACGATTCAAATGATTTTCATTATAACTTATTTTAATTGTAAATTTTGAAACAATAAACAATTTCGTATTTAAAAATGAAGATTTGTTGATTCTACAACATTTAGAAGTAGGTTGAAATGACAGTAAGCTTCAAAAGTAACTTTCAGGGATTTCGTCATGTTATATTTGATTGACATAAGCGTTATGAATTTTTATCAGCAAGTTGTAATCTAATTGTCTAAATTTTAACAAAATAATAAATATTTCCTTCTTAACAGGATGTTTTTCTCGTCATTTATGAATTCTCACAAATTGTTATATCTATCCCCAATAAAAATAAGGTAAAGTGTTTTTTGGAAGTTTTATTATATACACAACTTATGATACTAAAATAGGACAAGTTGCTAATATCTGATTACGTGTTATGGACTAATATCTCTATTATAACATGCGTTTCAATTACAAAATTATGTTCCTTTGAGTATGATTCCAATATTTTTCATTACCGCAATAACATGTTACTTTTAATGAATTTTATTGAAACAATAACCAATTGAGACATGACAATGAACAATTGTAAATTCTGTCACCTTTTAGAAATATGCTGAAATGGTAGTAAGCTTTGTAATAAACTTGCACGGATGCTGTCATGCTATTTCTTTTGAGAATGATTTCATTATTTTTCATTTCCGCAATAACATACTTTTATTGAATTTTTTGAAACAATAACTAATTGAGACATAACAATGAACAATTGCAAATTCTGATAAACTTGCAAGGATGCTGTCATGTGATTTGATGAAAGTAATCGTTATGAACCTGTGATGAGCAAATTGTAATATATTTGTCTAAATGTTAACAAAAATTAATACATTTCATCAGTACAGACTTCTTCATCACAGGATATTTTTTTTTCTCATCAACATTAATTTTTGATAAATTGCTTTATCAATCCCCGATGAAAAATAGGTTGAGTGTATTTCTTGGAAGTTTTAATATGAGGCAGGCATAACCTGTGAATGGGGACGAAGTCTGTATGTATTATTTTTTTTTAATTCAAAATGTTGATAAAAGAAACCGAAATACCGTACGTAACGTTCCCGATTTTGGTTCTGTTGTTAGGAAATTAGCTGTGACGTTCTTTAAGTTATGACGTCATGTTCGATGTAAACTAAAAAAAAATCTTTCATAATGTAACGTTTTTTTTTCATATCAAACAATTATTAAAATTGAATTTGTATTGAGATCCAATCCTATATTTTACTAGACTGATAAATATAAAAAAAAATCAAAATCTCATGCAAAAAAGACAGATATCTGCGCTAATGCGGGGAAAACAGGAACAGGAAGTAGATCTGAAAAAAAAGTTAACGATTTTGAGTTCATTAGTAGAATGAAAAAAATCGGGAAATTTTTCCCGATTTTTTTTTTATTGATTTTTCTACCGTAATAGGGGACTTCGTCCCAATATTATGATTACAACTTATGAATGCTCATGAAATTATAAGGACAAGTTGTGAGTATCTGATATCGTGTTACTTTAGCCGTATTTTGCACAACTTTTTGGAATTTTGGATCCTCAATGCTCTTCAACTTTGTACTTGTTTGGCTTTATAAATATTTTGATATGAGCGTCACTGATGAGTCTTATGTAGACGAAACACGCATCTGACGTACTAAATTATAATCCTGGTACTAGTTAATGACTAACATATGTGTAACATGCGTTTCAATTACTAAGTAATGATCCCTGCTATGAAGACACATAGTCACGGATCGCTTATTATTTGTCCTTATTATAAAATCGAAATAAAAAAAAACACTTTCCATGACAGATAATTAATGGATTGGAGATACAAAGACTTTAAGAATTTATCTTAAAGTAATAAATATATATGACTGTGAATAGTTGTAGAATGATAGTAAGAAAATTCTTATCTAGTGTGTCCATCTTGTATCTGACCGACATTTTAAATAAGACACAACTTAAATAGCCATCTCGGTGTTTTCTTACTGAGTTGATGTTCTTCATGCTTAAGACTATTTATCTTGTACCCGAAGCTTGAAATTCCTACACCGTATCTACTTTAAAATGCAAAACAACGAGATATTTTGAAGTTTTCTACACTTATGTTATATTAAGATACTTGTCAATGTATGTTATATTGTGATGCTAATATTCAGAAACGTAAATGTATCTGCAGCATTTGTTCACCTTGTTCCATATATTGGAATCACCATTTCCTTGCATCACGTGGCAAATTGCATTGTTGTAAATTATGATGAAGAACATTGTGACAGTGATCACGAAGATGACATAGTTGGAATAAATGTCGTTATCCTTTTATTTATTTGTTCCTCTTTTATCTTAGTTTTGATCGTGTCAGATGGTGTTTAGTTACTTACTTAATTGTTCTGTTACATATATCAATTTTGTATTATTACCAAGAAAACATTGTTAAATATGGCCATCAAACAACTTTAAATTCTTACCCATCCTCCAATTGTGTACATTTTTTTAGAATTAACATCGCCGTTGTGTTATATATTTTATAAGTACAAAACAATGCCAAAGTCCAACAAGTTACAACTTCCATTTATCATTTAAATACATTGTAAATTGGGATTGACAAAAATAGTACAACTATAATAAAAAAAAATAATACCGAATTCAACGGAAAATTCAGATCGGAAGTGCCATATCAAATGGAAAAAATCAAAGGCTCAGACACATCAAACGAATGAAAAGCAATTGTCATATTCCTGACTTGGTAAAATGTTATTGATTTGAATGGATATGCCGGAAGTTAGTTTTTTGAAATTTTACCATTTGATGAAATGTTGACATTAGAAGGAGGTTAAAGTCCAATAAACAAGTCAGGGGATTAACACGTTATCTCTGAGTGAAATATGTAAAGAATTGTCACAAAGGGTCATTCTAGCTATATTCTTATAAAATCATTAAATTTGTAAATTACTTATATTGAATTTTCGCATAAAGGGACAAATATGGCAACATCTGTTCTTCAAGAAAAATGCTCATTTGAACACTTGATATCATTATTTCCTTGATTTAGGATTTCTGCTCCCAAGGAAGCTATTAATAGTTCAAGTGGTGATTTGAAAGTATTTTTATCTGTCGCCCCTCCCTTGATTCGAGATTTTAAAAACCTTCAAGATAGCAATTTTTGAAAATGTTATCTTATAGAATGGATTAAGACTATAAGTATAAGCTCTTTACCTAAATTATTTATTTCTATATGATAAAATTCTGACATGACAAATCACATTCTCGCATAGCGGTTGTTAAAATGCAAACGTTTATACAAATTATGATCTCTTTTCTGACAAAATTCAATGATTATACAATTTGTTTACCAAATAAATATCCTATTTAAATATACCAGACATTCTAATAACTTTGCATGACCACCATTTACTTTAAATTGCAACTTACGTTTTGTACTTTTCAACGTTGATGTATAGCTAATAATGCACGATTTATTTTCATTTGTTTGAGTGTGTTATCAAACAGTTACATTAACCTGAGGAATACCCAGGTTTGGTGTTTTGTTCGATTTACTTCCCTTGCATATTTAACCGCCCTAATGCTGTAAAAACATTATATTTTCACACATCACACTTTATTCCATCAATATTCACTCCGGTACGTTTTTGACAAGTCAGTTGCTTGTAGTGCATTCTGGAAAGAGTTGCTCCACGGTTTTCGTTTAACGAATGTATTTTGAAAGGGTAAGCAGATCCTGATCCACAAGTGCACCAGTCATATAGTATTAGTACAAACCCTGTGATACATCAAATTCGGTAGGTCACTTTCGAAGAACAGAGTACTTGAATGCAGCTACGACCATTGGAACAATACCGTCGTTATCTGTGAAATAGATATTTCGTACTGGTCAACTAAATCATGATGGCGTCCTTAACGGATTCGAAGGGTCGACTTGAATTTTTCCATCTGGAACTTGTGTCCAATAGCTTTCTTGTAAGCATCAATCCTAATCTGAAACTAAAGCCCAAAATATGAAAAAAATGGTAAAAAAATAGAGAGTAGCCCTAATCAGGGCTTCTAGAGAAAAATAATGAGTGGTGTCACGGGGTATGACTATAAATATCTTGTAGAGGAGAAACAGGCGCTTCTTTTGCGTAAGATATCGAAGGGCGCTATGTTCAAAAACTAGAGCCCAAAATTTGAAAAAAATGGTAAAAAAATAGGGGCGTCGGCCTATTCCGGGGCTTCTAGAGAAAAATAATGAGGGGTGTCACGGGGTATGACTATATAGGTCTTGTAGAGAAGAAACAGGCGCTTCTTTTACGCAAGGTATCAGAGGGTGCTATGTTCAAAAATCTGAAACTAGAGCTCAAAGTTTGGAAAAAAAAAGGTATAAAAAAGGGAAGTCGGCCTATTCCGGGGCTTCTAGAGAAAAAAAATGAGGGGTGTCACGGGGTATGACTATATAGGTCTTGTAGAAGAAAAACAGGCGCTTGTTTTGAGCAAGGTATCGAAGGGCGCTATGTTCAAAAATCTGAAACTAGAGCCGAAAATTTGAAAAAAATTGTAAAGAAATAGAGAGTAGCCCAGGGCTTCTAGAGAAAAATAATGAGGGGTGTCACGGGGTATGACTATAAAGATCTTGTAGAGAAGAAACAGGCGCTTCTTTTGCGTAAGATGTGAAAGGGCGCTATGTTCAAAAACTAAAGCCCAAAATTTGAAAAAAATCTGAAAAAAATAGGGGAGTCGCCCTATTCCTGGACTTCTAGAGAAAAATGATGAAGGGTGTCAAAGGGTATGACTATATAGGTGTTGTAGAGCAGAAACAGGTGCTTCTTTTGCGCAAGGTATTAAAGGGCGCTATGTTCAAAAATCTGAAACTAGAGCCCAAAATTTAAAAAAAATGGTAAAAAAGTAGTGGGTAACCCTATTCCAGGGCTTCTAGAGAAAAATTATGAGGGGTGTCACGGGGTATGACTATATAGGTCTTGTGAAGGAGAAACAGACGCTTCTTTTGCGCAAGGTATGAAAGGGCGCTATATATCAAAAATCTGAAACAAGAGCTAAAAATTTGAAAACAAATGGTACAAAACAGGGGTCGGCCTATTCCGGGACTTCTAGAGAAAAATAATGAGGGTGTCACGGGGTATGACTATTCAGGTCTTGTAGAAGAGAAACAGGCGCTTCTTTTTGCGCAAGGTATCGAAGGGCGCTATGTTCAAAAATCTGAACCTAGAGTCCAAAATTTGAAAAAAAATGGTAAAAAACAGGGGGGTTGGCCTATTCCAGGGCTTCTAGAGAAAAATATAGATGTCTGTCACGGGATATGACTATAAAGGCCTTGTAGAAGAGAAACAAGCCCTTCTTTTGCGCAAGGTATTGAAGTGAGATATGTTCAAAAATATGAAACTAGAGCCCAAAATTTGGAAAAAATAGTAAAAAATAAAAGGGGACGGGTCGCCTTATTCCAGGGCTCTTAGAAAAAAATAATGAGGAGTGTCACGAAGTATGACTATATAGGTCTTGTAGGGGAGAGACAGGCACTTCTTTTGCGCAAGGTATCAAAGGGCGCTATGTTAAAAAAATCTGAAACTAGAGCTCCAAATTTGAAAAAAAATGGTAAAAAACAGGGAGGTCGGCCTTTTCTAGGGCTTCTAGAGAAACATATAGAGGGGTGTCACGGAGTATGACTATATAAGTCTTGTAGAGGAGAATTAAGCGCTTCTTTTGCGCAAGGTATCAAAGGGCGATATGGTCAAAAATCTTAAGCTAGAGCTCAAAATTTGTAAAAAAATGGTAAAAAATAGGGGGGTTGGCCTATTCCAGGGCTTCTAGACAAAAATAATGAAAGGTGTCACGGGGTATGACTCTATAGGTTTTGTAGAGGAGAGACATGCGCTTTTTTTGCGCAAGGTATCGAAGGGCGCTATGTTCAAAAATCTGAATCTAGAGCTCCAAATTTGAAAAAAAAAATGGTAAAAAACAGGGGGTCAGCCTATTCTAGGGCTTCTAGAGAAAAATATAGAGGGGTGTCACGGAGTATGACTATATAGGTCTTGTAGAGGAGAAATAGGCGTTTCTTATGCGCAATGTATCGTAGGGCGCTGTGTTCAAAAATCTGAAACTAGATCTCAACATTTGAAAAAAATGGTAAAAAATAGGGGTATGCCTATTCTAGGGCTCCTAGAGAAAAGTAACGAGGGGTGTGACGGGGTATGATTATATAGGTCTTGTAGAGGAGAGACAGGCACTTCTTTTGCGCAAGGTATCGAAGGCGCTATGTTCAAAAATCTGAAACTAGAGTCCAAATTTTAAAAAAAAAGTACAAGAATAGGGGGGTCTCCCTGTTCCAGGGCTCCTAAAGAAAAACAATGAGGGGTGTCTTCGGGTATGACTATATAGATCTTGTAGAGGAGAAACAGGCGCTTCTTTTGCGCAAGGTATCAAAGGGCGGTATGGTAAAAAATCTGAAGCTAGAGCTCAAAATTTGAAAAAAATGGTAAAAAACAGGGAGGTTGGCCTATTCCAGGGATTCTAGACAAAAAAATGAAGGGTGTAACGGGGTATGACTTTATAGGTCTTGTATAAAAGAAACAGGCGCTTCTTTTACGCAAGTATCGGAGGGCGCTATGTTCAAAAATCTGAAACTAGAGCCCACAATTTGAAAAAATGGTAGAAAATAGGGGGACGGCCTTTTCCAGGGCTATGTTCAAAAATCTGAAAGTAAAGCCCAACATTTGAAAAAAGTGGTAAAAATATAGGGGGGTCGCCCTATTCTAGGGCTCCTAGAGAAAAATAAAGAAGCGCCTTTTTCTTCTCTACAAGACCTATATAGACACCCCTCATTATTTTTGTCTAGAAGGCCTGAAATAGGGCTACTCTCTATTTTTTTACCATTTTTTTCAAATTTTGGGCTCTAGGTTAAGATTTTTGAATATAGCGCCCTTCGATACCTTACGCAAAAGAAGCGCCTGTTTCTCTCCTACAAGACCTATATAGTCATACCCCGTGACATTCATCATTATTTTTCTCTAAAAGCCAAGATATAGGCCGACCCCCCTGTTTTTTACCATTTATTCAAATTTTGAGCTCTAGTTTCAGATTTTTGAACAAAGCGCCCTTTGATACTTTGCGCAAAAGAAGTGCCTGTTTCTCCTTTACAAGACCTTGATGGCCATACCCCCAGACACCCCTCATTATTTTTCTCTAGAAGCCCTTGAATAGGGCGACACCCCCATTTTTTTACCATTTTTTTCAAATTTTGGGATCTATTTTCAGATTTTTGAACATAGCGCCCTTCGATACCTTGCGCAAAAGAAGCGCCTGTTTCTCTTCTACAAGACCTATATAGTCATACCCCTTGACACCCATCAGTTTTTTTTTTCTCTAGAAGCCCCGGATTAGGGCTACCCACCTCCTTTTTTACAATTTTTTTCAAATTTTGGGCTCTAGTTTCAGATTTTTTAATATAGCGCCCTTCGATACCTTGTGAAAAAGAAGCGCCTTTTTCTCTCCTACAAGACCTATATTGTCATACCCCGTGACACCCCTTATTATTTTTCTCTAGAAGCCCAGGAATAGGCAAACCCCCCTGTTTTTTTTCCATTTTTTTCACATTTTGAGCTTTAGTTTCAGATTTTTGAACATAGCGCCCTTTTATACCTTACGCAAAATAAGCGCCTGTATTTCTTCTACAAGACCTTTATAGTCATACTCCGTGAGACCCCTCATTTTTTTCTCTAGAAGCCCCGGAATAGGCCGACCCCCTGTTTTTTACCATTTTTTTCAAATTTTTAGCTCTAGTTTTAGATTTTTGAACCTGTTTGTCCTCTACAAAACCTATATAGTCATACCCCTTGTCACCCCTCATTATTTTTCTCTGGAAGCCCCGAAATAGGACTTCCCCCCTACTTTTTTACCATTTTTTTCAAATTTTGGGCTCTAGTTTCAGATTTTTGAACATATCGCCCTTGGATACCTTTTGCAAAAGAAGCGCCTGTTTCTCTTTTACAAGACCTATATTGTCATACCCCGTGAGACCTCTCATTATTTTTCTCTAGAAGCCCCGGAATAGGCCGACCGCCCTGTTTTTAACCTTTTTTTCAAATTTTGAGCTCTAGTTTCAGATTTTTGAACATAGCGCCCTTTGATACCTTGCGCAAAAGATGCGCCTGTTTCTCTTCTACAAGACATATATAGTCATACCCCATGACACCCCTCATTATTTTCCTCTAGAAGCCCTGGAATAGGGCTACCCCCTACCTTTTTACCATTTTTTCAAATTTTTGGCTGTAGTTTCAGATTTTTGAACATAGCGCCCTTCCATACCTAACGCAAAAGAAGCGCCTGTTTCTTTTCTACAAGACCTATATAGTCATACCCCGTGACACCCCTCATTATTTTTCTCTAGAAATCCCGGAATATTCCGACCTTCCTGTTTTTTACCATTTGTTTTCAAATTTTGAGCTCTAGTTTCAGATTTATGAACATAGCGCCCTTTGATACTTTGCGTAAAAGAAGCGCCTGTTTCTCTTCTACAAGACTTATATAGTCATACCCCGTGACACCCTCATTATTTTTCTCTAGAAGCCCTGGAATAGGCGACCCCCTTACTTTTACCAATTTTTTTCAAATGTTGGGCTCTAGTTTCAGATTTTTGAACATAGCGCCCTTCGATACCTTGCGCAAAAGATGCGCCTGTTTCTTGTCTACAAGACCTATATAGTCATACCCCGTGAAACCCTTTATTATTTTTCTCTAGAAGCCCCGCAATAGGCCGACCCCCTTGTTTTTTACCATTTTTTTCAAATTTTGAGCTCTAGTTTCATATTTTAGAACATAGCGCCCTTCGATACCTTGGGCAAAAGAAGCGCCTGTTTCTCTTCTACAAGACCTATATAGTCATACCCCGTGACACCTCTCATTATTTTTCTCTAGAAGCCCTGGAATAGGGCTAACCCCTACTTTTTTACCATTTTTCAAATTTTGGGCTTTAGTTTCAGATTTTTGAACATAGCACCCTTCGATACCTTGCGCAAAAGAAGCGCCTGTTTCTCTTCTACAAGACCTATATAGTCCTACCCCGTGACACCCCTCATTTATTTTCTCTAGAAGCCCCGGAACAGGCAAACCCCCTACCTTTTTACCATTTTTCTCAAATTTTGGGCTCTAGTTTCAGATTTTAGAACATAGCGCCCTTCGATACCTTGTGCAAAAGAAGCGCCTGTTTCTCTTCTACAAGACCTATATAGTCATACTCCGTGACATCTCTCATTTATTTTCTCTAAAAGCCCCGGAATAGGCCGACCCACCTGTTTTTTTTATCATTTTTTTTTCAAATTTTGGACTTTAGTATCAGATTTTTGAACATAACGCCCTTTAATACCTTGCACAAAAGAAGCGCATGTTCCTCTTCTACAAGACCTATATAGTCAAACCCCATGACACCCATCATTATTTTTCTCTAGAAGCCCTGGAAAAGGGCTACCCCAGTACGTTTTTACCATTTTTTTTCAAATTTTGGGCTCTAGTTTCAGATTTTTGAACATAGCGCCCTTTAATACCTTGCGCAAAATAAGCGTCTGTTTCTCTTTAACAAGACCTTTATAGTCATACCCCGTGACACCAATCATTATTTTTCTCTAGAAGCCCAGGAATAGGCCGACCCCCCTGTTTTTTACCAATTTTTTTTTCAACTTTTGAGCTCTACTTTCAGATTTTTGAACAAAGCGCCCTTTGATACCTTCCGCAAAAAGAAGCGCCTGTTTCTTTTCTACAAGACCTATATAGCCATACCCCGTGACACCCTTCATTATTTTTCTCTAGAAGCCCCGGAATAGGCCGACCTCCTGTTTTTTACCATTTTGTTTTCAAATTTTGAGCTCTAGTTTCAGATTTTTGAACATAGCGCTCTTTGATACTTTTCGCGAAAGAAGCGACTGTTTCTCACCTACAAAACCTATATAGTCATACACCGTGACACCCCCCTATCATTATTTTTCTCTAAAAGCCCTGGAATAGGCCGACCCCCCTGTTTTTTACCATTTTGTTTCAAATTTTGAGCTCTAGTTTCAGATTTTCGAACATAGCACCCTTTGATACCTTGCGCAAAAAAAAGCGCCTGTTTCTTCTCTACAAGACCTATACAGTCATACCCCGTGACACCCCATATTATTTTTCTCTAGAAGACCTGGAATAGGGCTACCTCTCTACTTTTTTACCATTTTTTCAAATTTTGGGCTCTAGTTTCAGATTTTTGAACATAGCGCCCTTTGATACCTTGCACAAAAGAAGCACCTGTTCTTTTCTACAAGACCTATATAGTCATACCCCATGACACCAATCATTATTTTTCTCTAGAAGCCCCGGAATAGGCCATCCCCCCTGTTTTTTACCATTTTTTTTTCAAATTTTGAGCTCTAGTTTCAGATTTTTGAACATAGCGCACTTTGATACCTTGCGCAAAAGAAGCGCCTGTTTCTCCTCTAAAACACCTATATAGTCATACCCCGTGACAACACTCATTATTTTTCTCTAGAAGCCCTGGAATAGGCCGACCCCCTTTTCTTCAAATGTGTATGTTAGTTTAATTAAACAAAGACATCACAGGTGCTATATTTTACAGGGTAGTACTTCTTTTACATACGTTCTAAATTGAAGTGGGTGTATTGGTGACCCTACACCTACAAATAATCCGTTGAAAGATGCATATTTTCTGGGGTCCTGAACATTAGCCTTAAAAGAGATGTGACTTGTTTAATCAATAAATGGTATAAAAACCATTTCAAAATTGAGTTGAAATTGCAATATTTGGACTGATTTTCTGCCTTTTTGAATATTTTTTTATTTAACGGCCGTTGCTGTCTTATTCATTTTTTGGGTTTCTCGATATATCGCCTTATTGTTCGCCGGCTTATTGTTTGCTAGCTATTGTTCGCTAGCTTCTGCTTGGTTAACTATACATCAAGTTTTCTGTCACAAACAAATGGTTTTAGCCGCTACAGGTAAAAAATATCCTACGGATTTACGCCATAACCCTCTAGGATATTAAAAATTTTCTTCAAGATTTTGTTCTTCAAAAGGATTGTAAAATCCTTAGGAATATGTCTTATCATTTAGGACAATAATATCCCTCAGGACAAAAAAATCTAAATCCCATATGATGGTTTTTCTCCTATAGCATTTCTAGGTGTAAAAAGATTATAAAGGAATAAAGTTATTTAATTGATTGACTTATTGTTGATTGCTTTACGCCGCATCAGCACGAAAAGACTATATCGAGGCAAACGTCTTTTTAAGCAGACATAACAGATTCCTATCAGGGAACATTCATCCTAGATGATTAAAGAATATCTTATGGGATTGAAATAATCAATTGGGATTAAAGTGTTTCCTATAATAAAAAACTTAACAGATTTTTTTTCTTCTAGAAAACTTTCATATTGGAGATTACTTATTAGATGTTAACTTATGGTCTATAGGACAAAAAGTAATCCGACGAGAGAAAATGTATCATATAGAAAAACAATTCCATCTCAATAGTGAGTGATGGGGAAAGTTTTCATTGTATATTTATGTACATATTTACCATGAGGTGACTATATAAATATAAACTTGCAGAACTGTCTTCGGCGCGGTCTCACGTTTAAGTGAAGTTTCCGCATGATATTATGAGTTCGACCTTGCATTGAATCTAACGTAATTATCCTTCAAATCGTGTTGCAGAAATATGAATGTTACGTTCGTGTTGTTTATTCTTTAGTTTTCTATGTTGTGTCATGTGTACTATTCTTTTAATTTCTGTTTGTCTTTTTCATTTTTAGCCATGGCGTTGTCAGTTTGTTTTAGATTTATGAGTTTGACTGTCCCTTTGGTATCTTTCGTCTCTCTCTTTTCTTTTACAACAAGACTGTATGTTTCTTATATTTATCAGTGCATTTCGAAATACATCATTTTGAGACGTTCGACGGTTTTTTTAATACTTTTTTGTTTTGTCGTTCTGCTTAAAGTATTCAGAATTGGAGATTTATATTAGATCTGGGCTTAAAAAACTGAAACATCAGAACCTCATTAGCTGTTAACTGTTAGCTGTTAACTGTACATATTCGACCTTATAGTCGCTCAATGTATATCAATTAAAAAGGTGCACTTCTTTTTTTTTTTTTTAGATTCACACAGTCACTCATTGAATTGAATGCTTCTTAATGTAAGGTGTATTGTGTTGTAAAAGCGTTGACCGAAGTACATTCCCAAAATGTGCGCGCGTGGTCAACTCTTATACAACCCTATGAAATTACTAACAGAAGCATTCAATACTTATAATTACATTTTTTGCTAGGATCATAGAAACACGATTTCTATCAAGTTTTTCTTTTATTTACCTGTGCACTTTTTTGTGGAAGCTCGTGTCATCATGAATGTTACATTTCATTTGAAAATGAAGGTTAATTTCATAGTGACGCGAGATTGCTGTTAGCCAATCAAAACAACGCATTATAATGCAACAAACATGTAATGCAATTATTATTAATTACAAAATCGTCATGTTCTTGTGTGTTGATTGATTGTAGACATAGAGCAAGCTTACTTCGAATATTTCCGGAAATTTCTTTTATGTACATTACTTTTGTATTCATAAATCACCCCGTTGGTTTTTTGGGTTTTTTTTTTGTATTTGTTTCTAAGAATAAACGAATACAAAGAAAACCGGACCAACCTCTTCACTGTACGTAGTAAGTCGATAACAAAAGACAAACATTACTCTTTATATAACTGTGATAACGAAAAGTTCATCTTTGTTAGCTTCAATAATAACACTGATACGGAGCCCCGATAGGGACATGCAAAAAAAAAAAAATATATTGTGCGCACAACTTAAATAAATTGTGCGCACAAAATAATATATTGTGCGCACAATTTAAATATATTGTGCGCACAACTTAAATATACTGTGCGCACAACTTAGATATATTATGCGCACAACTTAAATATATTGTGCGCAAAACTTAAATATATTGTGCGCACAACTTAAATATATTGTGCGCACAAAATGATATAGTGTGCACACAAAATAATATATTGTGCGCACAATTTAAATATATTGTGCGCACAACTTAAATATATTGTGCGCACAACTTAAATATATTGTGCGCACAACTTAAACATATTGTGCAAAGAATTAAATATATTGTGCTTACAACATAATATAGTGTGCGTTAAATTCTTTGACCTTACACATGGTACGGAGCTTCAATGTCTCCTTTTGAAAGTGACAGAATGGAGAAATGCATAAGGTTTTCTTTTGAAATGGGCTAGATTACATGGAAATACTCTAGCAAAAAATCATCAGTGCATTTGTACCGACTCCTGACATGAATACTGAATAAATTACGTGTATTTCGTCTGAAACTTGGTTTACCAGCAGATGCGTCGAAGGCCTCCACAGAGTTTAATGGAACGGTTTGAAACAGACTTGGCAATAGAGCGAGGACACTATCGAACCTATGTAGACTTTCGTGTAACAAATATACAACTACTATTTGCACTTATGCATTATACTTTATTTCTGAAAATCTCAAGATTTTGTTTTGATTGACACTAGACTGACATGTTCCTCAATTCACGACTTTGATTTTGTTATGCTCCGTCGACGAACGAGATGGCCATTATGTTTAAAAGTCTTTACGTCCGTTCATCAGTCCGTCTCTGTTTATGGTAAATGATTTGGTTATAGTTTATGATGAAGTTTTAGTGTCATCAACTTAAATGAATAATGTGGTTTCCCTCAACATATCATTGTAAAAGTGTAGAGTAAGTCAAATCCACTGAAAACTGAATACACGTACACAAGTTTTTTTTATTATTAAAGATGACTATGTTTGTTCATGATTAAGTACGGTTTTGACCCAAAATGTACGTTATTGAAATGTGACGGTGTGTTCAGTCTAAGAAATTCACCATGAAGTTGTGATCAAATAGAGATAAAACTGAGTACATATATAAATCAAAAGATGCAATATGAGTGCCAATGTACGGAGCTAGGGACATGCAAAGAAAAAAAATATATTTTGCATGTCCCTAGCGGGGCTCCGTAGATATATACAACCTCCAAAAAATAATAAATAGCATTGGTGCGTTAGGAATTTGTTCTCATTCCAATATTATAATATTTTAAAATCAGTCTTAGCTGATTTTCCGTTAGGCAGCACAATTTAGATTGTAAGAGCAAATACTTGTCGACTCGGGTCAGAAGACTGTGTCCAGTGGGGATTAATATTTCTCCAGCACATCTTTAATCCGGAAAACAGCCGACTAGCAAGGAGCCTGTACTTCGGTGGTTACCGTTGGTTCCTGTCTGTTTTATCATAAATGATACCTTTCCAACTGATTTTGACAGTTAGTTCTCTCTCCAGTTCGGTGAGGGTTTGGAGCTCGTAAACATGTCCAGCCCCGCCACATTCTGTATGTGCCTGTCCCAAGTCAGGAACTTTCAATTTAGTGATATCTGTCATTTGATGTCTATCGTATTTTTTGTTTGTTCGTTTATTGGTTTATCATAAATCCGACCGTTTTTTTCCCCGCTTGAATAGTTTTACATTTTTTTATATCTTTTATAACTTACCATACGATATGGGTTTTGCTCATTGTTAAAGGTCGTTAGGTGACTTACGATTTCTTACATCTGATTGGTAATTATTTAATCAGCAATCATGTAATTACAGCCTCTACATTTGAACTTTGGTGGATAGTTGTCTCATTGGCAATCATACACCATCTCCTTATTTTTATATGTCACATCTCGAAATTCTTACATATATGGTTAAGTCTTTACACAGAGGGTTTATTATCATATCAATCACTTTAATATGTTCTAGTCGTAGGTTAGCGTATAATATTTGCCACTGAAAACCCATTCATCCAATCAACTGCATATAACATAAGAAGGAGTGATAAGTTGATTTACTGCAATAATTATAACAGTTTACTGATTATAAACTAACATGTAGACAGGTACATGTATGCAGAATCACTGTACTAATATTGTATTACCGTTTGGACCGACCAAGTATAAATTCAGATGATTAACCGAAATGAAAAATCAATTGTAAATGTATGTATTTAACATTACTAAGAGAATATGACTTAAATGTTCTAACACGTACATGCTAATGTAAGAAGTTTTATTGTAATGTTAATACACTAATTAACTTGTGGTAATGGGTACTGGAATCTGTCATCATAATTTTCGACTCCTGAAATTAAAATAAGACCACATTATCCGGCGACCTCAGATTAACAAATCAAATCAAATATCTTATTGTCATATAAACTTTACAGTTTGTGACCAACATATATTAACACAATAAACACAATAAACATACATATTAAACATACACAATAACAACAGCATCAAAATTTTTTTTTAACAATAAACAAGTTGTTAAGAGTCCCCTGCCCTCAGTTCTAATGACTTTTTCAAGAAGGATCCTAACTTATTTGTTTGTAAAGGCGATGATGGATTTAGTAAATATTGAATTTTTTCTTCTTCATTTAAATTATTAAAGTTATTATTTTCAGTACATATGTGATGAAAAAAATCATTTCTTAGAGTTTTATTATAGTCACAATAGAGTAAAAAATGTTTCTCATCCTCTAGTATTTTACATTTATGGCAAAGTCGTTCCTCTCTTGGGATTTTAAAATATCTCCCATTTTCAATCAAAAGGGAGTGATCACTTATTCTAAATTTAGTGATTAATCTCCTTATCTGAAAATTAGATGTATTAAGATAAGATTCTAGTTTGTAATCTTTGTTAATTTTTTTATAAAGAAAAAATTTACTTTTATCATCAATATTTTGAAATTTATTTTGAATTAAATCTTCATATCTATTCTTCATTTTTAACTTTATATCGTTTTTTATTTTATTTACATCTTTTATGTCCTTACAAGTAGAAAGAATATTAAGGTCAACATTAGTCTCTTTAACAATATGTTTTGCATGATGGTTTTTCTCCTATAGCATTTCTAGGTGTAAAAAGATTATAAAGGAATAAAGTTATTTAATTGATTGACTTATTGTTGATTGCTTTACGCCGCATCAGCACGAAAAGACTATATCGAGGCAAACGTCTTTTTAAGCAGACATAACAGATTCCTATCAGGGAACATTCATCCTAGATGATTAAAGAATATCTTATGGGATTGAAATAATCAATTGGGATTAAAGTGTTTCCTATAATAAAAAACTTAACAGATTTTTTTTCTTCTAGAAAACTTTCATATTGGAGATTACTTATTAGATGTTAACTTATGGTCTATAGGACAAAAAGTAATCCGACGAGAGAAAATGTATCATATAGAAAAACAATTCCATCTCAATAGTGAGTGATGGGGAAAGTTTTCATTGTATATTTATGTACATATTTACCATGAGGTGACTATATAAATATAAACTTGCAGAACTGTCTTCGGCGCGGTCTCACGTTTAAGTGAAGTTTCCGCATGATATTATGAGTTCGACCTTGCATTGAATCTAACGTAATTATCCTTCAAATCGTGTTGCAGAAATATGAATGTTACGTTCGTGTTGTTTATTCTTTAGTTTTCTATGTTGTGTCATGTGTACTATTCTTTTAATTTCTGTTTGTCTTTTTCATTTTTAGCCATGGCGTTGTCAGTTTGTTTTAGATTTATGAGTTTGACTGTCCCTTTGGTATCTTTCGTCTCTCTCTTTTCTTTTACAACAAGACTGTATGTTTCTTATATTTATCAGTGCATTTCGAAATACATCATTTTGAGACGTTCGACGGTTTTTTTAATACTTTTTTGTTTTGTCGTTCTGCTTAAAGTATTCAGAATTGGAGATTTATATTAGATCTGGGCTTAAAAAACTGAAACATCAGAACCTCATTAGCTGTTAACTGTTAGCTGTTAACTGTACATATTCGACCTTATAGTCGCTCAATGTATATCAATTAAAAAGGTGCACTTCTTTTTTTTTTTTTAGATTCACACAGTCACTCATTGAATTGAATGCTTCTTAATGTAAGGTGTATTGTGTTGTAAAAGCGTTGACCGAAGTACATTCCCAAAATGTGCGCGCGTGGTCAACTCTTATACAACCCTATGAAATTACTAACAGAAGCATTCAATACTTATAATTACATTTTTTGCTAGGATCATAGAAACACGATTTCTATCAAGTTTTTCTTTTATTTACCTGTGCACTTTTTTGTGGAAGCTCGTGTCATCATGAATGTTACATTTCATTTGAAAATGAAGGTTAATTTCATAGTGACGCGAGATTGCTGTTAGCCAATCAAAACAACGCATTATAATGCAACAAACATGTAATGCAATTATTATTAATTACAAAATCGTCATGTTCTTGTGTGTTGATTGATTGTAGACATAGAGCAAGCTTACTTCGAATATTTCCGGAAATTTCTTTTATGTACATTACTTTTGTATTCATAAATCACCCCGTTGGTTTTTTGGGTTTTTTTTTTTATTTGTTTCTAAGAATAAACGAATACAAAGAAAACCGGACCAACCTCTTCACTGTACGTAGTAAGTCGATAACAAAAGACAAACATTACTCTTTATATAACTGTGATAACGAAAAGTTCATCTTTGTTAGCTTCAATAATAACACTGATACGGAGCCCCGATAGGGACATGCAAAAAAAAAAAAATATATTGTGCGCACAACTTAAATAAATTGTGCGCACAAAATAATATATTGTGCGCACAATTTAAATATATTGTGCGCACAACTTAAATATACTGTGCGCACAACTTAGATATATTATGCGCACAACTTAAATATATTGTGCGCAAAACTTAAATATATTGTGCGCACAACTTAAATATATTGTGCGCACAAAATGATATAGTGTGCACACAAAATAATATATTGTGCGCACAATTTAAATATATTGTGCGCACAACTTAAATATATTGTGCGCACAACTTAAATATATTGTGCGCACAACTTAAACATATTGTGCAAACAATTAAATATATTGTGCTTACAACATAATATAGTGTGCGTTAAATTCTTTGACCTTACACATGGTACGGAGCTTCAATGTCTCCTTTTGAAAGTGACAGAATGGAGAAATGCATAAGGTTTTCTTTTGAAATGGGCTAGATTACATGGAAATACTCTAGCAAAAAATCATCAGTGCATTTGTACCGACTCCTGACATGAATACTGAATAAATTACGTGTATTTCGTCTGAAACTTGGTTTACCAGCAGATGCGTCGAAGGCCTCCACAGAGTTTAATGGAACGGTTTGAAACAGACTTGGCAATAGAGCGAGGACACTATCGAACCTATGTAGACTTTCGTGTAACAAATATACAACTACTATTTGCACTTATGCATTATACTTTATTTCTGAAAATCTCAAGATTTTGTTTTGATTGACACTAGACTGACATGTTCCTCAATTCACGACTTTGATTTTGTTATGCTCCGTCGACGAACGAGATGGCCATTATGTTTAAAAGTCTTTACGTCCGTTCATCAGTCCGTCTCTGTTTATGGTAAATGATTTGGTTATAGTTTATGATGAAGTTTTAGTGTCATCAACTTAAATGAATAATGTGGTTTCCCTCAACATATCATTGTAAAAGTGTAGAGTAAGTCAAATCCACTGAAAACTGAATACACGTACACAAGTTTTTTTTATTATTAAAGATGACTATGTTTGTTCATGATTAAGTACGGTTTTGACCCAAAATGTACGTTATTGAAATGTGACGGTGTGTTCAGTCTAAGAAATTCACCATGAAGTTGTGATCAAATAGAGATAAAACTGAGTACATATATAAATCAAAAGATGCAATATGAGTGCCAATGTACGGAGCTAGGGACATGCAAAGAAAAAAAATATATTTTGCATGTCCCTAGCGGGGCTCCGTAGATATATACAACCTCCAAAAAATAATAAATAGCATTGGTGCGTTAGGAATTTGTTCTCATTCCAATATTATAATATTTTAAAATCAGTCTTAGCTGATTTTCCGTTAGGCAGCACAATTTAGATTGTAAGAGCAAATACTTGTCGACTCGGGTCAGAAGACTGTGTCCAGTGGGGATTAATATTTCTCCAGCACATCTTTAATCCGGAAAACAGCCGACTAGCAAGGAGCCTGTACTTCGGTGGTTACCGTTGGTTCCTGTCTGTTTTATCATAAATGATACCTTTCCAACTGATTTTGACAGTTAGTTCTCTCTCCAGTTCGGTGAGGGTTTGGAGCTCGTAAACATGTCCAGCCCCGCCACATTCTGTATGTGCCTGTCCCAAGTCAGGAACTTTCAATTTAGTGATATCTGTCATTTGATGTCTATCGTATTTTTTGTTTGTTCGTTTATTGGTTTATCATAAATCCGACCGTTTTTTTCCCCGCTTGAATAGTTTTACATTTTTTTATATCTTTTATAACTTACCATACGATATGGGTTTTGCTCATTGTTAAAGGTCGTTAGGTGACTTACGATTTCTTACATCTGATTGGTAATTATTTAATCAGCAATCATGTAATTACAGCCTCTACATTTGAACTTTGGTGGATAGTTGTCTCATTGGCAATCATACACCATCTCCTTATTTTTATATGTCACATCTCGAAATTCTTACATATATGGTTAAGTCTTTACACAGAGGGTTTATTATCATATCAATCACTTTAATATGTTCTAGTCGTAGGTTAGCGTATAATATTTGCCACTGAAAACCCATTCATCCAATCAACTGCATATAACATAAGAAGGAGTGATAAGTTGATTTACTGCAATAATTATAACAGTTTACTGATTATAAACTAACATGTAGACAGGTACATGTATGCAGAATCACTGTACTAATATTGTATTACCGTTTGGACCGACCAAGTATAAATTCAGATGATTAACCGAAATGAAAAATCAATTGTAAATGTATGTATTTAACATTACTAAGAGAATATGACTTAAATGTTCTAACACGTACATGCTAATGTAAGAAGTTTTATTGTAATGTTAATACACTAATTAACTTGTGGTAATGGGTACTGGAATCTGTCATCATAATTTTCGACTCCTGAAATTAAAATAAGACCACATTATCCGGCGACCTCAGATTAACAAATCAAATCAAATATCTTATTGTCATATAAACTTTACAGTTTGTGACCAACATATATTAACACAATAAACACAATAAACATACATATTAAACATACACAATAACAACAGCATCAAAATTTTTTTTTAACAATAAACAAGTTGTTAAGAGTCCCCTGCCCTCAGTTCTAATGACTTTTTCAAGAAGGATCCTAACTTATTTGTTTGTAAAGGCGATGATGGATTTAGTAAATATTGAATTTTTTCTTCTTCATTTAAATTATTAAAGTTATTATTTTCAGTACATATGTGATGAAAAAAATCATTTCTTAGAGTTTTATTATAGTCACAATAGAGTAAAAAATGTTTCTCATCCTCTAGTATTTTACATTTATGGCAAAGTCGTTCCTCTCTTGGGATTTTAAAATATCTCCCATTTTCAATCAAAAGGGAGTGATCACTTATTCTAAATTTAGTGATTAATCTCCTTATCTGAAAATTAGATGTATTAAGATAAGATTCTAGTTTGTAATCTTTGTTAATTTTTTTATAAAGAAAAAATTTACTTTTATCATCAATATTTTGAAATTTATTTTGAATTAAATCTTCATATCTATTCTTCATTTTTAACTTTATATCGTTTTTTATTTTATTTACATCTTTTATGTCCTTACAAGTAGAAAGAATATTAAGGTCAACATTAGTCTCTTTAACAATATGTTTTGCATATGTATACCATGAGTAAGTTCCTGTCAAATCTAGAGACTGTGCTAGAGAAAAAGCTTCCTTTATCAATGGATTAATATTATTATTATATAGTCTAGCTAACTATAAAAGGGTTTGTGTTTTAATAAAACATTCGATAGGCAATCTCCCTAATTCAGCTCTTGCTCCTAAATTGGATGCATTTTTTCTTATTCCTAGAGTAGATTTACAAAATTTAAGATGCATATTTTCAATGGGGGTTTTGTCTATAAAATCAAGTTGATTAATTTCTTTTCCTGAAGATAAGGCTCTGTTATTGGCTCGATGAAAAGAAATATATGTATCCAAATATGTTACTTCTGAATTATAGGTCATAATTGGTTTTACTAAAGAATCAAAAAGATTATTTGCTACTTTTATAGGTAGATTATTCAATGATTTAGTATAGGATTTTATTGCAAAAAATACTTTATTTTTGCCTTTTTTGTCAACTCTAAAGTACTTTGTGATAAATTTCCATTACATTTTATCAACATTCCCAAAAATGAATATTCTGTTACACTCTCTATGGCTTTATTCTCATAGTAAATATGTGATGTTTCACTATTATGTTTTGATTGACTAAAAATCATGGATTTAGTTTTGTTTGTATTCAAAGAGAGTTGCCATTTGTTACAATATAATTTAACATTATTTAAACTGTTTTGAAGACCATCTTTTGATTCTGACAGGATTAAAAGATCATCTGCAAAAAGGAGGCATACCACCTTACTATTTATAAGCTTAAGGGGACTTGAACCATTTCCTTCAAAATTATTAATACATATGTAGAGGAGGCCTTTTCCATTGGTTCTAATAGGGTCATCTTGCATGCAAAATACTGCAAGCTGTAAATAATACAAAAAAACAGATGCAAACTCTAGATCAGCAAAAAAAATCACTTTTTCGTTTTTGGTTTGTTGAACGTGCTGTTATATTTTATAATTTGTTACTTATGATTCCCTAGAATATCCGGTTAAATTAAAACAAAGACTTTACCAGCGTATGTAATACCACCAGAGATTATTATTCGTTAGAATGATCTACAATATACATGCTGAAGACACATGCTAATAAACATTTTTAGTCTCTGGACGATTTTAAGCTTATCTTAGAGATATCTACCTGTAGAGGTCTTTTGGTTATGTGTGTCGTTGGGTTGCTGTATAAATTGACATATACTTTAGATATACTTTTACTATATAGTATTTGTGTCGCTTGGTTAATCTATATATGTTGACGTATACTCCATATCTACTTTGATTGTATGTTTTTTTGTGTCGTAGGGTTGCTGTTTACACATTGACGTATACTTCACATTTGCTTTGATTGTATGTTTTTTTTGTGTCGTAGGGTTGCTGTTTACACGTTGACGTATACTTCACATTTGCTTTGATTGTATGTTTTTTTGTGTCGGAGGGTTGCTGTTTACACATTGACGTATACTTCACATTTGCTTTGATTGTATGTTTTTGTATCGTGGGGTTGCAGTTTACACGTTGACGTATACTCTACATCTACTTTGATTGTATGTTTTGTGTGTTGTTGGGTTGCTGTATACACGTTGACGTATACTCCACATCTACTTTTACTATATATCATGTGTGTCGTTTGGTTACTGTATACACACTGACGTATAAATGTACACTCCACATCTACGTTTAATATATATTAGTTGTTCCGCTTGGTTACTGTATTCGCCTTAGGATATACTCCCAATCTGTTTTTACTATCTGTTTTGTGTATTTTTGAGTTGCTGTATACAATTGACGTATACTCCACATCTAATTTTACTATCTGTTTTGTGTGTTGTTGAGTTGCTGTATACACGTTGACGTATACTCCACATCTACTTTTACTATCTGTTTCATGTGTTGTTGGGTTGATGTATACACGTTGACGTATACTCCACATCTAATTTTACTACCTGTGTTGTGTGTTGATGGGTTGGTGTATACACGATGACGTATACTCCACATCTACTTTTACAACCTGTTTTGTGTGTTGTTGGGTTGCTGTTTACACGTTGACGTATACTCCACATCTACTTTTACTACCTGTTTTGTGTGTTGTTGGGTTGCTCTTTACACGTTGACGTATACTTTACATCTACTTTGATTGTATGTTTTGTGTCTTGTTGGATTGCTGTATACACGTTGACGTATACTCCACATCTACTTTTACTACCTGTTTTGTGTGTTGTTGAGTTGCTGTTTACACGTTGACGTATACTCCACATCTACTTTTACTACCTGTTTTGTGTGTTGTTGGGTTGCTGTATACACGTTGACGTATACTCCACATCTACTTTTACTACTTGTTTTGTGTGTTGTTGGGTTGCTGTTTACACGTTGACGTATACTCCACATCTACTTTTACTACCTGTTTTGTGTGTTGTTGGGTTGCTGTATACACGTTGATGTATACTCCACATCTACTTTTACTATCTGTTTTGTGTGTTGTTGGGTTGCTGTATACACGTTGACGTATACTCTACATCTAATTTTACTATCTGTTTTGTGTGTTGTTGGGTTGCTGTATACACGTTGACGTATACTCAACATCTACTTTTACTACCTGTTTTGTGTGTTGTTGTATACACGTTGACGTATACTCCACATCTACTTTTACAACCTGTTTTGTGTGTTGTTGAGTTGCTGTATACACGTTGACGTATACTCCACATCTACTTTTACTATCTGTTTTGTGTGTTGTTGGGTTGCTGTATACACGTTGACGTATACTCTACATCTAATTTTACTATCTGTTTTGTGTGTTGTTGGGTTGCTGTATACACGTTGACGTATACTCAACATCTACTTTTACTACCTGTTTTGTGTGTTGTTGTATACACGTTGACGTATACTCCACATCTAATTTTACTATCTGTTTTGTGTGTTGTTGGGTTGCTGTATACACGTTGACGTATACTCCACATCTACTTTTACTATCTGTTTTGTGTGTTGTTGGGTTGATGTATACACGTTGACGTATACTCCACATCTACTTTTACTATCTGTTTTGTGTGTTGTTGGGTTGATGTATACACGTTGACGTATACTCCACATCTACTTTTACTACCTGTTTTGTGTGTTGTTGGGTTGCTGTATACACGTTGACGTATACTCCACATCTACTTTTACTATCTGTTTTGTGTGTTGTTGGGTTGATGTATACACGTTGACGTATACTCCACATCTACTTTTACTACCTGTTTTGTGTGTTGTTGGGTTGCTGTATACACGTTGACGTATACTCTACATCTAATTTTACTATCTGTTTTGTGTGTTGTTGGGTTGTTGTATACACGTTGACGTATACTCCACATCTACTTTTACGTTGTGTTATTTGTGTCTTTGTGTTGCTGCTTGTATGTTGACGTATACTCCACATCTACTTTTATGATATATCATTTGTGTCGCTGGTTTCTCCATAAACGTTGACGAATACTCCACATCTATTTTTACTTTATGTTATTCTTGTCATTGGGTTGCTGTATAGACGTTGACGTATACACCGCATTTTCTTTTAGTGTATTTTATTTGTGTCGTTGGTTTGCTGTATAAACAATGACGAATACTCCACATCTACTTTCACTTGATGTCATTTGTATTGTTGGTTTGCTGTAGACACATTGACGTAAACTCCACATGTAATCTTTATATATGTTATGTTTGTCGTTGGTTTGCTAGATAGAAGTTGATGTAAACTTCACATGTAATCTTTATATCTATTATTTTGACGTTGGGTTGCTATATAAACGTTGACGTAAACTCCACATGTTCTATTTCTATATGTTATTTTTGTCGTTGGGTCGCTATATAGAGGTTGACGCAAACTGCACATCTTCTATTTCTATATGTTTTTTTTTGTCGTTGGGTCGCTATATAGAGGTTGACGTAAACTGCACATCTACTTTTTCTATATGTTATTTTTAGTGGTTGGGTTGCTGTTTAGAGGTTGACCATATAATTCATATCTACTTTTACTATATGTTATTTGTATCGCTGGTTTGCTGTATACACGTTGGCGTATACTTCATCTACTTTTACTGTATGTTATTTTTGCCGCTGAGTCGCTGTATACACATTGACGTTTGCTATATGTCATTCTTTTGTGGCTGGGTCCCAAAGAGTTGAGGCAGATTCTAGCTGTGGTCTTACTAGTCTATTGAGGCATATTCTAGCTGTGGTCTTACTAGTCTATTGTAAGCTTGGCTCTTTACTTCTGTTGATGTAATTCTGATGTTTCTCTGCAAAAGTGTTTTATTTGCTTTGTCTGTTATCTGCTGTATGTGTTAATTTAATTTCAGGTTGTTTTGAATAGTGAGATCTAAGTATTTGGCTGTCTGTACTTCTTTCAAATTGTGACAATGGAGATGATATGATGTTTTAATTGGTTTCTTCTTGTTTATTATACTCAATATGTTGTATTTGTCAGATTGAAGTTGCAATCACCGTAGTTGTTTCCATCTAGATCTTTTCGTAATATTTGTCAATGTGTATACAGTTTGATGTATACACGTTGACGTATAAAATTGAGAATAGAAATGGGGAATGTGTCAAGGAGTAAACAGCCCGACCAAAGAGCAGAAAACAGCCGAAGGCCACCAATGGGTCTTCAACACAGCGGAAAGTATACTCAACATCTACTTTAACATTATATCATTTGTGTCGATGGGCGTGTCCATTTGTTTTTAATGCGTTTTGTTATTTGATTTTGCCATGTGATTAAGGACTTTTCGAATTGATTTTCCTCTAAGTTCAGTATTTTTTTATTTTACTTTTTATCTACCAACTTTCACACATACTTCTATTTATGTTATTCGTGTCGTTGTGGTGCTGTATACACGTTGAAGTATACTCCACAATTACTTTGACAACCTATTATTTGTGTTGCTTGGTTGGTCTATACATTTTGGCGTATAGTCCACATCTACTTTTATTGTACGTTTTTGTGTCATTGGTTTGTTGTATATTTTTTAACGTATGTTCCACATCTACTCATACCATATGTAAGTTGTGTTGTTGTATTGTTGTGTTACTGTATACACGTTGAAGTATACTGCACATCTACTATTACTATAATGTCCTTTGTATCGTTGCGTTATATTCCTATTGATTATATGGATCGTTGAGTTACTGTATACACGTTGATGTATATTTCTATAGATTATATGTATCGTTGTGTTACTGTATACACGTTGACGTATATTCCTATAGATTATATGTATCGTTGTGTTACTGTATACACGTTGATGTATATTCCTATAGATTATATGTATCGTTGGGTTACTGTATACACGTTGACGTATATTTCTATAGATTATATGTATCGTTGTGTTACTGTATACACGTTGGTGTATATTCCTATAGATTATATGTATCGTTGTGTTACTGTATACACGTTGACGTATATTCCTATAGATTATATGTATCGTTCTGTTACTGTATACTGTACACGTTGATGTATATTCCTATAGATTAAATGTGTCGTTGAGTTGCTGTATATAAGTCAACATATACTCCAGATCTACTGCTACTATATATTATATGTATTGTTAGATTGCTGTATATAAGTTCTCATATAGTCCACATCTACTATTGCTATAAGTCATTTGTATCGTTGGGTTGCTGTAACCACGTTGACGTATATTCCTATAGATTATATGTGTCGTTTGGTTGCTGTATATAAGTTAACATATAATCCACATCTACTCCTACTATATATTATATGTGTCGTTGGGTTGCTGTATATAAGTTAACATATAATCCACATCTACTCCTACTATATATTATATGTGTCGTTGAGTTGCTGTATACATGATGATATATACTCCACATCTACGTTTTAAAACTATATACTAATATTTTAATGTCGCTGGGTTGCTGTGTATTCAAATCTACTTTTACTTTAGATTATTTGTGTTGTTGGGTTGCTGTATACATCGGAAGAAATTTTAGCGGGCGACCGCGGGTCTACGATGCAAGGAAAAAAATGTTATCGGGAAGAAATTTTCACAGGCGGGGTGGCGGGTCGTGGAAGCCGGGGAGAACATAAAATGCTACGAGAACAGCGGAAGACATTTTAACGGGGAAACGCGGGTTACGATGCAAGGGGGAAACACAAATTTTCACAAGCGGGCCGTTGGGTTGCTGTATTCACATTGACGTATATCCTACTTCTGCGAATACCTTTACCTTATATTATTATATTACTTCAATGTTGGCAACTTAATTAACTAGTCATTATCGGTAGAAAAATAACTTTCCATGTTGAGACATGCACAATGCGAATAAATAATGAGATTTCTGGCCTTGACAGGCTTACTTGCCAAAAATATTAATAAGTTAACAGAATGGCCCGGACAAAACATATATGTACTTGCCAAACACATTTTACTGTAAAACAATCTAGTTTCCTTTGACTGAATAGGTGACATACACGACTTTCTGTTCATGGTTCCTCCGGCTACCTTGTCCTATAGATCTGGATTTTTTGTCAAGAAATCAAGTCCAACATTTTTCCATATTAAACAGCATAAAAGCCGTCATGCCCGTCCCACGTAGTACAGGGAGATATGAGGTCCATCTTTGGTTTGTTCAAACAGAAACGACTTTGGTATCTTGCTACTTCTATGCCAACGAGTAAACACCATTTAGAAGCTAGAGCAAAGACGGGACGACTCGGAATGGGAACTATATGCCCGTTATTAGCAGCACATTAACAATGCATAAATAGTATTGTGTTTGTTTACTTTTCTGTACACGTTCACATTTTAATTTTATTCCTGTGTCATTGTCCTAGTGTGTTGTAACATAATTAAACGTTGTGTTTGTTTATGCTGTTTTTTTCGGTTTTGACCGGTTTGGACATTACTGTTACGATGCAAAACTGTTCTTTAAATTCTCTTCATCTCCAAAAGTACCTAGGGCATAGAAATGTGTTCACTTTTGGTACTTTCCCATGTATAAATACGCAGCTACGTCTAGTCAAACTGATGCCTATTGTAGAGAAAAATGACACGCTCTGTGTACGTTAAGAACCCTTGCAACAACTATTTAAGGGGTCCATTGGTGGCCTGTTGCAAGGCTAAATACTACTAAATTAACTAAAATTTTAAAGAGAATGTTTTTTATAAGAAATTTAAAAGTTACATTTGTAATTTGATTTCATGTATGAACCGGTATAGATCCCTACTTACTGCTGATAACGTCACAGTACCCAAATTGCACTGAGTACCATAATTACACCCAGTTGGCAAAAGTAGCTGCGGAAGTATTACAAGTTTCTTTGAGAAATAACTCTTTGTAGTTTTTTTATTTTATTTTACATTATGCAAGTCTTTAACATATATTTCTATATTTTTTACAATATATTTAAATATACACAAAACGTACACAGTATATATCAACAGATGAAGTATTTACTCCATTGATATACAATAAATGTATATCGTCGGAAAATATGAAATTTATTTGTATGAGCTTTAGAAACAGGACGATAAGCGAAGCTGAACGAGCTTTTCTCCCGTTTCGTATCGAGTACAAATACATTTTATATTTTCCGACAATGTACATATATTGTGTTTATCCTGAAATCTACACAAACCACTTAAAACTTTAGTTGTTTAAATCTAAATCATTGTCTCTAATTTTTCAAAGAAATCGACATAGTTTAAACGCAGACCGCGAAGAGGACCCCAAAATGAACTGTGACGCAAAACGCAATATCCGCATTACCGCTTGCTCAACATGGAAGAGGGGTAACAGGAGACTCTATTTGTACAAATACAATTAATGCAAAAAATATTTGTGTACCTATTATTTGTATAATAGTTGGCTGATTGCAGAATAAATAGAATCGACGGAAACGTCGCAATTCGACGTCCACAAAAATTCAACTTCTAAAAATAAGCAATTAAAATATGTTAAAGGCATTCATTTCTTAGAAAATGAATAGTAAGCATTGACTATAGTGTTCTAAATATTTTAAGAAATAAACATATAAATATATACTGTGAACCGTTTGTGTATATTAAAATAGATAGTATAGATATCAACATATGAATACAGTTTAGGTTCACCTCATTACAGAATCACGGGTCGTTTGGAGATCTGTTTGAAACCATTTTTCTATGATTCAATATGGATTCATAATTAAATTGGTGGGACTATATAGTAAATAAGGAAACATCTACACACAAAAAACACGGAATAAAAACTTTTGTCTGGATCATAAATAAATGCAGGTGTAAAAACTGTCAATATAGGTGTGGATATCCTCACGTTACAGTAAGCTGATGTTGGTAAGCGTATTAACTAAATATTAAGGGTAAATTTAATTTTCGAAGTTTTCTTTCTTTCTTTTTCTTCCTTCACATTGCTTTGATATTGCATATTTTGGTTTTGTAATTTTGAAGTTCTAAATATTCACATAATACATGTAACATAAACGATACCAATTATACTAAATGCGTATACTTCAAACTCAAAATTAAAATGAATTACATTGTAATACAACTCAATAAAATGGTGACTTTTTTCGAATTTTCAATTGTTCAAATTGTAATATAAAAAAAAGGGTTTAAGAGCGAATAACGACAAAAGGGGGGCTGATTTATTATATGTGACCAGTTTCACAAAAATGTTTCCGACTAACATTGATCATAGTTCCTGATAATTCGGTATGATTATGATCCACTTTAGACGTTAGAATTTTTGGTGAAATTATCACAGGTGATTGAAGCCCAGTAGCGGGATCCTAATCAAGAAGATTTGCATCGACGTTCCATTTTGAATTTCATTCTCAGACTGATAGTTAAACTTACCTTTTTTTACAAAGTAGTCTTCAGTCTTACATACAACTCAGTACGCTGGATAGATGACGTAACAATCTAGAAAGAATTATGTACAGCAGTCCTGGTTAAATTCATGTACAGGTAGTTTCCTTTTTTAAAATTTACATTTGACACTTATCTATCATCGAGGGACCGTTTATAGGCCCCAATGTATGTCCATAGTGTTGTTGGATTGTCGTTGTACTATGTTTATTGACCTCAATATATGTCCATAGTGTTGTCGGATTGTCGTAGCACTATGTTTATTGACCTCAATATATGTCTATAGTGTTGTTGGATTGTCGTTGTACTATGTTTATTGACCTCAATATATGTCTATAGTGTTGTCGGATTGTCGTAGCACTATGTTTATTGACCTCAATATATGTCCATAGTGTTGTTGGATTGTCGTTGTACTATGTTTATTGACCTCAATATATGTCTATAGTGTTGTTGGATTGTCGTAGCACTATGTTTATTGACCTCAATATATGTCTATAGTGTTGTCGGATTGTCGTAGCACTATGTTTATTGACCTCAATATATGTCTATAGTTTTGTAGGATTGTCGTAGCACTATGTTTATTGACCTCAATATATGTCTATAGTGTTGTCGGATTGTCGTTGTACTATGTTTATTGGCCTCAATATATGTCTATAGTGTTGTCGGATTGTCGTTGTACTATGTTTATTGACCTCAATATATGTCTTTAGTGCTTTCGGATTGTCGTAGCACTATGTTTATTGACCTCAATATATGTCTATAGTGTTGTCGGATTGTCGTTGTACTATGTTTATTGACCTCAATATATGTCTATAGTTTTGTAGGATTGTCGTTGTACTATGTTTATTGACCTCAATTTATGTCTATAGTGTTGTCGGATTGTCGTAGCACTATGTTTATTGACCTCAATATATGTCTATAGTTTTGTAGGATTGTCGTTGTACTATGTTTATTGACCTCAATATATGTCTATAGTTTTGTAGGATTGTCGTAGTACTGTGTTTATTGACCTCAATATATGTCTATAGTTTTGTAGGATTGTCGTAGTACTATGTTTATTGACCTCAATATATGTCTATAGTGTTGTCGGATTGTCGTAGCACTATGTTTATTGACCTCAATATATGTCTATAGTTTTGTAGGATTGTCGTAGTACTATGTTTATTGACCTCAATATATGTCCATAGGGGTGTCGGATTGTCGTTGTACTATGTTTATTGACCTCAATATATGTCCATAGGGGTGTCGGATTGTCGTTGTACAATGGTAATTGACCTCAATATATGTCTTTAGTGCTTTCGGATTGTCGTAGCACTATGTTTATTGACTTCAATATATGTCCATAGTGTTGTCGGATTGTCGTTGTACTATGTTTATTGACCTCAATATATGTCCATAGGGGTGTCGGATTGTCGTTGTACAATGGTAATTGACCTCAATATATGTCTTTAGTGCTTTCGGATTGTCGTAGCACTATGTTTATTGACCTCAATATATGTCCTTAGTGTTGTCGGATTGTCGTTGTACTATGTTTATTGACCTCAATATATGTCCATAGGGGTGTCGGATTGTCGTTGTACAATGGTAATTGACCTCAATATATGTCTTTAGTGCTTTCGGATTGTCGTAGCACTATGTTTATTGACTTCAATATATGTTCGTAGTGTTGTTGTATTGTTGTAGTACTATGTTTAATTATTGACCTCAATACATGGCCATAGTTTTGTTGGATTGTCGTAGTATTATGTTTATTGGCCTGAGTATGTGCCCATAGTGTTGTCGGATTGTTGTAGTACTATTTCTATTGGCCTAAATATTGTCCATAGTGTTGTCGGACTGTCGTAGTACTATTTGTGTTGACCTTAATATATGTTCTTATCGGACCACAGATGAATTAACACGTTGTGATTGGTTAAATGCCGTCACGTGGCGACCCCCTATGAGACCGTATGGGGTTCATGACGCGTTAATGGCGACGTCATCTATTAATGTTGTTGTGTTTCATTGTTTATTTTTCAACAAAACGCCGCAGAAAAAGACCAGCTTGCGATAAATTCGTTATACGGTTAACTACGGACCCCCTACGGATCAATAGAGGGTGAATATTGTAGTAAAAATGAAGGAATGTCAAATAAACGGGAAAGATATAAATTTAAATGAGCTAAACAAAATTTTCGAAGAGGTGATTTTAATGGAGAAACAAGGAAAAGAAGATTGCAATAACAACTCTGTTATAGATGTAAATAAAACAGAACATTTAAACCCCGGTACCATTCAAATATCAAATCCTAATAACAACACAATAAAATCAATAAAAGAGGATGTATCGTCAAATACAAATCGGGAACAGTCAACTTCGTCAGTAGCTATACCTATAATAGATATTCCAGATGATATACAAGCACAAGTGAAAGATATAAATCTGACTAATTCAGAGGATGAAAGTACATGTTTAGATGGAACTGGTAACACATTACCACAGTTGAATATTCGAGACTTTGTTACAACACTAGACAAACTAACTACTGTTGTTACAAATTTGAAAGACAAAGTTGACGAATTGGAAATATCTATACAAGCAAATAATTTGTCAAATGCGAGTAGCATTCAAATTTTAAATGACCGAATGACAGCTTTAGCAAAGGTGCGCATGCAACATGACCAACAATCAATGAATAAGATGCAAGACATTGAAGCAGAAATTCAAAATGTTAATAAAAATTTGGAAAAAAAAGTTAACATGTTACAAGGAAAAACACAAAGCATCAGTGATAAAATAAAACTGTATGAAGTGGAAACAATTAAATTACAAAAAAGCTTTATGCCGGAGGAAAATCTCGGTAACCAATGTACCCCAATGTTAGATGAAGATCAAACAATTCCAAAAACAATATGTGAAACAATATTACAAGAACATTCACATGAAATAGAACAGTCAATAAATGCTGATATAAATGAAGAACCACAAAATCCTGTTTATGATACCCAACCAAAACTGCCATTATCAGGAAGTAGGGTTTTAATTGCCGGAAGTTCAGTCCTAAAAGGAATTGACCCATCTAAATTAAAAGATTATATAGATGTCCATGTTCACAGAGGAGCAAATGTACTAGATTTATACGAAGAAATAAGAAATATGAATCTGAGTACATACAATACAATTATAATTCATGTAGGTGGCAATGATGCAAGTAGCAAAATGAATGTACAACAATTTGTGGACATTTTTCAAGAAATCATTAACTTTGTAAGATGTCAAAACTGTCGAGCAATTGTATCTGGAATATTACCAAGGATACAATGTGATGTCACTGAGTATAACACAATCCTAAAACAAATGTGCCATTATAATGATGTCAAATTCATATCAAATTATGAATCTTTTGTCTACAAAGATGATCATATAGCTAAATCATTTTACACCACAGATGGCATTCATCTAAATAGATATGGAACAATAAAGTTGTTGGCAAATGTTAATAAAGTAATTAAAGTATTCAAGGAAAAACAAATACAGCATCATTTGAACCAACAAAACAGAAATAGATATCAAAGTTCCAGTCACCAATATTACGCAAACAACTTCAGAAGGAGCCCTACAAAACAAAGATATCAACCTAGGAGCAACATGATTACAACAGACAGAAGAAATTTCAACCATTCAGGAATCAACCCCAGAAACGTAAAGGACAGGAATGATCTCAATATGAACTCTCGTGACTCGTGGGAAAACAATAATGAGCTAAATATACAAAATGTAGACAGAGCACCATTTTTTAACTATCATTCACCAAACTCTGTACGTAAGTCAGATTATGTTCATAGGTAGCATTTAGCTTGTTCTAGTTTTTCAAACAGATATAATATTTTAAATCTGTTATGTGATAAATGTAGTAGTATACAATGTTCATGTAATATAAAAGACATTAATAATATAAACAACAGTAATAATAATAATTGGAGAAAATCTCAAAAGAGACATAGAAAGAGTCAAAATAAAACACCTAGTTCTGTAAATAAAAGTAGAAATAATGAAGCAAGTTGGTTGTTTAAAAAAGGGTTTAAACTAGGTTGTTTAAATATTCAACATTTACAACCAAAAATTGAAGAAATAAAATTTCTATTAAAATATGAACAATTATTTGATATATTTGGTATGGTAGAAACATTTTTAAATGATGAAATTGGTACCGAAACATTACAAATTGAAGGTTACAAAATAGAAAGAAAAGATAGAAGCGCTATTAATTATGGCGGAGGTGTGATTGCGTACATACGAAATAGTGTATGTCATCAGAGAAGAATCGATTTAGAAATAAGTAGTATTGAATCTTTATGGATTGAAATTAAATTTCCAAACACAAACTCTATTTTAATAGGCATTTTTTATCGTCCACCGAGTTCATTTCAATCTTGGATTGATTCAGCTGAAAAAGAAATAGATAAAGCGTCTGCAGAAAATAAAGAAATTATACTCTTAGGAGATTTTAATATAAACTTTTCACATATAAATCATACAGTTGTCGGAAATCAAAAATGGAAGGACTGTATTAATTTGTATGGTTTACAACAAATTGTACATAAACCGACACGAGTAACAGATAAATGTGCAACTACCATAGACCATATATATACGACCGATGTAGACCATATTATAGAAGTAAAGGTGCCTAGTTATGCTGTCAGTGATCATTATCCTGTTTGCGTAACAAGAAAACTTAACCCCAAAATAAAAAAAATGGAGCATTTGTCCATAGAATATAGATCATTCAAACAATTTGATAAGAATAAATTTATTGAAAATTTAACAAATACTCCTTTTTATCTCATTGAATCGATTGGAGATGTTGATGAAGCAGCTAATTATTGGTATAATTTATTTCTGGGCACCCTAGACAAACATGCTCCTAAGAAAATTAAAAGGGTGAAAAATACCCAACAACCAGAGTGGTGGACTTCTGATATAAATAGCGCTAGACACCAAAGAGATTATTTTCAAAGAATTGGTGATATATATAATTATAAAATTTGGCGTAATAAGGTTACATTTTTAATAGAACAGGCAAAGAAAAAATATTTCCAAAATGCTATTTCAAATTGTAAAGATAGTAAAACTATTTGGAAGTATGTCAAAAGTCTAAATCCTAAAAAAGTACATAATAATATCACGCATTTAGAATATAAAAATAGTGTAATTCAAAATGATGTTGATATAGCAAATACATTTAATGTGCATTTCACAAATATTGCTGAAAGTATAGTTGATGACAAGTTATGTAATAATGATGATGGTGCCAGATTTGATGCACTCAATAAATTTGTAAAATCAAAGTTACAAACGGGTAGTGAAAAATTCATTATACCAGAAATGAGTATTTTAGATGTAAACATGTATTTCAAAAAACTTGACAAGTCTAAAGCAACTGGTTTAGATGATGTCGGACCAAATATTTTAAGTATGTGCAGCGATGTCATTGCACCAGCCTTGACATATATATTTAATCTAAGCATCAAAAGTGGTAAATTTCCAAGTATTTTTAAAACTGCAAGAGTTTGCCCAATTTTTAAAAGTGGCGATGCCTGTAATCCTGATAATTATAGACCAATAGCAGTTTTGCCTTGTCTCTCAAAAATCATAGAACGACATATAGCTAATAGTTTGTATATATTTTTAAATAGTAATGACCTTCTTAATACTACACAGTCAGGTTTCAGACCTAAACATTCGTGTACTACTGCACTTACTAAATTAGTAGATGAATGGTTGGCAAATATAGATAATGGAGAGATACACGGAGTTATATTTTTAGATTTAAAGAAAGCTTTTGATCTGGTTAATCATATAATTTTATTGAAAAAACTTGAATATTATAATGTTTCAAATTGTACACTAGACTGGTTTAAGTCATACTTGTTTGAACGAAGCCAACAAGTTAAGGTCAATAACGTCATGTCTAATACTAAATGCATAAAAACTGGGGTACCACAAGGTTCTATCCTGGGCCCTTTGTTATTTATTTTATATATCAATGATTTACCACTTAATATAGAACATTCATTAATAGATTTATATGCAGATGATTCTACATTACATTGTAAAGGTAATAATTTACTTCAGTTAACTTCTAACCTTCAAAATGATATTCATGTAATTGAAAACTGGTGTGCGCAAAATTGTATGAAATTAAATGCCAAAAAGTGTAAATCAATGATTGTTGGTTCAAAACAAAGACTTTGTTCAACTGGAAACAGTTTAGATATCAATATTTCAAATGAACAAATAGAAAATGTAGATTGTGAAAAACTTCTTGGTTTATATATTGACAAAAACCTAAATTGGAATCAGCAGATAGAAAAAATGTCATGTACTATATCAAACAGAATCAATTTATCACAAAAGATAAGAAAATATTTACCTATGCATATACGTATTATCTATTTTAATGCTTATATTCTGCCATTATTTGATTATTGTTGCAATATATGGGGAAGCTGTTGTGAAAGTGGAATAAATAAACTTAATAAGTTATTAAAGAAATCTGCTAGGGTTATAGTAGAAGCTGACATAATGACATCATCCAGTTTATTGTTTAATAGTTTACGCTGGTTAAATGTGGAAAAACGCATTCAATACCAAAAGGCAATACTTGTATTTAAATCATTAAATGGTATGGTTCCTAACTATTTACAAGAAAATTTTCATTTTACTGATAATCAAAATTATAACTTACGTTCAGCTGATGAAAAAGTATTAAATCTTCCAAAACCAAAAACTATTTTTTTAAAGAAAACATTTACATATTCAGGTTCTCAAATATGGAACAGTTTACCAAATGAAATAAAAATGAGTAATACACTTGTATCTTTTAAAACAAAATGTTACAAATTTTTCATCAATTGTGCAAATTAATATGCTTTTTCATTATTATTTAAATACAATTGTATATTGTGTATAATATAACTTTATAATACTCTATGTACTTATAAATATGTTATTATTATTTTGAGGACTCTCAGGAAGATTAGTTTTAACTAATGGGATCATCCTCTTGAAATAAAGATTATTTATTTATTTATTTTATTTAATAAAATTCATAGGGGACTCGGCCTCCGGCCTCACCCCCTATGGATTTTACTAACCCTCTATGGATCCGTGTGGGGTCAGTAGCGAACCATATAACTTATAATAGCGCAGTTGGATTGTCATAGTACTATATTTATGGACTTCAATATATGTTCATAGTGTTCTCGGATTGTCGTAATCAAGCGATACATACGTTTAAAGTTCAGCGCAGTAGATCCAAAGTCCAGCGTTGTCTTAATTTTCAGAGCTGTAGATTCAAGGTCCTGCCTTGCTTCTTCTTTAACAAATAAGGCTGATTGTTGTGTCATGTATGTGCATTATGTATGGAAACAGCATCTACCATAGATTTAATTTGCAATAGATACAATGGTTAAAGATAATCTTTTTTAGGTGTTACCGAGGAAACAATTTGCATTTATTTGATACAAAATATTATAAAAGGGAGATTAAAATGTCACAAATGTCCCTAAAATATGATATAAAGTAGAAATTCAATCCGTTTGAGTGACATCTTTTCTGAAACCATTGACATGTATCTATCTAGTTGTCAAATAAAAACAATATGAACATAATTTTTCGATAAAATTGAATTGAAAAGTTTGAGTGTATAAAAAAAATTAAAAACCACGCTTCAACATTTTCTCAATCGCTTACTTAACATCTTCAACTCTTCTGTGCTAGACTTTACATCTCGTTTTAGGAGGTTTTAAAGACCACTACTCTTTAGTATCTGTTTTACTAGACCAACAGGACCCTATCATATACAACTAATGTCAAAACAAGAAACAAGCTATAATGACAACAACTATACAGAGGGTTCATGGATTTTGACGGTCGTATCCGATTGACTATTAGCTAGATGATAGTTTTATTTGACAGAAAATCTCAACATCAATTAGTGCAGAATATCACAACCGATACCAGACAATCTCAACCTGACATTCTTTATAACATATTCAGTTTAATAAGATTATATTTGTAAAGAAATAGAAAACAAACATGTTATTATACATTTATAGTGACGAAGAAGAACACTTATATTCTGTGCGGGAGTTTCTCGCTGCATTGAAGACCCATTGGTGGCCTTTCTGCTGTTGTCTGCTTTTTGGTCGGGTTGTTGTCTCTTTGACATATTCCCCATTGCCATTCTCAATTTTGTGATATATGAGTTACGTATTGATGAACTCGTTGTCATTTTGTCAAAAACTCACTGAGCTGGCCACACTTACCACATTTTACCAGTGGGAGAAAAGTCATTCCGATGTCATTTTATCTAAAAACTCACTGAGCTGGCCACACTTACCAGTGGGAGGAAAGTCATTCCGATGTCATTTTATCAAAGAAACTCCCTGAGCTGGACACACTTACCGATGGGGGAAAAGTTATTCCGATGTCATTTTATCTAAAAACTCACTGAGCTGGCCACACTTACCAGTTGGAGGAAAGTTATTCCGATGTCATTTTTAAATTACATTGGTCCGAGTAATGAACAAGCTCTCATTTACTTATCTATTGCATGACATTCTTCTATTTAATAATTACAGATTAACAATAAATTGATGAAAAGTCAATCTACCCTATCTATTTTTTTTTTTGATAGTTTGTACCAGAAAAGCTCAACAGAATGTGCTAGTAAACTTCGTTTTCGCTAAACCATTTGGTTGAGATTTGATGTTTTACCAGGCGTGCATGTGAGTGGTTTATACTAATAATAATAAAAAAAAGATTTATAGATTAATTGGACTAGAATGAGAACACTATAACCATTTTTAGTTTGAATGTCATGTAGCGTAGGTCCAAGTCAATGAATCTTAAAGCCCAAATTGAACATTTATCTGAATATTTTGAAGTACCCAAAGGGCCAAGTGAGCTTTTCTCTTCACTTTGCGTTCGTCAACCGTCGTCCGTCATCGTCGTCGTCCATTGACGTTTACAAAATCTTCTCCTCTGAAACTACCGAGCCAAATGAAACCAAACTTAGTCTAAATCATCCTTAGGGTATCTGGTTTAAAAATTATATCTGATGACCCCAACAATCATCTAAGATGGCCGCTAGGGCTAAAAATAGAACATGGGGGTAAAATACAGAGCTTTAAGAGAAAATCTGACAAGGGGTGAATTTGTTCATGAGAACAATATCTTTCTGCCCTGAAATTTTCAGATGCACCAGACAACCCGTTGTTGGTTTGCTATCTCTACATTGGTAATTTTAAGTAAATTTTGCAGTTTTTAGTTATTATCCTGAATATTTTAATATGCATAGATAAACTGTAAACAACAAGATTGTTCAGCAAAGTAAGATCTACCAATAAGTCACAACATTACCAAAATGGTCAATTGACCCCTTAAAGAGTTATTGACCTTTAAAGTCAACTTTTCACACCTTTTCTTAAATTTTTGTAAGTTTCGATTTGATTATGTTTATGTGATAATTGTATTGCTGGGACTTTTGAAGTCCGTGACAAAATGCTATACTTTATTTTTAGGTGATGATAATTTGTATCTGCGTTTCCTGATAGTATCCTAGTGTTCTATCTAAAAAAAAAAATCTGAAGCAATACACATACAAGGATTTTGGTATAGAACTTTCTGTCATACACATGATACAGTGAATGGTTGTTAAACAAGGTGAATATTGATGACAAATCTGAATCAATATCCATTTAAACATTCTACATGAATATTCGAGAGTAAATTAACAATAATCCCAAGTATTTCAGTGCTTGTCTTTAGTTCATGTCATATTTTGCTTTCATATATTATTTCATTAAACATAAGGCTATTTGTTTTCTCTATTGTAATGTTTGGGCCTTTTTATGCCCCCCTTAACATGGGTTTATTCATTGTTGGAGGACATATGGTGACCTATAATTCCTTACTATTTCATCATTTGAAATCTGGTAGATAGTTTTCTCATTGGCAATTCAACCAAATTTCTTAACATTTATAGGATCTTTAAATTATATATCAAGAGTAACTGATCTCAAGAGTGAGTGTGAATGATGTATAGTTTCCTTTTTACAGTTTTGAATGTAACTGTTTTCTACAAACTTTCCAAGTACAAACACCAACATATAATCTTCAATTTTCCAACTTTATTTCCAAGGATTTTTATTCACATTTTGATTTCTTCAGTTTTCTAAGTACATGGATGTCAAAATAAATGTCTTCTAAATCCAAATAATGTTTTTTTTTTGTTATATTTCCAATGTTTGTGAGGTATTCTTCTATGTCTTATATTGGTTATTCTTCACCATGTTTACTGTGAATGGTAACTAAAATAAAATAAATAATATAGATTTAACTTAAATAAAGTAATGTAATAATAATTAAAAGTGTAATTACACTTAGGAGGTCCCAAAAAGCCTATACCACATATGCCTATGTGTTGTAAGGTTGCTGTCAAACTAAAGCAAGCCTTTCCTTTTACTTTTCGTTATACTTAGATTAAAACAAAGTTGTGTGAATACTCATATATCAATGTAGAAACAGTATCAATCAAACAGTATCAATAAATTAATAAAAAAATAGAGAAATTTTGGACAAACTGCCGTAGCCGTCATTTGAAAGGGCTATATCAAATGCAAGCTATAGAACAGAGTTCCAATGTCCCCAGCGTTGCCCATATTTGATATTTCCGAGGTGCATAACTCTTAAAAATAAATTAAATAAAGTCGATCGTCCACCATTACAAAACTTTCCAAGATATTGGTGGTATTAAACTATGGTATAAGTTTTAGAAATATCTGGCAAGAATTGTACCCGTTAGAGCACTAACCAGGCCATTTCCAATAAATTTAATATTTCCAAGGGACATAACTTTTTTTTTTAAATTCGATTGGCCACCGTTATATACCTAGTCCAAGATATTTCTGATATTAACCTATAGTTTAAGTTGTATTAAAACCTGGCACGAATTGTACCTGTGAGAGCCCTGACAAGGCCAACCTCCATAAATTTTATATTTCCAAATTGCATTACTTTTTTAAAACAATTTGATCGGCCACCATTATAAAACTTGTCTGAGATATTGCTGATGTTAAGCTATAGTATAAGTTTTGTAAAAATCTGGCAAGAATTGTAGCTATGAGAGCGCTGACAAGACTGGACGGACAGACACATGGACATATATATATATATATATATATATATATATATATATATATATATTTATAAGGATAACCAGTACCTCAACAAGAGGCTGACATGTCTTGTCTCTGTACGGCGAGGGCATAAAAAGGAGATGCACAATGGGATTATAAGGAAAGTTTTAATAAGTTATGAATTACGGGTTTATGCAGAAAAAAAACCATATACCTCGGTACAAATGCAGAGATTTATAATATCCATGTACATCTGGCTTGCAGAATGTTAACAGCAAGTTAAGAATTTACTTTATGCGATATCTATAATGATTTATGCATACTTTCATTTCACACTGTAACTAAACTTACTATAACATGTACTACACAAAAGTTTAGATACAACACATAAGATTTACAACTACTACATAAATCTGATGAGTTCAGGTTGCAATTCTGTAAATATTGAAAATGCAATGCCCCATAGGAACTCCATTTATGGCTAAAACTGTACCACTTTTACTATGAAGTTTTGAAAAAAATCTTATCCTAGAATTGAAAGTTCATATGCACCACAATTTTTTTTTTCAAAGGTCAACATATAGGGCTGTGCGGCATATTTTCAACGTGTATATGCCCTGAACTTCTCAGAGTTTAAACTAACACTAATTTTCTTAACTATCCCTACCTCGAATGAAAGGTTACCACAGATTTCAATGTAAACAATATGCACATGTAAATTTACTGGTAACATTCCGAAGTTATGTCTCTGTGAGATGGAACACAGAGAGAATAACTGGGAACCAGTTTGTAAACACAATTAATTTTCTATGAATATTCAAGTTCTCCCCAAAAGAGGCGTGTTTTGAGAAACAGCTGTATTTACAAAGTGCAACCTTCAGCATGATACACACGTGAATTTCTCATGTAGTAAGCTTTCATGCGTAAATCATGCGTTTACAATATATGCAATGCACGCATGTATTTATACGTGCGAAAAGCGCATGTAAAGATCATGCGTTTTACGCATACTTCAGATAACGCATACTTTTTGCACTATTCCCACATGATTTTTAAAGCATGTAATAGCCTTCATGCGTAAATCTTGCGTTTACAAAAAATATGCGATACACGCATGTGAAATACGTGCGTAAACCGCACGTGAAGATCATGCGATTTACACATATGATACTTAATTTAACGCATAATTTACACATGATTCACGCATGACTTTCACAGTCATGTATTAGTCTTCGTGCGTATATCATGCGTGGCACTTTTAACTGTGTACAGAGCTGCCGAGACAATGTGTGCAGAAGTGGGAACCCCCAATGCGTATTTTTCAAAATGTGTTTTCTTCAATGTTTCAGACGAGTTTTATGGCCTTTTAGAATGATTACCCAAGAAATTATTTTACAATGCCATTGTAGTACCATCCAATAGCTTCTTATTAGAGCAGAATCTTCAATACCTTGCCACAAAGAACGGACGAAATAATCGGTTAGAAATTAGGATCCCCAATGCGTATTTTTCAAAAATGTGGCTTTTTATAATTTTTCAGGCGAATTTTATGGCCTTTTATAATGCCTTGCCCAGAAATTATTTTACAATGCCATTGTAGTACCATCCAATAGCTTATTATTAGAGCATACTCTTCAATACCTTGCCACAGAGAACGGACGAAATAATCGGTTAGAAAGTTAGGATCCGGAATGTGTTTTTTTTTTTAGAATTTGGCTTTTTTCGATGTTTCGGGCAAAATATTTTGGCCTTTAAGAATGCTCATCCGATAAATTCAATACTATACAGTAACTGTTGTAGTACTATCCAGTAGATATTCGTTAAAAGAGGGACGAAAGATACCAAAAGGACAGTCAAACTTACAAATCTAAAACAAACTGACAACGCCATGGCTAAAAATGAAAAAGACAAACAAGCAGAGTCTATAATCCTTAGTAATTAAGAACGGTCGAAACAACGAGTTGGAAAGTGCGTGCCCAATGCGTATTTTATATAATTTGGCTTTTTTTATGTTTCGGACGAAATTTTTCGGTCTTTAAGAATACTTACCCCAGAAATTCGAAACTATACCGGTGTAGCACATTCAATAGCTCTATATTAAAGCAGAGTCTATAATCCCTAGCCATTAAGAACTGACAAAAAAATGGGTAACAAAGTGGGTACCCCTAATACGCATTTGCCTTTTTTCCATTTTTCGGACGAAATGTTTTAGTCCATAAGAATTGTTTTGTCAGAATTCGGATACTATCATACTGTATTATAAGTAAATAGCTTTTTAAACGTCTTAAATGTGAATTTCTTGTCAAGTATGCATTTCAAAGTTGCAAGTTTTTGTTTTGACTCAATATTGTTAGTTGGTATGTCGTTAACAATTTTAAAAATGTCACAAATATGAGTTTTGATGTAAACAGAAAAGTGCACAAAATCGCAAATGTGAATAGAGAAGTTGAAGGAAAAAAGTTTTTTTTCGTTATTCTATGTTACGATGAATTCAAATATTGAATTTTTAATTTTGGAGTAAAGAATAGTAGTCTAGAAATCGCAAAAATCGCAATGTGAGATAAATAGGCGTAACTACGACTAATATCATGGACTTAATATATTGCAATTCCTTGGAATCGTCAACACGCTTTATCTTTCAAAATTTCTGGTTATAAAACCGTAGATGTAAGTGACAAATGTAAGTTATAAAGGTTTAAACAGAAGTTGTATTGTCGGTATTCCATGAGAAAATTAATTTTACATCAAAATTCTACATTTTTTAGTCGTGAATGTGAATTTTAAAAGCCCAAATGTGGGCTGAAAAGGCGTTAATACGAATCCCATCTTGGTATATGCTACTTGCAAAACCGTAATTGTGAGTTAGAAATCTGTAAACCAAAGTCAGAATTTGGTTAATGGGATATAAAAATCTTTCATTTTCTAAATAACTCTTGTTTTCGAACACAAAAAAAGGCCTAATTTTTAAAAAATTAAGATGGTCGCTCAAGTAGTTTTCCAAACCAAATTACAGAATGACGAATTGTTCGATAGCTTTTTATAAAGATAATTGCTGGATAGCTTGACACTAGAATCAAGAGGCTGACAAATGTCTTCATCTGAAAAAGTGAGACAGAAAATGTGATGTGGTTACAGTTTGTCCCAAAATCTTTTCTAACTACTAGTCTACAGACCAATATTCCGGTATTGTGCTTATGTGTAAACAATATTTTGCAAATACTTAATAATCTGAATAAGATTTGACTAGTCTGGGGCATCTGTTGTCGTCAATATAAATTATATATTTGTTACATGGCAGTCATGACTAGTTTCATATTGTTGTAATATTGTGTTATGGTATACATATGTATAGTTACTGTACATATTTTTGTACCAGTGTAAAGTTACATATTTCTGTGACAGTGTAAAGTTACATATTTCTGTGACAGCGTAAAGCTACATATTTCTGTGACAGCATAAAGGTACATATTTCTGTGACAGCGTAAAGTTACACATTTTTGTGACAGCGTAAAGTTACATATTTTTGTGACAGTGTAAAGTTACATATTTTTGTGGCAGTGTAAAGTTACATATTTCTGTGACAGTGTAAAGTTACATATTTCTGTGACAGCGTAAAGTTACATATTTCTGTGACAGTGTAAAGTTACATATTTTTGTGGCAGTGTAAAGTTACATATTTCTGTGACAGCGTAAAGTTACATATTTTTGTGACAGTGTAAAGTTACATATTTTTGTGACAGCGTAAAGTTACATATTTTTGTGACAGCGTAAAGTTACATATTTTTGTGAAAGTGTAAAGTTACATATTTCTGTGACAGCGTTAAGTTACATATTTCTGTGACAACGTAAAGTTACATATTTCTATAATCACATTGGATGTATATTTCATTATTATACGTTATTTTGATTGGCTAACAGCAATCTCGCGTCATTCTGAACTAAACCTTTATTTCAAAATGGATCGTATCATCATTGATATACATGTTTCCACAATAAAGTGCACAGGTAAATAAAAGAAAAACTTGATAGTAATCGTGTTTTCATAATCATAGCAAAAAAAAATGTAATTATAATTATTGAATGCTTCTTTTAGTAAGTTCATAGGGTTGTAAAAGCGTTGACCGTGTGCACATTTTAAAAGTGAAGCGCGGAAACCAAATGTACTTTGGTCAACGCTTTTACACCCTAATGAATTTACCAAAAGAAGCATTCATTTTTTTTAAGTGACAGCTTAAAGTTACATATCTATGTGACAGCGTAAAGTTACATATTTCTGTGACAGCGTAAAGTTACATATTTCTGTAAATAAACTCATCATAGATACCAGGACTAAATTTTGTATATATACGCCAGACGCGCGTTTCGTATACAAAAGACTCATCAGTGACGCTCGAATCCAAAAAAGTTAAAAAGGCCAAATAAAGTACGAAATTAAAGAGCATTGAGGACCAAAATTACTAAAAGTTTTGCCAAATACAGCTGAGGTAATCTATGCCTGAGGTAGAAAAGCCTTAGTATTTCAAAAATTAAAAATTTTGTAAACAGGTAATTTATAAATATAACCATATCAATGATAATTCATGTCAGCACAAAAAAGTGTAAAGTTACATATTTCTGCGACAGTGTAAAGTTACATATATCTGTGACAGCGTAAAGTTACATATTTCTGTGACAGGGTTAAGTTACATATTTCTGTGACAGTGTAAAGTTACATATTTCTGTGACAGTGTAAAGTTACATATTTTTGTAACAGTGTAAAGTTACATACATTGTATTTCTGTGACAGCGTAAAGTTCCATATTTCCGTGACAGCGTAAAGTTACATATTTCGGTGCCGGGTAAAGTTACATATTTCGGTGACAGAGTAAAGTTACATATTTCGGTGCCGGGTAAAGTGACACATTTCTGTGACAGCGTAAAGTTACATAAAATTTCTGTGACAGCGTAAAGTTACATTAAATTTCTGTGACAGCGTAAAGTTACATATTTCCGTGACAGCGTTAAGTAACATATTTCTGTGACAGGGTAAAGTTACATATATCTGTGACAGCGTAAAGTTACATATTTTTGTGACAGCGTAAAGTTACATATTTCTGTGACAGCGTAAAGTTCAATATTTCTGTGACAGCGTAAAGTTACATATTTCTGTGACAGCGTAAAGTTACATATTTTTGTGACAGCGTAAAGTTCAATATTTCTGTAACAGGGTAAAGTTACATATTTCTGTGACAGCGTAAAGTTCAATATTTCTGTAACAGTGTAAAGTTACATATTTTTGTGACAGCGTAAAGTTACATATTTCTGTGACAGCGTAAAGTTCAATATTTCTGTAACAGGGTAAAGTTACATATTTCTGTGACAGGGTAAAGTTACATATTTCTGTAACAGCGTAAAGTTACATATTTCTGTAACAGCGTAAAGTTACATATTTCTGTAACAGCGTAAAGTTACATATTTCTGTGACAGCGTAAAGTTACATATTTCTGTGACAGCGTAAAGTTACATATTTCTGTAACAGCGTAAAGCTACATATTTCTTTAATAGCGTAAAGTTATATATGTATGTAACAGCGTAAAGTTCAATATTTATGTAACAGCGTAAACTTACATATTTCTGTGACAGGGTAAAGTTACATATTTCTGTGACAGCGTAAAGTTACATATTTCTGTGATAGTGTAAAGTTACATATTTTTGTGACAGCGTAAAGTTACATATTTCTGTAACAGCGTAAAGTTACATATTTCTGTGACAGCGTAAAGTTACATATTTCTGTGATAGCGTAAAGTTACATATTTCTGTGATAGTGTAAAGTTACATATTTCTGTAACAGCGTAAAGTTACATATTTCTGTAACAGCGTAAAGCTACATATTTCTTTAATAGCGTAAAGTTATATATGTATGTAACAGCGTAAAGTTACATATTTCTGTAACAGCTTAACATGACAAATTTATGTGACAGTGTTCAGTTACATATTTCTGTGACAGCGTAAAGTTACATCTTTCTGTAACAGCTTAACATGACAAATTTATGTGACAGTGTTCAGTTACATATTTCTGTGACAGCGTAAAGTTACATATTTCTGTAACAGCGTAAAATGACATATTTCGGCGACAGGGTAAGGTTACATATTTCTGTGACAGGGTAAAGTTACATATTTCTGTGACAGCGTTAAGCTACATATTTCTGTGACAACGTAAAGTTACATATTTCTGTGAAAGCGTTAAGTTACATATTTCTGTGACAACGTTAAGTTACATATTTATGTAGCAGCGTAAAGTTACATCTTTCTATCACAGCGTAAAATGACATATTTAAGTGACAGCGTTCAGTTACAAATTTCTGTGACAGCGTAAAGTTACATATTTCTGTAACAGCGTAAAGTTTCATATTTCTGTAACAGCGTAAAGTTACATATTTCTGTGATAGCGTAAAGTTACATATTTCTGTGACAGCATAAAGTTACATATTTCTGTGACAGTGTAAAGCTACATATTTCTGTGACAGCGTAAAGTTACATATTTCTGTGACAGCGTAAAGTTACATATTTCTGTGATAGTGTAAAGTTACATATTTCTGTGATAGTGTAAAGTTACATATTTCTGTGACAGCGTAAAGTTACATATTTCTGTGACAGCGTAAAGTTCAATATTTCTGTAACAGGGTAAAGTTACATATTTCTGTGACAGGGTAAAGTTACATATATTTCTGTGATAGCGTAAAGTTACATATTTCTGTGACAGCGTAAAGTTACATATTTCTGTGATAGCGTAAAGTTACATATTTCTGTGACAGCGTAAAGTTACATATTTCTGTGACAGTGTAAAGCTACATATTTCTGTGACAGCGTAAAGTTACATATTTCTGTGACAGCGTAAAGTTACATATTTCTGTGATAGTGTAAAGTTACATATTTCTGTGATAGTGTAAAGTTACATATTTCTGTGACAGCGTAAAGTTACATATTTCTGTGACAGCGTAAAATTTCATATTTCTGTAACAGCGTAAAATTACATATTTCTGTGACAGCGTAAAGTTACATATATTTCTGTGACAGCGGACAATGATATGTTTATGTGACAGCGTAAGTTTTTGTGTGACATTGCTTTTTTAATATTTTGAGAGCCCTATAATTAAGTTGCCCGTGCTAAGACCTGGTCAAGTAATGGTGAAGTTTTTGATTTGTTTATCTGTGTCATTATATGTGGGTCAACAGTTGATTTGGGTACTGGTTCATTTCTGTTTTCTTTATTTTTTTTCGCTCATTATTCTTTATCTTTAACAATGATGGCTATTCTGTAATAACTTGATAACTGTATTCTGACGGAACATTGTTCTTTTCTGTAATCAGTATATTTTTACCCAATTTTTGAAATTTTACAGTTATTCATTATTATTTAATTTGGGATGTAACGCGTCTTGGCTGACCTTATTTTGTTATCAGCCGATAGACATAGTTTAGGCAGGTGACCGTGACGTCATCAACGTTTTTTCATGGTTTTCTACGGTTTAAAATGGAATTTAGAATTAAATTGAAGGTCTTCCCACCATTAACATGATCAAATATTTATTTTGATATTAAAATATGAAAAATCAGTTTAAAATGTTAGTTCTTATGGCTTTATGATATATTAATATGAATTTGAAGCAAAGGTCAAAATCTAGAACGTCCAATAAGCCTATGACCTTGACCTAGATTTCAAGGTTACAAACAAAGGACCTCAAATCTAAAGACCCTAGGTCGTTAATATGTATGGTTAATGAGTTATATCACTTTACGCGTAATTCTAAATAAAGGATGGGTGAAAATTCCCATTAATTGTCTACATACCAGTTCAACCAAAATATATAAGTAACGAAATGTCGCAACTAACAATTTAGTAAAAATAATTTGTCGATATGTTATACAGTGTTTGAAATTAAGCGAAAATAGGCCAAAATCAAAATTTGGAATATGACCTTGACCTTTGACCTTGACCTAATTTTCATTTTTTTGAACCAAGGATCTCAAATAAAAAAAAACATAAGTCTCTATCACTTATAGTTTACCAGTTAGACACGCATTTCAGTTATATCAAATACATAAGGGGGAATAACTCTCATATGGAGTCTTCGGATAGCTTCGATCAAAATGAAACTCCGAATCCTGAAGATGTAACGAGCAATTTGGAAAAATAAATTTGTCGTAATCTTGTATAGTTGCGAAGGAGTAGTGTCCACAAGAAAAACAGTGTTAGGGGAGATAACTCTTACAACGTAAAGTATTTGGTTACGCCTTTGTCAATTTTTAAAGCGTCCTTTAATGGGTCCAATCATTGTTTCAAACTGGTCCGATTTGTCTTTCAATCTAATCCGAGTTTCTTTAAAAGTTGTCCGAGATATTTAGGTCCGACTCGTCCCAATCCCGATATTCAGTGTCTCGTTTTGACAAAACTTCCGCGTTGCTGCTATCGACAAACTGCAAACAATTCTTTTTAACCAAGAAAACGTCTTCTTAAGGGGTAAGTTTTAAATATTTCGTGTATTGTCTGACTCATGTGAAGAAATAACATACTCATTTTAGCTCATTTTAAAAATATTTTTTACATTTTTGACAAAGCAATTTTTAAGTTTCCGGGTTTCAATATCTCTTCTTCGCATTAAGACGAAATGTTCAGAACAAGTACAGAAGAAATATTAAATTTATCATTTGACTAAGTGATTTTATTTTCAAGGTAAAATTGTTTATGGAAACAAAATTGTGAATTAAAAAAGTGCATTTGAAACGTGAAAGAGTTTTTAGACACCAGGCGGCGCTGATGTTGTCACATTTTTGTTTGTTTGTTAATAAGGATTGTTTTTTAAAATGCTTGTCTGAACCTTCATTTGTAATGCGTAAAGAATCAAAAGTGTGCATACAATATAAAATCTTTGTATTTGAAAATTTAAAAAAAAATAAGAACTGATTATTCACATCAAGTTAGGTTACTCATCCACAGGTATGAGACAATATTAGAGGTTTTACATTAGGCAGTGTCTGCGCGTACCCGCATGTGGGTACAAACAGTCAAATTGCCGGTCTTGGCTGCACGTTTTCTATTAAAATGCCATCGGATCGGGAATGAAACGTGAAATATATACGGAAATTATCGATAATATTGGGATTTCATGTAGAACGAGTGAAGAGTATGAAAAATAATATTTTCAAATTGTATTTATTAAATAATGATAGGTAATAAACATTGCAAAATTAAATGCACAATGATGGAAAATAAAACTGTACAGTCCCTGTAAAAGAAAAACATGATAGAAATTAATACTATTATTAAATTTAAATGAAAATTTAAAGAATAAAATTTTAATAATTTAAAAATATACCCATATGATATTTTAAAATAATCTTTTAGTAAAATGTAAATCAGAAACTGAAATTTTAAAATATATAAAACTACTAAAATTAAAGCTTGAGTTTATAAAAATTAAAGAAGCAAGTAATAATATCATTTTAAACCACTTATAAAAGATTCATGCATGTAACTAATTAAAATTTGGAATAAATTTTACATATCCAATATGATTGTTTTGGCACAGATTTCAACCCTGCAAAAAAACTAACCAGGCACGTTTCTCATCTCTGTCAGTAATGTTGCTATTGTGCCTACATTTGATTGATGCATCTTAGGCTTGTGTATATTGTGCAGGTCTTTTAGCGTCACTACTTTCCCAATTGACGATAGATCATATTGGAGGAGTTTTTGTATTTGCCTTCATTTTAAGCATGTTTTTGACACCTTCTAGTGTATGGGTATCCTTTGTATGGGCAGATGCTCAAATAGACATTTATTGATCTCATGATTGTGAGAACTGTGTGATTCCCTCACAATCAGGTTTTGTCCATCTTTAGTTACGCCAAGTTTAATGTGGAAAGGACATTCCATTTGGAAAGTACTGAAATTAGACATATTTTTAATATTATGAACGATTTACAATACAAAAACCAGAAGTCATCGACATTAAAAAAAACATTAAATGAAACGCGGCAAATAAGATTAAAAACTACAATTTAAAACAAATACCTTGTATTAGGCCCTTTTCCTGTCGAAAATGTTAGGAATTTTTCCACCATGAATGCAGAAAAAATTTATTCTGTTGCACTTTAAATCTTTTTAAATTTTTGTGCTCCCGCTTCTTCATTTCTCTGCGGCTGCTATAGATTCCGAATTTCTTTTATACAATTGTATGAAATTTAACGCCTGGTAGTTCTGTACAAATTTTTCTAATTCATGATAAGTCTGAAATGTCTTCCACATAGTTATAATATCACTCTCTTCCATTTTAAGAATATTTACTAACTGTGAAAAAACTGTTCACTTACCTATATATTATATATGTGTATATATTTATAACAATTCTGAGTAGTTTTAATCAATTTATTCACTAATTGCAACAAATTCCGTATATATTCAAAGGTATATACATTTAACTTAAACAAGTTATTTCAGAAAAAAACAGGCAAACTGTTATTGGGGGAATTCTTATTAATTCATATCCTGTCATGAATTGTGTTGAATTAACCGGTTATTTAACAAAGAAACAATGTCTGTATGTAATGTAATGGAAGGGGGGTCGACGACACCTCCCGGGACGTGTAGTGGCCAGTACTGCGTCCCTACTCGACCATCTGGATACCTGATATCAGGTTATGGCTAAACAACAGACAACAGATCAAATGAAAACTATATATTTATTCACAAATGTACAATAAATGCATTCAAACAAAGTCGGATAAACAAGAATCAGAAAATTTTCTTAAATGAAGTTAAAAAAATACAGGGTTTCAAATGTAAAATGAATAGAAAGTGAACCAAGAGTTAGTCTTACTAGTACGGCGGCTTTGTGAAAAATTTTGCACGTCCTGTTACAAGCATGACATTTGGCATATACCTTCCTCAAGGACGTATAAATTACATAATAATACGTCCTTGCCTTCCTCAACTATAACTTTTTTTATTTCAGATAGGGAGGTACTTGAAAAAAATGTCGAACTTCCGGTAAAATCAAAAATGACTTCATACTTAAATCAGCCCAATATCGAAGGCTAGTATTTGAAAAGGTGTTATTATCATGCTACTATCATAATATTTGGTAAACATCTTGTTTATGTACTTTTTTGGATATATTTAATACGGCAAAAGAACTATATCTAACATGTCTTAAGCAATAACTAAGAAACAAACATCATGAACATTAAACTACAGCATGGAAAACACAAAGTCCATAAAACAAAGAATAAGATCAACTGCTCCGGAAAGAGCGAGCATCACCTGCGATACATGTGGCAACTGTTGTGGTGTCCAAATTCTCAATGAAAATATTAAGTACATTAGGGATACAATGACACATTTGGGAAACAAAAATCTTAGAACTCTACAGTAACACGTCAGCCATGAGTAAATAAAATTGTAAGGGTTCCGCGGAACCCAGTGTCTCGCTTACTTTTGCTGTTTATGTTGTTAATCGCAGGCTCAACAAAAATGAGGAAAAAAATTTATAACAATATTCCTTTCGATACTATCTTTTGATTGTAAGAAGTTTCTGTCCAAGTGTGGTAAAAATCCAGGATAGTTTATGAATCAAATAAATGTTTTAAATCTTTAACTGTAGACTGTATTTGATGTTAACTGGAAGAAAAACAAAGTCCATTTATAAGTAAAATACGGATAAACAGGTACAAAATTTTAACAAAATTTCCTTTTAGATACTAATAATGTCCTTTAATAACATTAACATATTAAACAACAGTTGAAGATGTGTTTATTAAGATTGTAGTATAAAGACAATAATAGTGCATATATGTCAAGTCAATGCACTATTATTGTCTATATATGGTATCTCTGTGAAAAAAGCCACTGCCAAAAAAGATTTTTTTCAACAACAAAAAAAGTCCAAAGCACCCATTCTCAGGTCGTACTAAAGCCAGCCACACCAACACATCACCCTCACGTCAGCCGCGGCCAAAGGTCTTTTACTTTGGTTTAACCAGCTGAGACGTCTAGATACACTGTAAAAACAAGTGTTAATATTTTTACGCTATTATTAACACCGAGGAATGACACTTAATATACTGAAACGAAACTGGGGTACTGTCTATGCGACCTTAACCTATACTTTCTATAAACTAGACAGCAACCCAACTTTTCATTTAATCTATCTCGAGGGTAGGTTCGGCCTATGCTTTCGCTCTAGGACTTCTATAATAGTGATGCCCGACTAGAATATTTTAAAGAGTTTTATTAGGTATAATTTTTACCGGTCTATGCCACCAGTTTATAATTCATTTAAAATATGTGTTCTGGAACAAGATGTCTCTGATGTTCTGTACTCTCCAAGTCTCAGTTAAGTGTGACTTCTGGATTCTATTACCAAAGGTAAACAAAGAAGATCTAGTCTACTCAGAGGGCCAACCAGATCCTAACCTTTGACCTTGACCGCAGTCATGCTATCCTAGTGTAGAACTTGGTGAACAACTGAAATGACAATCCGGACTGTTACCAAATATAGGATCTGGCAATATCAGTTTACCAGAGAAACCAGTCCTAACACTACAGTTAGGGTAGTAGCCGAGTAATATACTGCACCTCTAAAAATATGTCTAGGTATTTTTATTGCTCAAGTATGAAGTACCGTCCTACACTAATTCTATATTATAGATCTGTATGGGTTGGAGTAAAACTAAAACATTTCCCATAAACCTAAAGGTAAACAATAAATAAAGGGGCAGACAGACAGACGGACCAAATGTAAATAGCCCGACCCAACAAGTGTGGTCGTTTCAAGTACGACACCACAAAAATAACAGCCTTTTAAAACAAATCTATTTCAGAATTTCCAAACCCGTAGTTGGATTTATATACCAAATACACCAGCAAATACCAGAAAATAAATATCCAAAGGGAATCTTAAGACGACATAAGACTCGTTCTGTCCTGAATATGCTTTCACTTAAATAATCTGTAATCAGCAAACCATGAAACGCAGACTCGTGGGAGGTTCAAAATCTAGGTTGTTACCAATACCAAGGGAAGTAATCAGGACGAGTTTTAATCGAAGGATCAATTCAGGCAAGGGACAAGGCGTTTCTCTGCAATAAAATAATTCAGTAAGATACAACTTTTATTAGACAACACGCATATGAATCAGCTGCACATTTAATAAGTTACAGTTTTGCGAGTCAATGGTCTATTTCTGCAGTCTATAACAAGATTTCTTAGACCAAGAAAATAAATTCTTTCAGTATCCAACTTTCTTTAACGACTCACTCTGCCGTTCTGATCAGGGCTTGCATATGGATTTCGCTTGTTAACACTTTAATACTTAAATTTACCGTCCTTAAGTTCAAGTCATAGATTTGAGTCACTCACGTGAATGCCAACAAATAATGACTCCGAACTTTTACTTGCTTTAACCCGCAAGTTATAAATAACTTTAACCTTAACAACTGAACAGCTGAACAGTTAACCGAATCTCGTTATTCGCCAACTGACAACTTTTATTCAGTTCAAAGAACTTTTCAAAAACTCAACTCATAATTTAACCAGCGAACCGCTTTCTAAATAATTCACGCCTCAACACGTAAATATTCAAAGTTTTCCGCTAAATCTCCAATGCAAACCGTGATCAAAAACCAGCCAGTTTTAGTCACTCAAAATATGTACATGAAAATCATAGGAGGGGGAACTTCTTACCTAAAAATACTGTAAAACACCTTTTCTTCAATACACTAATTATAGTATAAAAAAATAGCGCGTGATTCCTACCGAGACCACTTCCAAAAATATCGCGCACATGGTTGAAAATTCCCCTTTTTACCTTACATCTATACACCTGGAAGTCTGGGCTGAGAATGATTTCTAGCAGACAATATCTGCACGAGCTAAATTTTCCCCGGGAATTCAATCGAGCTCTCTGATTGGTTGAGAAGGGAAAACATTTTTAATGCTAATGCGAGGTTCGTTACGTCACTAAAATTTAATGAATGAAATAAAAATCGGAAAGTAATAAAATAATAAAAAGCAATCTTTCTGGAAAAATAATCAAAAATAGTAATAATGAAATAAATAAATGAACCAAATAAAGTGACCCACAAACGTTACATTACCCCCTTTCCCACAGAACAGATATGTCCGCATATCTGGCAAAATCCATGTGCTAGTTAACGCGCGCTGCTATGCAAAGCTGATGGTCTCAGGTGCAAGAAATCAGAATTCTAATTAAGATTAAAACATCTCCCCTCCTGAAATATACAAATAATTATACCAGCTGAAAAATATATTTACTCCACATTATTACGAAAAAATATTGCTCAGCCACCACCAACCACTCCACACTAATATATATACATATATATCTATAATAATCGACAACAAATGGCATCCTATTGATTTTTATTTTCTAAGAGAAAGCTTAACAGCCCTCTTTAAGGAATAATAATAAGTCCTCATTTTGGTTTTATTCAAATGGACACCATCTGTTGTCAATAGAAATTTTGATGTCAACCTCTTTGGTGTCCAATACACTAGAAAACCTTTAAACTCCCTTTTTGTCAAATTTACAAGTTCCAGATTAATCTGGGCTCTTCTGCCTGCATATACAGACCTTGAAACTCTAGTTTTCAATCTATGAAACAATTGAACTATAACCACCTTTTTTACATTTTTAGACTTCAAATGTCTCAAAAACTCTTTAAAAGTCTCTATAAAAGTATTAACCTTAAAATTATGGCTATCTATGTCATTACCTCCAATTTGTAACACTACTATTGTAGGAGAAAATTTAGAGATCAATCTCTGAAAGACATGATCTTGTATCATATTGCACAATTTTGTACCACCTTTACCATACATAATACCATTAATATAAGTAATACCAAAGTTGGTTGACATTCTATTCATTTTACAATAATTAGTTAATCTTCGAATATAACTATGTCCCAAAGTAAGTACAGTGGGATTCCTTTTTAATCTTTAAATCTATTTTCCCAATATAATTTTAATATATCTTTACTTTTGGTTTCTGAAATTTAACCCTGAAAAATAAATTGTAAGGCGATATTAATATTGAATTAGTCATGATTAACCGAAATAACATCTATTTATAATTACATTATGTTTTTCTTAAAATAAAAGAAACGAAAGTCCTTGTTCAACACCTGATTCCTAGCGAAAAAAGTTCATCTCCACCAACACGAAATCAGTGTAAGCGTTGAATAATGATAAAGATCTGACGCACTTCCAAGATTTGTAGGTATTTTTTTCAAACCAATGACACAAGTTTACGGATAAAACAATGAATATATTTCCCTTTGATGAGTTTACGGATAAATTTCCCTTTGATGATAATTACCATGGTTTTAGTCCGTAATAAAGTTATCAGCCGGACTCCGAATGTTCTGAAGCCATTTCTCCAGATACTTCTAGTCGTCTTGGTATTGTAAGTTTAGATACTTCTAGACGTCTTGGTATGGTAATTTTAGATACTTCTAGACGTCTTGGTATGGTAAGTTTAGATACTTCTAGACGTCTTGGTATTGTAAGTTTAGATACTTTGTATAAATGTCTTTTATACAATCGCCTCAGTTTGAGACTAAAACGATTGATAATACGTATTTTGTTGTACAAAGCAATTAATTTTCAAAAACTTGGATACAGTTCAATTCTAAATAGGACATGCTGCATGGAGTAGGCTGGGTAACACCTCATAAAATCTATCTGTGGTAATTACCTCCTCCAACACCTAACTGTTGGTTAGTCTTCTTGCAATACATAAATATCAGTCATACCAATTGAGTGAATTTCCACCATAGAATTTTACTGTGATATTAATCCTGGTTTCACATAGATTCACAGACATTTTCAAACACAATTTCCTTTAAAATAGCTTATAGCAACAATATTGTATGAATATCGGTTGAATTATAGGCACTAACTGGTATATTTCGCACAAAAATTAACTTGTATCTTTCATGGATTTGATATTACCCAATGGAAGTGTTAGATAGGACGCACAGACGTGTTTATGGAGACACCACGATCCACCATTTATCCAGCGTTGTAAACCACGAACAGATGTTGAACCCTTATCCCTTATTATTCATAATTAAATATATATAATAAATGAAAGTTCCAACTATTTGAATTTATATTACTAACAAGAACTATAATATTTGTCAAATTAAACTGTCGTGAATTAAAAAATTAGCTTTTAATAGGATTCAGTCATAGAATCTGAGCAAGAAAAAGAACATCAAATTTCAGTTGAAACCTTCATTCAGTACTTTCGTATTAACAAAAAATAAAAAAAATACATCATCATTACACTAAAACCTATATTACTCGTCTGGCTTGGAATGGATTTTATTTCTTAATTTTAGAAAAAAAAAATAAAAAAAATAATTGGGTGTTGGCATGGACATCAGGCAATTTTTGACCATACGACATCAATACAAACAACCAATTTTCAGTTGAAGCAAGTTAATACATCATCTCAAAAGAATTCCTTCTACTATGTTCCAATTCAAGATCACAGGAGGAATTAAGTTTTTCTTTCATTCCAAGCAGACATAAACCTTATCTTATGTTAATATCTATAATTATGTGGAGTTTACAAAACTTAGTGGTGTGGCAGCGGTGGCTAAGAAAATAAAAACAAATATATACACATAAAAACAGCTGACAAGACAACTACAAAACAGGATTCTCAGTCCAACTCAGTATATTTAGTTTAATAAGACATAATCTCTAAATCGCCTAGGAGGAAGTCGCCTACGTCTGCCGGGTATAGATGGTGGGGTTTGGGGTTGCTGATCGAACACACCCTCTGAGAAAAATTATCTCTACCTCCATAAAAGGTTGGTGCATTTCCCGGGGACTGACCTGTAAATCCAGTATTTTGGTCAGGATAATTAAAATACCCTCCATTTTGGTTTTGACCATTGAATTGGCCAGGAGAATTATATCCCCCCCTCTGGGCACCTCTACCATAATTTCCTCTCCCTCTTCCTCTATACCTGTTACCATATCCACCCCTATTACCAGAGTTCGGGGCATTCCCCGCAGGTATCTGAATTGGCGCTGGCGCGACGGCTGCCTCCTCCACGCGATCAACGGAAAATTTTCCCACGGACAACTTCGCCACACACTCGCGCAATTCCTCCAATTGTTTACTAAACACGGAAAATTGATCAGAGGGTTCAACTTCGCTAAGTGATTGAGTTTTTGGACGTTTCTTTTCCAACGTTACATATGACTCTTCACGTAAAGCTAAGTCAACAGCCTCGGCCAATGTCTTAGGACTTAAACGACGTACTTGTTTCTGTACCTCACTGTCTGACAAAGCATCAATAAAATACTGAATCGACATCTTTTGTTTAGAGTCCGAGTCTATACTGGGATATGCTTTGCATACTAACCTAAATACAGCAGATGAAAGCTGCAATAAGCTCTTATATGAACTCTGAGTCATACTATGTAATTAAATTAAATAAACTCCGGGATCCTGAATAGGATCAAATTTTTGAATAAGAAATTTAATAAGTGAACCATAGTCTCCCTTTTCAATCAAAGTCATATCATTATATAACTGCAAAGCTTGAGCTCTCAAAAATGTGGGCAATATTTTTACACACTGATCATCAGTCCACAAATTAATGGCACGACAATTTTCAAATTGACTTAACCAATCTCTTATCTCCATCTGTTTACCATCAAAGCAAATAGGAGTTACAATCGGCTTATTCGGCAATTTGCTCGAGTGTGTGACTTTGTCATCCGCGGGTTTAAATGCGCGCGGAAGTGGTCTCGGTGGTGACGATAAGCGTGTTTGGGAACTCCCATTATTTTTATCCCGGACTGTCACAAAAGCATCCCAAGCTCTTGTTACCTCTGGTGGGTCATACTGATCTCCCAGATAGGTACTCTCGTACCTAGGAATAGGGGCCTTTTTAATGGGACTATGTGGTGGTGGAAGCCGCTTCGGAGTAGAGCTATATTTCTCAACCCGATCAAGTTTAGGCGAGAAGGTAACTCTCTTAAACTCATCCATCTCAGGAATAAGCCTTCTCCGAGGTATAGCACCTGCATAGTCCACCTTGTGTACAGGAGAACTAGGTGGACCTGTATCCAAGTCATGGAATTTAGCCCGAGGCTCAACCTCAGCGAGATACAATTCATTCTCTTCAATCTTTTGTTTCATTTCTCGCAACTCCTTTTTAATCTTTTGAGTATTCATAACTAACCCTTGAATTCTTTTATTTAATTTTAAATTTATAACTTTTTTTTTTAAAGTGTTTTAACTTATTTAGTTTTTATAAATAAATTTATCAAGTACACATTATATATGAGAGGGGGTCCCTACGTGGGCGCCAGTGAAACGAAACTGGGGTACTGTCTATGCGACCTTAACCTATACTTTCTATAAACTAGACAGCAACCCAACTTTTCATTTAATCTATCTCGAGGGTAGGTTCGGCCTATGCTTTCGCTCTAGGACTTCTATAATAGTGATGCCCGACTAGAATATTTTAAAGAGTTTTATTAGGTATAATTTTTACCGGTCTATGCCACCAGTTTATAATTCATTTAAAATATGTGTTCTGGAACAAGATGTCTCTGATGTTCTGTACTCTCCAAGTCTCAGTTAAGTGTGACTTCTGGATTCTATTACCAAAGGTAAACAAAGAAGATCTAGTCTACTCAGAGGGCCAACCAGATCCTAACCTTTGACCTTGACCGCAGTCATGCTATCCTAGTGTAGAACTTGGTGAACAACTGAAATGACAATCCGGACTGTTACCAAATATAGGATCTGGCAATATCAGTTTACCAGAGAAACCAGTCCTAACACTACAGTTAGGGTAGTAGCCGAGTAATATACTGCACCTCTAAAAATATGTCTAGGTATTTTTATTGCTCAAGTATGAAGTACCGTCCTACACTAATTCTATATTATAGATCTGTATGGGTTGGAGTAAAACTAAAACATTTCCCATAAACCTAAAGGTAAACAATAAATAAAGGGGCAGACAGACAGACGGACCAAATGTAAATAGCCCGACCCAACAAGTGTGGTCGTTTCAAGTACGACACCACAAAAATAACAGCCTTTTAAAACAAATCTATTTCAGAATTTCCAAACCCGTAGTTGGATTTATATACCAAATACACCAGCAAATACCAGAAAATAAATATCCAAAGGGAATCTTAAGACGACATAAGACTCGTTCTGTCCTGAATATGCTTTCACTTAAATAATCTGTAATCAGCAAACCATGAAACGCAGACTCGTGGGAGGTTCAAAATCTAGGTTGTTACCAATACCAAGGGAAGTAATCAGGACGAGTTTTAATCGAAGGATCAATTCAGGCAAGGGACAAGGCGTTTCTCTGCAATAAAATAATTCAGTAAGATACAACTTTTATTAGACAACACGCATATGAATCAGCTGCACATTTAATAAGTTACAGTTTTGCGAGTCAATGGTCTATTTCTGCAGTCTATAACAAGATTTCTTAGACCAAGAAAATAAATTCTTTCAGTATCCAACTTTCTTTAACGACTCACTCTGCCGTTCTGATCAGGGCTTGCATATGGATTTCGCTTGTTAACACTTTAATACTTAAATTTACCGTCCTTAAGTTCAAGTCATAGATTTGAGTCACTCACGTGAATGCCAACAAATAATGACTCCGAACTTTTACTTGCTTTAACCCGCAAGTTATAAATAACTTTAACCTTAACAACTGAACAGCTGAACAGTTAACCGAATCTCGTTATTCGCCAACTGACAACTTTTATTCAGTTCAAAGAACTTTTCAAAAACTCAACTCATAATTTAACCAGCGAACCGCTTTCTAAATAATTCACGCCTCAACACGTAAATATTCAAAGTTTTCCGCTAAATCTCCAATGCAAACCGTGATCAAAAACCAGCCAGTTTTAGTCACTCAAAATATGTACATGAAAATCATAGGAGGGGGAACTTCTTACCTAAAAATACTGTAAAACACCTTTTCTTCAATACACTAATTATAGTATAAAAAAATAGCGCGTGATTCCTACCGAGACCACTTCCAAAAATATCGCGCACATGGTTGAAAATTCCCCTTTTTACCTTACATCTATACACCTGGAAGTCTGGGCTGAGAATGATTTCTAGCAGACAATATCTGCACGAGCTAAATTTTCCCCGGGAATTCAATCGAGCTCTCTGATTGGTTGAGAAGGGAAAACATTTTTAATGCTAATGCGAGGTTCGTTACGTCACTAAAATTTAATGAATGAAATAAAAATCGGAAAGTAATAAAATAATAAAAAGCAATCTTTCTGGAAAAATAATCAAAAATAGTAATAATGAAATAAATAAATGAACCAAATAAAGTGACCCACAAACGTTACAATACATGTTAATGTGTTAATCCATAACACTTGCGTTTATCCATTAACACTGGTATTAATGCTTTATAACATGCTATGAGTTAATATAGTAACACTAGTGTGTAATGCATTAACATGTTAAAGTGTTAATTTATTAAACCCAATACACGTTCAAATGGTCCATGACACTTAATTAACACCTGAACGTGTTAAAAGCCACCTAAGTGTTAATCATTTAACATATGCTTAACACTACAGCATTAACAGAATTCCCATGCTCAGAATGACAACACACCGAAGAAAGAGAAAAAAGTAACAAGAAAAAAAGATCTGAGAAACATCTCTGAAAAGAATAAAAAAAATAACTAATAAATGACTTACAAGACAAATTAGTAGAATAAATATACTTATAAAAAGCATTCATGTGACCTTTAAACGTATCATGTTCTTGTCCTGAATATGCATTTGACTTGCCACTGGACATTAAACAACCATCCATCCATCTTGGCAATCATACCACATCTTTTCATTTTGTATATTGTTATTTACCAAGCAAGATGATAAGAGTATTTAGTTATTGTATTGAATATTTGACTATTTGCCTTAATCTGTGTTTGGTATAGAACAAACTTGAAGTAAATAAAGTGTACAACCTAAATCAGCTTCTATATAACTTTAATAATTTTTCAAACATACAAATTTAAATTATTTAGCAAATAACAATACTAATTCAGTGTAGCTATAATAGACATCACATGATAAATTATATAAACATGATATTTCCCCATATAAGTTGTTTTCTAACCTCAAGAAAGTTTCTTGGTATGATTGTTTGACCTCGGTTTACTTCTACCCATGTTTTGATTAATTGTTTATAGAATTCAGGTAAAGATTTATAATCTATTTTATTAAGCAAATTAACATTTGTTAAATTCATTCTGAATAAAAGAAAATCTTTCCCAAATTTATCTAGGTAAAATCTTGGAATAATTTTCCAGTTATGTTTTCCTTTTTTATTAGTTTTAAAACCCATCTGATTTGTAAGGAATTTATATAGTAATCTAAATCAATCATTTGTAATCCTCCATCAAGATATGGTTTACATAATATAGAGGGTTTAACTTTATCTTTTTTTCCACTTCATATAAAATTAAATATTAAATTTTTGAACTTTTGCTTTATTTCATGTGTTATTATCATACATCATGCAGTGTATGTTAGGTTTGGTAAAATTAAGAACTTTACTACTGTAACAGTAATTTTTCCTATTAATGTTAAGTTTCGTTTGCTCCATCATTAAATTAATTTTTCACATTTATCTTTTTGCTTGTCTGTGTTTAATTTTTGACAATCTTGATAGTTGTATTCGAAATATATTTCTAGACTTTAAATGTGGTCTTGTTTCCAGTTTATATTTTCAAATTTGTCTTTTGAATTTTCAAGTTTGCCAAGCAACACACCTTCTGTTTTATTTCTATTCAGTTTGAGTCCACAAAAGGCTTCCAAAAGTTTCAATGATATTAAGGGTTATACTTATATCTCTGTGTGTTTTTAAAAACAATTGAGTATCATCTGCCAATTGACATATTTGAAGTGAGCTTGCCAAGATTTTCCATCTAATTTGATTTTAAATCCTTTTAGTTCCTTATTTTCCCTTAATTTAATTGCCATTATTTCAACAGACAAAAGGAAAATTAACAAAGACACCCTTGTCTAATCCCACGAAATGTATTGAAGGGGGCAGATACCCATCCATTATTTAAAATACATCCTTTTATATCTGCAGTATACATAGTTTTAACCCATTTTATGAATTCTTTTTTAAAGTCAAAATTTTCTAAGAATCAAACATAAAGCACCACTCAAGTGAGTCGAAAGCTTAAGTAAAAGTCTAGAGACAAAATTGCACCATCTACTTTAAAATTTTCAAAATAATCAATAATGTCTTGGATTTGTCTAATATTAAATCCAATGTATCTGTTTTTAGCTCACTCGGCCTAAAAGGCCATTTGAGCTTTTCTCATCACTTATAGGTTCTTAGCCTGTGTAACGTTGTCTCACAAAGCTGAGATGCTTAAAGTATCGTTACATTTTTTGCCGAGGTTCTGACTTACAGGCGTTCAGTCATAATCCCTCAGATGGGAGCTTCGCCCCATTGGCTTATCAGCCAAGCACATAAACCAAATGTCTGAACCTGCAGTTCCTCTCGTACTGATCAGGATTACTTCTGCAACGACTTGTCATCAGTAGGTTAAGACTAATCTGTCTTACGAGAGTCTTAACCAACCTTACAAGAAGAAATGTTCACTGGCGGGCGACGGGTCGTGGAAGTCAGCAAGAACAAAAAATTCCATGAAGTACATCGTAAGAAATTTTAACGGGCGACGCGGGTCTCCGATGCAAAGAAAAAATTGTTATCGGGATGAAATTTTCACAGGTGGGGTGGCGGGTCGTGGAAGTCTGGGAGAAAAAGCAATGCTACGAGACCAGTGGAAATTTTTTTAAAGGGGGACCCCGGGTCCACGATGCAAAGGGGAAAAATATTTTTATTGTACAGAAATGTTCACAAGCGGGCCGTTGGATTGCTGTATTGACGTATACCCAACTTCTACGTATACCTTCTGTTCATGGTTTCTCCGGCTACCTTGTCCTATAGATCTGGATTTTTGGTCGAGAACTGAAGTCCAGCTTTTTTTCATATTCAACCGCATAAAAGCCGTCGTGCTCGTCCCGCGTAGTACAGGGAGATATCAGGTCCATCTTTGATTGGTTCAAACACAAACTACTTTGGTATTTGCTACTTCTATACCAACAAGTAAACACTATTTATAAGCTAAAGCAAAGACGGGACGACTCGAAATGGGAACTATATGCCCGTTATTAGCAGCACATTAACATGTGTTGTAACATAATTAAACGTTGTGTTTGTTTACTTTTCTGTACACGTCCACACTTTAATTTTATTCCTGAGTCCTTGCCCTAGTGTGTTGTAACACATTTAAACATTGTGTTTGTTTACTTATCTGTACACGTTCACACCGGTTTGGACATTAATGTTACGATGCAAGACTGTTCTTTAAATTTTCTTCCCTCCAAAAGTCACTAGGGCATAGAAATGTGTTCATTTTTGGTCTTTCCCATCCGGCATTTATAAATACACACCTATAAGTACGTCTAGTCAACCTGATGCATCTTGAAAAGAAAAATGACATGCCCTGGGTACGTTAAGAACCCTTGCAACAACTGTTTGAGGGGCCCACTGGTGGCCTGTTGCAAGGCTAAGTGTATGTCCAATATACCCTCCTTTCCCAGTGGAGTTTTCATGTATGCACCAGTATATTGGAAATGACAATCCCTACTTACTGCTGAGAACCGTCACAGTACCCAAATTGCACTGAGTACAATACTTACACCCATTTAGCAAAAATAACGGCGGAAGTATTACAAGTATTATTTGAGAATTAACTCTTTGTAGTTTTTTTTATTTTATTTTACATTATGCACGTCTATAACATATATTTTTATATATTTTTTACAATATATTTAAATATACACAAAAGTTACACAGTGTATATCAACAGATGAAGTATTTACTCCATAAAAATACAATAAAGGTACATTGTCGGAAAATATCAAATTTATTTGTATGATCTTTAGAAACAGGACGAAAGGCGAAGCTCACCGAGCTTTTCTCCCGTTTCGTAGCGAGTACAAATACATTTTATATTTTCCATCATGTCGGGCCCTTTATAACCGACTATACGGTATGGGTTTTGCTCATTGTTGAAGGTCGTATATAGTTATTAATGTCTATGTCATTTGGTCTCTTGTGAAGAGTTGTCTCATACCATATCTTCTTTTTCATATATACGGTAGGATTTTTTCTAAATCTTGAATGCCGTACGGTTGCCTATAATTGCTTACATCCACTTCATTTGGACTCGGGCCAGGGTGGATAGTTGTTTCATTACCAATCATAGCACATCTCCTTATCTTTACATATTCATTGGTCAGTTGTACATTAGGTCTCTTTAGGATTTTAATAACTCATTTATAAAACAAAAAAATCGTTATTTTGAAAGCATAAGTTCGAAAATTTAAATACACCCATTTTAAAAAACAATAAAAATCCCACGGTGTTAATTTGAATCTAAACACTTGACTGATTGAATCATGTAATCGTCTGTTTTCGATGCAATTAGTACTGTTATTTATATATATAAGGTCAAGGAGTTAAGTGCTCACAAACAAGTTAAACCCCACCAGATTCATCGTGTGCCTATCCAAAGGCAAGAGCCTGTAGTTTGATGGTTGTCGTTGGTTCCGTCATGTTTTTCATATTTGTTTTTTTTCTAAATGATTTTGTTATAAATTAGGCTCGTTTAAATTGTTCAGTCACATCCTTTATGTCTAGGCCTTTTATAGCCGACTATACGGTATGTGTTTTTTCTCGTTTGTGAAAGCCATACGGTTGCCTATAATAACATTAACGGTACAAATTTTCTTGCATCAGATGCGCATTTCGACAATACATGTCTCTTCAGTGATGCTCGTGGTCAAAATATTTGAAATCCAAAGCTTATATAAAAGATGAAGAGCTATAATTCAAAAGGTCCAAAAAGTATAGCCAAATCGTGATAACTGCTTACATCCACTTTATTTTAACTTGGGTGGATAGTATACCACATCTCCTTATTTTTACACTAAGTACTGTTTATCTGTCTCATTAACAATCATACCATATCTTTTTATGTTTTACCAAGTACCCGTTTATCTGTCTCATGAAAATCATACCACAACTCCTTATTTTATACTAAGTACTGTTTATCTGTCTCATTGACAATCATATCACATCTCCTTATTTTTATACTAAGTACTGTTTATCTGTTTCATTAATGATCATACCCATCTCCTTATTTTTATACTAAGTACTGTTTATCTGTCTTCTTGACAATCATACCCCAGCTCCTTATTTTTATACTAAGTACTGTTTATCTGTCTCCTTGACAATCATACCTCATCTCCTTATTTTTATACTAAGTACTGTTTATATGTCTCATTGACCATCATGTCACATCTCCTTTTTTTATACTAAGTACTGTTTATCTGTCTCATTGACAATCATACCCCATCTCCTTATTTTTATACTAAGTACTGTTTATATGTCTCATTGGTAATCACATCATATCTCCTTATTTTTATACTAAGTACTGTTTATCTGTTTCATTAATGATCATACCCATCTCCTTATTTTTATACTAAGTACTGTTTATCTGTCTTCTTGACAATCATACCCCAGCTCCTTATTTTTATACTAAGTACTGTTTATCTGTCTCATTGAAAATCATACCTCATCTCCTTATTTTTATACTAAGTACTGTTTATTTGTCTCATTGACAATCATAACACATCTCCTTATTTTTATACTAAGTACTGTTTATCTGTCTCATTGACAATCATACCACATCTCCTTATTTTTATACTAAGTACTGTTTATCTGTCTCATTGATAATCATACCCCATCTCTTTATTTTTATACTAAGTACTGTTTATCAGTCTCATTGGCAATCACATCATATCTCCTTATTTTTATACTAAGTACTGTTTATCTGTCTCATTGACAATCATACCACATCTCCTTATTTTTATACTAAGTACTGTTCATCTGTCTCATTGATAATCACACCACATCTCCTTCTTTTTATACTGAGTACTTTTTATCTGTCTCATTCATAATCACACCACATCTCCTTATTTTTATACTAAGTACTGTTTATCTGTCTCGTTGACCATCATACCACATCTCGTTATTTTTATACTAGGCAATGTTTATCTGTCTCATTGGCCATCATACCCCCATCTCCTTATTTTTATACTAAGTACTGTGTATCTGTCTCTTTGATTAATATACTACATCTCCTTATTTTTATACTAAATACTGTTTATCTGTCTCATTGACAACCATACTACATCTCCTTATTTTAATACTAAGTACTGTTTATCTGTCTCATTGACAAGCATACCCCATCTCCTTTTTTTATACTAAGTACTGTTTATCTGTCTCATTGACAACCATACTACATCTCCTTATTTTAATACTAAGTACTGTTTATCTGTCTCATTGACAATCATACCCCATCTCCTTTTTTTTATACTAAGTACTGTTTATCTGTCTCATTGACAATCATATCACATCTCCTTATTTTTATACTAAGTACTGTTTATCTGTTTCATTAATGATCATACCCATCTCCTTATTTTTATACTAAGTACTGTTTATCTGTCTTCTTGACAATCATACCCCAGCTCCTTATTTTTATACTAAGTACTGTTTATCTGTCTCCTTGACAATCATACCTCATCTCCTTATTTTTATACTAAGTACTGTTTATATGTCTCATTGACCATCATGTCACATCTCCTTTTTTTATACTAAGTACTGTTTATCTGTCTCATTGACAATCATACCCCATCTCCTTATTTTTATACTAAGTACTGTTTATATGTCTCATTGGTAATCACATCATATCTCCTTATTTTTATACTAAGTACTGTTTATCTGTTTCATTAATGATCATACCCATCTCCTTATTTTTATACTAAGTACTGTTTATCTGTCTTCTTGACAATCATACCCCAGCTCCTTATTTTTATACTAAGTACTGTTTATCTGTCTCATTGAAAATCATACCTCATCTCCTTATTTTTATACTAAGTACTGTTTATTTGTCTCATTGACAATCATAACACATCTCCTTATTTTTATACTAAGTACTGTTTATCTGTCTCATTGACAATCATACCACATCTCTTTATTTTTATACTAAGTACTGTTTATCTGTCTCATTGATAATCATACCCCATCTCTTTATTTTTATACTAAGTACTGTTTATCAGTCTCATTGGCAATCACATCATATCTCCTTATTTTTATACTAAGTACTGTTTATCTGTCTCATTGACAATCATACCCCATCTCTTTATTTTTATACTAAGTACTGTTTATCAGTCTCATTGGCAATCACATCATATCTCCTTATTTTTATACTAAGTACTGTTTATCTGTCTCATTGACAATCATACCACATCTCCTTATTTTTATACTAAGTACTGTTCATCTGTCTCATTGATAATCACACCACATCTCCTTCTTTTTATACTGAGTACTTTTTATCTGTCTCATTCATAATCACACCACATCTCCTTATTTTTATACTAAGTACTGTTTATCTGTCTCGTTGACCATCATACCACATCTCGTTATTTTTATACTAGGCAATGTTTATCTGTCTCATTGGCCATCATACCCCCATCTCCTTATTTTTATACTAAGTACTGTGTATCTGTCTCTTTGATTAATATACCACATCTCCTTATTTTTATACTAAATACTGTTTATCTGTCTCATTGACAACCATACTACATCTCCTTATTTTAATACTAAGTACTGTTTATCTGTCTCATTGACAAGCATACCCCATCTCCTTTTTTTATACTAAGTACTGTTTATCTGTCTCATTGACAACCATACTACATCTCCTTATTTTAATACTAAGTACTGTTTATCTGTCTCATTGACAATCATACCCCATCTCCTTTTTTTTATACTAAGTACTGTTTATCTGTCTCATTGACAATCATATCACATCTCCTTATTTTTATACTAAGTACTGTTTATCTGTCTCATTGACAATCATACTACATCTCCTTATTTTTATACTAAGTACTGTTTATCTGCCTCATTGACAATCATACCCCCATTTCCTTATTTTTATACTAAGTACTGTTTATCTGTCTCATTGATAATCATACCACATCACCTTATTTTTATACTAAGTACTGTTTATTTGTCTCATTGACAATCATACCACATCTCCTTATTTTTATACTAAGTGCTGTTTATCTGTCTCATTGACAATCATACCTCATCTCCTTATTTTTATACTAAGTACTGTTTATATGTCTCATTGACCATCATGTCACATCTCCTTTTTTTATACTAAGTACTGTTTATCTGTCTCATTGACAATCATACCCCATCTCCTTATTTTTATACTAAGTACTGTTTATATGTCTCATTGGTAATCACATCATATCTCCTTATTTTTATACTAAGTACTGTTTATCTGTTTCATTAATGATCATACCCATCTCCTTATTATCTTCTTGACAATCATACCCCAGCTCCTTATTTTTATACTAAGTACTGTTTATCTGTCTCATTGAAAATCATACCTCATCTCCTTATTTTTATACTAAGTACTGTTTATTTGTCTCATTGACAATCATAACACATCTCCTTATTTTTATACTAAGTACTGTTTATCTGTCTCATTGACAATCATACCACATCTCCTTATTTTTATACTAAGTACTGTTTATCTGTCTCATTGATAATCCTACCCCATCTCTTTATTTTTATACTAAGTACTGTTTATCAGTCTCATTGGCAATCACATCATATCTCCTTATTTTTATACTAAGTACTGTTCATCTGTCTCATTGATAATCACACCACATCTCCTTCTTTTTATACTGAGTACTTTTTATCTGTCTCATTCATAATCACACCACATCTCCTTATTTTTATACTAAGTACTGTTTATCTGTCTCGTTGACCATCATACCACATCTCGTTATTTTTATACTAGGCAATGTTTATCTGTCTCATTGGCCATCATACCCCCATCTCCTTATTTTTATACTTAGTACTGTGTATCTGTCTCTTTGATTAATATACCACATCTCCTTATTTTTATACTAAATACTGTTTATCTGTCTCATTGACAACCATACTACATCTCCTTATTTTAATACTAAGTACTGTTTATCTGTCTCATTGACAAGCATACCCCATCTCCTTTTTTTTATACTAAGTACTGTTTATCTGTCTCATTGACAACCATACTACATCTCCTTATTTTAATACTAAGTACTGTTTATCTGTCTCATTGACAATCATACCCCATCTCTTTTTTTTTATACTAAGTACTGTTTATCTGTCTCATTGACAATCATATCACATCTCCTTATTTTTATACTAAGTACTGTTTATCTGTCTCATTGACAATCATACTACATCTCCTTATTTTTATACTAAGTACTGTTTATCTGCCTCATTGACAATCATACCCCCATCTCCTTATTTTTATACTAAGTACTGTTTATCTGTCTCATTGATAATCATACCACATCGCCTTATTTTTATACTAAGTACTGTTTATTTGTCTCATTGACAATCATACCACATCTCCTTATTTTTATACTAAGTGCTGTTTATCTGTCTCATTGACAACCATACTACATCTCCTTATTTTAATACTAAGTACTGTTTATCTGTCTCATTGACAATCATACCCCATCTCCTTTTTTTATACTAAGTACTGTTTATCTGTCTCATTGACAATCATATCACATCTCCTTATTTTTATACTAAGTACTGTTTATCTGTCTCATTTACAATCATACTACATCTCCTTATTTTTATACTAAGTACTGTTTATCTGTCTCATTGACAATCATACTACATCTCCTTATTTTTATACTAAGTACTGTTTATCTGTCTTCTTGACAATCATACCCCAGCTCCTTATTTTTATACTAAGTACTGTTTATCTGTCTCATTGAAAATCATACCTCATCTCCTTATTTTTATACTAAGTACTGTTTATTTGTCTCATTGACAATCATAACACATCTCCTTATTTTTATACTAAGTACTGTTTATCTGTCTCATTGACAATCATACCACATCTCCTTATTTTTATACTAAGTACTGTTTATCTGTCTCATTGGCAATCACATCATATCTCCTTATTTTTATACTAAGTACTGTTTATCTGTCTCATTGACAATCATACCACATCTCCTTATTTTTATACTAAGTACTGTTCATCTGTCTCATTGATAATCACACCACATCTCCTTCTTTTTATACTGAGTACTTTTTATCTGTCTCATTCATAATCACACCACATCTCCTTATTTTTATACTAAGTACTGTTTATCTGTCTCGTTGACCATCATACCACATCTCGTTATTTTTATACTAGGCAATGTTTATCTGTCTCATTGGCCATCATACCCCCATCTCCTTATTTTTATACTAAGTACTGTGTATCTGTCTCTTTGATTAATATACCACATCTCCTTATTTTTATACTAAATACTGTTTATCTGTCTCATTGACAACCATACTACATCTCCTTATTTTAATACTAAGTACTGTTTATCTGTCTCATTGACAATCATACCCCATCTCCTTTTTTTATACTAAGTACTGTTTATCTGTCTCATTGACAACCATACTACATCTCCTTATTTTAATACTAAGTACTGTTTATCTGTCTCATTGACAATCATACCCCATCTCCTTTTTTTTATACTAAGTACTGTTTATCTGTCTCATTGACAATCATATCACATCTCCTTATTTTTATACTAAGTACTGTTTATCTGTCTCATTGACAATCATACTACATCTCCTTATTTTTATTCTAAGTACTGTTTATCTGCCTCATTGACAATCATACCCCCATTTCCTTATTTTTATACTAAGTACTGTTTATCTGTCTCATTGATAATCATACCACATCACCTTATTTTTATACTAAGTACTGTTTTTTTGTCTCATTGACAATCATACCACATCTCCTTATTTTTATACTAAGTGCTGTTTATCTGTCTCATTGACAACCATACTACATCTCCTTATTTCAATACTAAGTACTGTTTATCTGTCTCATTGACAATCACACCCCATCTCCTTTTTTTATACTAAGTACTGTTTATCTGTCTCATTGACAATCATATCACATCTCCTTATTTTTATACTAAGTACTGTTTATCTGTCTCATTGACAATCATACTACATCTCCTTATTTTTATACTAAGTACTGTTTATCTGTCTTCTTGACAATCATACCCCAGCTCCTTATTTTTATACTAAGTACTGTTTATCTGTCTCATTGAAAATCATACCTCATCTCCTTATTTTTATACTAAGTGCTGTTTATTTGTCTCATTGACAATCATAACACATCTCCTTATTTTTATACTAAGTACTGTTTATCTGTCTCATTGACAATCATACCACATCTCCTTATTTTTATACTAAGTACTGTTTATCTGTCTCATTGATAATCATACCCCATCTCTTTATTTTTATACTAAGTACTGTTTATCAGTCTCATTGGCAATCACATCATATCTCCTTATTTTTATACTAAGTACTGTTTATCTGTCTCATTGACAATCATACCACATCTCCTTATTTTTATACTAAGTACTGTTCATCTGTCTCATTGATAATCACACCACATCTCCTTCTTTTTATACTGAGTACTTTTTATCTGTCTCATTCATAATCACACCACATCTCCTTATTTTTATACTAAGTACTGTTTATCTGTCTCGTTGACCATCATACCACATCTCGTTATTTTTATACTAGGCAATGTTTATCTGTCTCATTGGCCATCATACCCCCATCTCCTTATTTTTATACTAAGTACTGTGTATCTGTCTCTTTGATTAATATACCACATCTCCTTATTTTTATACTAAATACTGTTTATCTGTCTCATTGACAACCATACTACATCTCCTTATTTTAATACTAAGTACTGTTTATCTGTCTCATTGACAATCATACCCCATCTCCTTTTTTTATACTAAGTACTGTTAATCTGTCTCATTGACAACCATACTACATCTCCTTATTTTAATACTAAGTACTGTTTATCTGTCTCATTGACAATCATACCCCATCTCCTTTTTTTTTATACTAAGTACTGTTTATTTGTCCCATTGACAATCATACCACATCTCCTTATTTTTATACTAAGTGCTGTTTATCTGTCTCCTTGACAACCATACTACATCTCCTTATTTTAATACTAAGTACTGTTTATCTGTCTCATTGACAATCATACCCCATCTCCTTTTTTTTATACTAAGTACTGTTTATCTGTCTCATTGACAATCATATCACATCTCCTTATTTTTATACTAAGTACTGTTTATCTGTCTCATTGACAATCATACTACATCTCCTTATTTTTATACTAAGTACTGTTTATCTGCCTCATTGACAATCATACCCCCATCTCCTTATTTTTATACTAAGTACTGTTTATCTGTCTCATTGATAATCATACCACATCTCCTTATTTTTATACTAAGTACTGTTTATTTGTCTCATTGACAATCATACCACATCTCCTTATTTTTATACTAAGTGCTGTTTATCTGTCTCATTGATAATCATACCACATCTCCTTATTTTTATACTAAGTACTGTTTATCTGTCTCATTGACAATCCTACCACATCTCCTTATTTTTATACTAAGTACTGTTTATCTGTCTCATTGATAATAACACCACATCTCCTTATTTTTATACTAAGTACTGTGTATCTGTCTCTTTGATTAATATACCACATCTCCTTATTTTTATACTAAATACTGTTTATCTGTCTCATTGACAACCATACTACATCTCCTTATTTTAATACTAAGTACTGTTTATCTGTCTCATTGACAATCATACTCCATCTCCTTTTTTTATACTAAGTACTGTTTATCTGTCTCATTGACAACCATACTACATCTCCTTATTTTAATACTAAGTACTGTTTATCTGTCTCATTGACAATCCTACCACATCTCCTTATTTTTATACTAAGTACTGTTTATCTGTCCCATTGACAATCATACCACATCTCCTTATTTTTATACTAAGTACTGTTTATCTGTCTCATTGACAATCATACCCCATCTCCTTTTTTTTATACTAAGTACTGTTTATCTGTCTCATTGACAATCATATCACATCTCCTTATTTTTATACTAAGTACTGTTTATCTGTCTCATTGACAATCATACTACATCTCCTTATTTTTATACTAAGTACTGTTTATCTGCCTCATTGACAATCATACCCCCATCTCCTTATTTTTATACTAAGTACTGTTTATCTGTCTCATTGATAATCATACCACATCTCCTTATTTTTATACTAAGTACTGTTTATTTGTCTCATTGACAATCATACCACATCTCCTTATTTTTATACTAAGTGCTGTTTATCTGTCTCATTGATAATCATACCACATCTCCTTATTTTTATACTAAGTACTGTTTATCTGTCTCATTGACAATCCTACCACATCTCCTTATTTTTATACTAAGTACTGTTTATCTGTCTCATTGATAATAACACCACATCTCCTTCTTTTTATACTAAGTACTGTTTATCTGTCTCATTCATAATCACACCACATCTCCTTATTGTTATACTAAGTACTGTTTATCTGTCTTATTGATAATAACACCACATCTCCTTCTTTTTATACTAAGTACTGTTTATCTGTCTCATTCATAATCACACCACATCTCCTTATTTTTATACTAAGTACTGTTTATCTGTCTCATTGACAATCATACCACATCTCCTTATTTTTATACTAAGTACTGTTCATCTGTCTTATTGATATTAACACCACATCTCCTTCTTTTTATACTAAGTACTTTTTATCTGTCTCATTCATAATCACACCACATCTCCTTATTTTTATACTAAGTACTGTTTATCTGTCTCGTTGACCATCATACCACATCTCGTTATTTTTATACTAGGCAATGTTTATCTGTCTCATTGGCCATCATACCCCCATCTCCTCATTTTTATACTAAGTACTGTTTATCTGTCTCTTTGATTAATATACCACATCTCCTTATTTTTATACTAAGTACTGTTTATTTGTCTCATTGACATTCATACCACATCTCCTTATTTTTATACTAAGTACTGTTTATCTGTGTCATTGACAATCATACTACATCTCCTTATTTTAATACTAAGTACTGTTTATCTGTCTCATTCATAATCACACCACATCTCCTTATTTTTATACTAAGTACTGTTCATCTGTCTTATTGATAATAACACCACATCTCCTTCTTTTTATACTAAGTACTGTTTATCTGTCTCATTCATAATCACACCACATCTCCTTATTTTTATACTAAGTACTGTTTATCTGTCTCATTGACAATCATACCACATCTCCTTATTTTTATACTAAGTACTGTTCATCTGTCTTATTGATAATAACACCACATCTCCTTCTTTTTATACTAAGTACTTTTTATCTGTCTCATTCATAATCACACCACATCTCCTTATTTTTATACTAAGTACTGTTTATCTGTCTCGTTGACCATCATACCACATCTCTTTATTTTTATGCTAGGCAATGTTTATCTGTCTCATTGGCCATCTCCTTATTTTTATACTAAGTACTGTTTATCTGTCTCTTTGATTAATATACCACATCTCCTTATTTTTATACTAAGTACTGTTTATTTGTCTCATTGACATTCATACCACATCTCCTTATTTTTATACTAAGTACTGTTTATCTGTCTCATTGACAATCATACTACATCTCCTTATTTTAATACTAAGTACTGTTTATCTGTCTCATTGACAATCATACCCCATCTCCTTATTTTTATACTAAGTACTGTTTATCGGTCTCATTGATAATCATACCACATCTCCTTATTTTTATACTAAGTACTGTGTATTTGTCTCATTGACAATCATACCACATCTCCTTATATTTATACTAAGTACTGTTTATCTGTCTCATTGACAATCCTACCACATCTCCTTATTTTTATACTAAGTACTGTGTATCTGTCTCATTGACAACCATACTACATCTCCTTATTTTTATACTAAGTACTGTTTATCTGTCTCATTGACAACCATACCACATCTCCTTATATTTATACTAAGTACTGTTTATCTGTCTCATTGACAATCATACTACATCTCCTTATTTTTACACTAAGTACTGTTTATCTGTCTCATTTACAATCATACCCCATCTCCTTATTTTTCATACTAAGTACTGTTTATCTGTCTAATTGACAATCATACTACATCTCCTTATTTTAATACTAAGTACTGTTTATCTGTCTCATTGACAATCATATCACATCTCCTTATTTTTATACCAAGTACTGTTTATCTGTCTCATTGACAATCATACTACATCTCCTTATTTTTATACTAAGTACTGTTTATCTGTGTCATTGACAATCCTACCCCCATCTACTTATTTTTATACTAAGTACTGTTTATCTGTCTCATTGACAATCATACCACATCTCCTTATTTTTACACAAAGTACTGTTTATCTGTCTCATTTACAATCATACCCCATCTCCTTATTTTTTATACTAAGTACTGTTTATCTGTCTCATTGACAATCATACTACATCTCCTTATTTTAATACTAAGTACTGTTTATCTGTCTCATTGACAATCATACCCCATCTCCTTATTGTTATGCTAAGTACTGTTTATCTGTCTCATTGATAATCATACCACATCTCCTTATTTTTATACTAAGTTCTGTTTATTTGTCTCATTGACAATCATACCACATCTCCTTATTTTTATACTAAGTACTGTTTATCTGTCTCATTGACAATCATACCACATCTCTTTATTTTTATACTAAGTACTGTTTATCTGTCTCATTGACAATCATATCACATCTCCTTATTTTTATACTAAATACTGTTTATCTGTCTTATTGACAATTATACCACATCTCCTTATTTTTATACTAAGTACTGTTATCTGTCTCATTGGTAATCATACCCCAATCATACCATATCTCCTTATTTTTATACTAAGTTCTGTTTATCTGTCTCATTTACAATCATACCACATCTCCTTATTTTCATACTAAGTACTGTTCATCTGTCTCATTGATAATCATACCACATCTCCTTCTTTTTATACTAAGTACTTTTTATCTGTCTCATTCATAATCACACCACATCTCCAATGTACGACCATTGACTGTGATAGAAGTTTATGATATGATTGTAAAAATAGAATACGTTGTTTTACAAGTTTATTCATATACATTAAGATCATTTGCCATTTTTTGCAGACGAATATAACTGTACGACTATAGAAATCTAAATTAAACAGAAAGATATCACAGTGCAAAAGGGGGGATCAAACAATTACATTGTATTTACCAGATAAAATAAGTTAAATAACAGAATATTTTGAACTGCATGATTTTTCGATTGGTCAAAATCAATCAATGTAATGATAAAGTGTTATCACAAGACGTAAAACACTGATTAAAAATAACAAATAATGGATTGTGATGTAGATTAATATGATTGGCCAACCACATTTTTTGCACATTTTATCATGTCCAAATACTGTAAAACAAAATTGCTTATTTTGTAAACAGAAAATAAGAAATGTCTAAATTCTTTTCACATGATATCATATGAAGTATACATCCCAGATAAGAAGAAAATTAATTAGATTAGTTCTTAATTTTGTAATTCATTGTTTTCTTGTCCTTTTTTTATTTTATCAGGAGTGACCTTGCTTTTAAACTTAAATAAACCCTAACATACTTTATAAAGACAAAAGTAAAAAAGAAAGAAATGTGTTCTGATGAACAAGAGTTCACTCAATATGGCTAGTGTATTTAAAGATAGTACTTCAAGGATAGCTTCTTTCCGCCTTTTGCTCGTATAAACCAAAAACATAACACAAACAGAACAAAACCTTATTTGAAAAGCAAAACATTAAATCACAGTTAATTTTACAAATTTTTCTCAATCTTAGTTTTTTTTCCATTTTGTGAATGTATCAAAACAATTTACAGAATTTATAGAAAACGAAATAAACAGTTTCTTGCCTAGAAGTAAAATTGAATTTGTACTTATAACCTTAACTTACATTTTTTTTAAATTCGAGAGGATTAAATACATGAAGGAATATAATTGCTAACACTCAACAAAAAACATTTATAAAACAAAATATTGTTTAGAGTTTCTTATTGTTGTAAGGAATAATGACAAATATCTGCATAACACACACTCGTAAATTCTAAATTTACCTTTTTGTAGGTGTAATCAATTGATAGATTACGTCACCGAAAATAAAGCTTCAAGAGCCAAACGCTAATAAGCTTAACATGTTGGTTAAAATCATGTACTACATTGTTGTTTAAAGTCTTGTGTTGACATGGCATTATATTTAACTAAAGAGACATATAGCTGTCAAAGCTTCAAACAAAAGTTGTTAGATTTAACATTGAAAGCAATGGGACCATCAAATTCCTTTGTTAAAACAAATATCGAAAACGCAAAATCATATAAAGATAATGAGTATGGTCAAAAAGTAGTCACATGATGCTTGGAATCACGAGAGAAGCATTTGGGATACTTTAACCATGAACTATTTATATAGCACGAGCTGTAGAAATTTTTTTCAAATTCTGTAATTTATTTTTCTTTGTGTAACGTAATACGATATGCATGGTAGTCATTTAATTTGTATAACAATACCAATTTTAAATAATGGTGAATATATACAAGGTTCATATGACCCTGTACTGAAAGGATTTAATGATACGATTGAAGTAATTAAGTTAATTGATTTTCAAAGCTATTGATATCTTTAAGGTCAAATGTCATGTTTTACTGACGAATATAAAAGTACGACTAAAGACATTTAAATTGATCATTACTATATAAGTCGTAGTGTTCAAAAGGAAAATTGGGTCAATAAATTACATTATACTTAAATAAAGGCAACAGTAGTATACCGCTGTTCAAAACTCATAAATCCATGGACAAAAAACAAAATCGGGGTAACAAACTAAAACCGAGGGAAACGCACTAAATATAAGAGGAGAACAATGACACAACACCGAAACGCAACACACACAGAAACGGACCAAGCAACAGACAAAACACCACGTGAATAACCAATATATAACATCAAAACTAAATACATTGATTTGGGATAGACAAGTACCGTGCCACGTCTTATCTCAAAAATAAGAGAAAACACAAACGACTCAACGTTAAAATGCAACACACACAGAAACGAACAGTATTATAACAATGGCCATCTTCCTGACTTGGTACAGGACACTTTTAAAGGGGAATAAAAGTGGTGGGTTGAACCTGGTTTTATGGCATGCCAAACCTCGCACTTTAATGGCAAAGTTAAATATAACATTGAAATGACAACATAATATTACAGGACTACAATACAAATAAAAAGAAGACCATATTAGACAAAGAAAAGCATGATTAATAGATAACAAAAAGCATCAGGTTTAAAATTCAATACGCCAAAAACGCGTCTTTTCCACACAAGACTCACTAGTGACGCCCAGATATAAAAGATCGAAAGTGAAAAAAGTACAAAGTCGTACAGCACTGAAGATCAAAAGTTGAAAAGGTTTTGCCAAATACGGCATTGTTTGTATGCCCGGGATAAGAACATTCTTATTATATAGAACAATTCATGCTATTGCAAACAGTAAATTTTAACAAATGAATATGAAAGATATATTCATAATGAAACTGAAGTATTAACTTATTACAGAAAACTAAACCCGAATCAGTCCAGGCGTCAACGCAATTAAAAAAAATGACGTCACATACGATGGCGAAAAGGCAAACGTTATTCCACATTTGAATTTATGAAATTTAGAAACAGCATGACGTCACACATGAAAAACTATAATTCAAAAGTGAGATACAGATACCAAAAATATTAAAGAACTGACTGCAAAATAGTTAGACTCGTCAGGCAATCAATAAATTGATATAGCGTCTTCACAAGACGTTAAATTCTGATAAAATACAAGAAATAAGAAATGAATTGTAAGATGACCGGCCGATTGCCTTTCTTCAACATTAAATCACGTCTAAAACGCTGAATGTCATAATGCTGATTTATAAAAAAAAACAGCATGTCTGTACTCCTTCCACATTATCCTGCATAAGACATCAATGTTAGGAAGCCTAGTGATTGATGTTAGGAAGCTAAGCGATTGATGTTAGGAAGCTTAATGATTGATTTATAAACAGTAAACCACAATCTCTTTACTCCTTCCACAGTATCCCGCATAAGACATTAATGTTAGAAAGCTTAATAATTATTTTTGGGAAGCTTAATGATTGATGTTAGGAAGCTTAAGGATTAATGTTGGGAAGCTTTATGATTGATGTTAGAAAGCTTAATGATTGATGTAAGGAAGCTTGCTGATAAATGTGAGTAAGCTTAATGATTAATGCTAGGAAGCTTAATTATTGATTTATAAACAGTAAACAACAATCTCTTTACTCCTTCCACAGTATCTCGCATAAGACATTTATGTTAGGAAGCTTAATGATTGATGTTAGAAAGCTAAATGATTAATGTTAGGAAGCTTAATGATTTATGTTAGAAAGCTTAATGATTGATGTCAGGACGCTGAATGATTAATGTTAGGAAGCTTAATGATTGATGTTAGGAACTTAATGATTGATGTTAGGAACTTAATGATTGAAGTTAGGAAACTTAATGATTAATGTTTAAAGCTTAATGATTGATTATTAAACCGCAGACAACAGTGTATGTACTCCTTTCACAGTATCCCGCAGAAGACATTAATGGTAGGAAGCCTAATGATTGATGTTAGGAAGCTTATTGATATTTGTTCAAAGCTTAATGATTGATTTTTAAACCGTAAACGACAGTGTCTGTACATCTTCCACAGTATTCCACATAAAACATTAATGTTAGGAAGCTTGATGATTGATGTTAGGAAGCTTAATGATTAATATTAGGAAGCTGTATGATTGATTTATAAACAGTACACAACAAGGTTACAAGGAAGTAATTATTTACATAGGCGACAATGGTAGCCTTATTTGGTCCTGTCTGTTCACTATCAAAGATTCATTGAAAAAAATTTCGAATTCTGAATTATCAACACCTTTGGGTGTAATTGCAATGGTCAAACACATATGGTGCCGCAGCTTTTTTGATAGAAAAATGGCATTTTTTTAAGGATACTCAACGGTTCCGGAATTTTCGAAATAGTATGAATGAAGAACACCCCTTGCTTAATTTGGCACAGAAAATGTTGCTTGTCTTTGATAGTTTTCTCTCAATTTCTAGCTATTTCTACACCAATGGCCAACACCCATTTCTCACTATTTCAATTTTAATTTCTAATTACCAAGGCAGCAAAAAATAAATTTACTTCTACCTATTATCTTGGATGTAAAATCTAGGTGGCGCCAGTCATCTTTATTTACTTCCTTTTAAGCTATACTGAAACATATTGAAATAAAATCGGACAACCTTTACGTTAGTCGATTACTATATACTACTGCTGCTTAAATTCAAATTTTTGGATTTCAGATACAATTGTTCACCATTTAAAATGACTTTCTTTTCAGGTACCCCCTGTACAGAAAACGTTACTTTTTACAGACTTGGGGCCATTGACCAGCTTATTTTGACTGTTTGGTTATGTTTAAAACGCGGTTTTTGATTAATGAGGTTCGATTAGGGTCTATTAAAGACTTTAGGCTGATAATTTGATAACCGTGTCCAGCTTATATGTCTTTATCACGAATATATGGACACCGTTGCATAAGAGTCAAAATATTTTATGAAATAGACTATAAAAATGCTGAAACTAAGAATTCATCCTTGATGTTATTTGTTTTATATGAGTTGTGTTCAGAATATTCAATTCGATGATACTAAGGTGAAAAATGTATAGCTTTTGATTTTTTACCTAATTTTTAATATTTTAGGGTCATTTTGGCACATTTTAGCCATTAAAAATACAAAAATTTCGCTTATAAGAGCAAAAATAAGCCCCCTTTTTTTCAGATATGCATAAATACATTCAGTGTTATCGAGGATGCGGAGAAATGATTAAAGACAGAGTCCTTGACAGAATTCTCGTTTTTTACAGTAGATTAATGAGCCCTACCCCTGAGGCAGAAGAACAAAAAAACAGTAAACTTTTGATATAAACTATAGTTTCATGGCGATCAGCAATTTTCTTCTAATATAGTTTATCACTAAGTACCTTAATAATTTACCGATCCAATTTCTAGAATATCTCGAAAAATACAGTGATGCGCCAGAAATCGTCATTTCGCTTTAGGTTACAAGGAAGTAATTATTTACATAGGCGACAATGGTAGCCTTATTTGGTCCTGCCTTTTCACTATCAAAGATCCATTGAAAAAATTTTCGAAATCTGAATTATCAACACCTTTGTGTGTAATTGCAATGGTCAAACACACATGGTGCCGCAGCATTTTTGATAGAAAAATGGCATTTTTCAAGGATACTCAACGGTTCCGGAATTTTCGAAATAGTATGAATGAAGAACACCCCTTGCTTAATTTGGCACAGAAAATGTTGCTTGTCTTTGATAGTTTTCTCTAAATTTCTCGCTATTTCTACACCAATGGCCAACACCCATTTCTCACTATTTCAATTTTAATTTCTAATTACCAAGGCAGCAGAAAATAATTTACTTCTACCTATTATCTTGGATGTAAAATCTAGGTGGCGCCAGTCATCTTTATTTACTTCCTTTTAAGCTATACTGAAACATATTGAAATAAAATCGGACAACCTTTACGTTAGTCGATTACTATATACTACTGCTGCTTAAATTCAAATTTTTGGATTTCAGATACAATTGTTCACCATTTAAAATGACTTTCTTTTCAGGTACCCCCTGTACAGAAAACGTTACTTTTTACAGACTTGGGGCCATTGACCAGCTTATTTTGACTGTTTGGTTATGTTTAAAACGCGGTTTTTGATTGATGAAGTTCGATTAAGGTCTATTAAAGACGTTAGGCTGATAATTTGATAACCGTGTCCAGCTTATATGTCTTTATCACGAATATATGGACACCGTTGCATAAGAGTCAAAATATTTTATGAAATAGACTATAAAAATGCTGAAACTAAGAATTCATCATTGATGTTATTTGTTTTATATGAGTTGTGTTCAGAATATTCAATTCGATGATACTAAGGTGAAACATGTATAGCCTTTGATTTTTTACCTAATTTTTAATATTTTAGGGTCATTTTGGCACATTTTAGCCATTAAAAATACAAAAATTTCGCTTATATGAGCAAAAATAAGCCCCCTTTTTTCAGATATACATAAACACATTCAGTGTTATCGAGGATGAAGAGAAATGATTCAAGACAGAGTCCTTGACAGAATTCTCGTTTTTACAGTAGATTAATGAACCCTACCCCTGAGGCAGAAGAACAAAAAAACAGTAAAATTTTGATATAAACTATAGTTTCATGGCGATCAGCAATTTTCTTCTAATATAGTTTATCACTTAGTACCTTATTAATTTACCGATCCAATTTCTAGAATATCTCGAAAAATACAGTGATGCGCCAGAAATCGTCATTTCGCTTTAGGTTACAAGGAAGTAGTTATTTACATAGGCGACAATGGTAGCCTTTTTTGGTCCTGCCTTTTCACTATCAAAGATCCATTGAAAATTTTTTCGAATTCTGAATTATCAACACCTTTGGGTGTAATTGCAATGGTCAAACACACATGGTGCCGCAGCTTTTTTGATAGAAAAATGGCATTTTTTAAGGATACTCAACGGTTCCAGAATTTTCGAAATAGAATGAATGAAGAACACCCCTTGCTTAATTTGGCACAGAAAATGTTGCTTGTTTTTGATAGTTTTCTCTAAATTTCTCGCTATTTCTACACCAATTGCCAACACCCATTTCTCACTATTTCAATTTTAATTTCTAATTAGGAAGCTTAATGATTAGTGTTAGGAATCTTAATGATTGATGTTAGGAAGCTTTGATGTTAGGAAGCTTAATGATTAATGTTCAAAGCTTAAAGATTGATTATGAAACCGAAAACAACAGTGTCTGTACTCCTTTCACTGTATCCCGCATAAGACATTAATGTTAGGAAGCCTAATGATTGATGTTAAGAAGCCTAATGATTGATGTTAAGAAGCCTAATGATTGATGTTAAGAAGCTTAATGATTATTGTTCAAAGCTTAATGATTGATTTTTAAACCGTAAACAACAGTGTCTGTACATCTTCCACGGTATCCCGCATAAGACATTAATGTTAGAAAGCTTTATGATTAATGTTAGAAAGCTTACTGATTGATTTAAGGAAGCTGAATGATTGATGTCAGGAAGCTTAATGATTGATGTCAGGAAGCTTAATGATTGATGTTAGGAAGCTTAATGATCATTGTTAGGAAACTTAATGTTTGATTTTAGGAAGCTTAATGATTGATGTCAGGAAGCTTAATGATTGATGTCAGGAAGCTTAATGATCATTGTTAGGAAACTTAATGTTTGATTTTAGGACGCTTAATGATTGATGTTATGAAGTTTAATGATTAATGTTCAAAGCTTAATGATTGATGTTATGAAGTTTAATGATTAATGTTCAAAGCTTAATGATTGATGTTATGAAGTTTAATGATTAATGTTCAAAGCTTAATGATTGATTTATAACCCGTAAACAACAATGTCTGTTCTCCTTGCACAGTATCCCGCATAGACATAAATGTTAGGAAGCTTAATGATTGATTTATAAACCGTAAACAACAATGTCTGTTCTCCTTGCACAGTATCCCGCATAGACATAAATGTTAGGAAGCTTAATGATTGATTTATAAACCGTAAACAACAATGTCTGTTCTCCTTGTACAGTATCCCGCATAGACATAAATGTTAGGAAGCTTAATGATTGATTTATAAACCGTAAACAACAATGTCTGTTCTCCTTGCACAGTATCCCGCATAGACATAAATGTTAGGAAGCTTAATGATTGATTTATAAACCGTAAACAACAATGTTTGTTCTCCTTGCACAGTATCCCGCATAGACATAAATGTTAGGAAGCTTAATGATTGATTTATAAACCGTAAACAACAATGTCTGTTCTCCTTGCACAGTATCCCGCATAGACATAAATGTTAGGAAGCTTAATGATTGATTTATAAACCGTAAACAACAATGTCTGTTCTCCTTGCACAGTATCCCGCATAGACATAAATGTTAGGAAGCTTAATGATTGATTTATAAACCGTAAACAACAATGTCTGTTCTCCTTGCACAGTATCCCGCATAGACATAAATGTTAGGAAGCTTAATGATTGATTTATAAACTGTAGTAAACAATGCCTGTTCTCCTTGTACAGTATCCGCATAAGACATTAATATTAGGAAGCTTAATGGTTAGTGTTAGGAATCTTAATGATTTCTGTTAGGAAGCTTGATGATTAGTGTAAGGAAGCTTAATGATTAATGTTAGAAAGCCTAATGATTATTGTTAAGAAGCGTAATGATTGATGTTAGGAAGCTTACTGATTGATTTTAGGAAGCTTAATGATAAATGTTAGGAAGCCTAATGATTGATGTTAGGAAACTTAATGATTATTGTAAGGAAGCTTAACGATTGATTTTAGGAACCTTAATGATTGATTTATAAACAGTAAACAACAATGTCTGTACTCCTTCCAAAGTATCCTGCATAAGACATTAATGTTAGGAAGCTTATTGATTGATGTTAGGAAGCTTACTTTCTAATGTTAGGAAGCTTACTTTTTAATGTTAGGAAGATTAATGATTAATGTTAGGAAGCTTAATGATTGATGTTTGGAAGTTTAATGATAAATGTTCAAAGCTTAATGATTAATGGTAAAAGCTTATGATTGATTTTTAAACCGTAAACAAGAATGTATGTACGCCTTCCACAGAATCCTGCATAAGACATTCGTGTTAGCAAGCTTAATGATTAATGTTAGGAAGCTCCGGAAGGATAAGCAGATCCTGCTCCACATGTGGCACCCGTCGTGTTGCTTATGTGATTACAAATCCGGTAAATAGTCTAATTCGGTAGGTCACATTCATGAAAGGGAAGGGGATTGTAGTTACGACGTAAGGAACATATCCGATATCATTTGTGAAACGGTTATTCCATAACGGTCAACCAACTCGTGATGGCGTCCGTAAAATTTACGAAGGGATGATTTCAACTTCACCATTTGCTTAAAATGCTTTGGTTGAACTAATGTCATAACGTGTCATTTCCATTTTGTTTTACCACTAGCTTTCGAGTTAAAAATATCGATTCCAACACTTTATCAAGTGTGTTATTCATTTCAATTTGATAGGTAGACTTATATTAAATGTCCCAAACGTAAATATAAGTTTTTTGAAATGCATTACAAGACGTAAGAGAATGCCGACTAAGAGCCAGTCAAGATAGTTAATAAACTTAAACCTACCAATCGTTATCGCAGACTAAACTTTATCTCATATAAACAGAAAACATGTTAATTTATTGCAAGAATTATCGTACGTTACGGTGCATGACAGCACAATAATTCCTGTACAGAATCGAAGCAACAATTCCGGTTTCAGCTCCATTTAGCGGAGTGTACAAGCCAACTTTTTTCATCTTTAATGGGCCACCCTACCAGCAACGTTTGAATAGTATAAGGATTGCCTTTGTGTGATAACTCAAAACGGTAAATTTGTTTTGCTTTACATTGTTTAAATACTAAAGTGTTCGTTTAAGAAATTTACACAAGTTTAATTTCGGCTTGGACTCCTGGGATTATGTCATTTAAAGTAAAAGACGAAAATATACATCCTTATAAAAAGGAAGATCTGGTATGAATGCCAATGTTCATAATTATATCATAAATATTGTTCTACCCCTATTGATGAGTCTTTAATAAATGCCACTAGACGTTAAACGATCAGCTATTAATTCATCCATCTTATCCTTTTAGTTTTGTGATACTTTGCATATCAAATACACGAAACAACTGCAGATTTGCACTAAAGTCAGAAGGCCGGAAATATTGCACATATAAAAAAAACCATTCACAACCCTACGTTTTGATCCCATCACAAAACGACACTTTATAAATTTCTCGCATCCGCATTATGAAGTTAAAGAATGCTTTTAGTTGTCTGTACTTTTTTTTTTATCTACGTTGTATTCCATTTAGTCCTGCAATTTATCTATTAATTAATAAATCTTTAAGTTTATCGTAAACGTGTTATTTTTCTCAATTCTATTTGTTTAATTGGACATCGTAGAGTCTAAGTTTGCTTTTTTTTTTTACCGTAATGGACTTCATACTGTCAAGGAGTTGTATAGTTAGAGTAACTATAATCCAAAACAAATGGAAGTTTTTAACGACCTTGACTGGCTATAACAAATCCTTGATATGGTGTATTGAATTGAAACATGAACGCGGACTTCGATGAGAGCACCTAAATTGAAAGTTTGCAAACGTTCCGACCAATAAAATTCATTTTAATATGTAACGCAAACTTCAACGAGAGCACCTATATGAAATATTTTATTTATACGACAATTTGTTTTAACTTAAAAATCTCCGCTAAAATAAAGTAAATAAAATAATATGAGAGCAGCATGCAAAATTTAGTCCAGCGGCTACAAGCATAATTCAGACGAAATGTGCACATCCTGCTACAAGCATGAAACTTGAAATAAACCTTCCTCAACTATAACTCTATGATTTCAGATAGGAAGGCACTTGAAACAAATTCTCACTTCTAAAAAATCTAAAATGGCAGACATCATACTTAAAGCGGCCTAATATCGAAGGCTAGCATGTGAAAAGGTATTAGTATCATAATAATATTTGGTACAAACCTTTGTTATGTACTACTTTGGGATATATTATAGAGATGAGATGTCTTAACAATCCCTACTTCCGGTAAACACCAACCGCGGCAACCTTTCTTACATCCACAATGTTCAAGCTTCTTACAAAATGATGAGGCATCAGAAAGAGTGTTTTTAAAAGTGATCCTTTTTGTCCCTTTGGCATACATTAGCGCCTGGACTGGGTAGCATAAGAGCCAATTTAAAGCTCGTCCCCTAAACACGTGTACTAGTATATTGTACGTTTTGCATGCTGGAAAAAATTAGACTAAGTTGAGGATATAGCCTCAATTAGTCTTCCCTTTTGCATGAATAGTTATTTCTTGCTAAGTTAGCAATGCTAACCCCATCTGATAAGTGTGTGCGATCTTACATTAAACACCGGTGATTTAGGCGGATCAATTATCATTCTTTATGTTAAAGTCACATTTTCAAATGCCATCAATGTCTCCCACGCAGTCTTTGTTCCCCCTTTTCAAGCTTACCAAACAACGAATAAATTATTGTAGACTTTTGTGCAAATTGATCCGTACTGACCAAGATTTTCCTACAAAACTTTTAAATGGGCATCTAGAAGAAGAAAGGGTTGGTCATTTGTAGTGCATAAGATTGTTGATCGGATCAGACTAAAGGATCCGACGTATGACTTAACATTATCAACTAAATCAGTTATGCATATGATAAGTTAAAAACTATGTGAGCTGGACAACACAGAATGGTATGAAGAACTTTTTGATGACCGTCGTAATGAAATAAACGGAAAAAAAATGCGCACTTACAAATGTTATAAACAATATGTGCAAACAGAATCATATGTGCGTTTAAACATTTCTTAACAGGAAAGACGTGTCATGGCTCTGTTTCACTCCGGGGCTCTACCGCTAGCTCACGTCACTGGTAGATAATCTAGGCCGCCTACACTCGTAGAAGATAGACTTTGTTTGTTTTGTGAAAGTCGCAGTGTAGAGACTGAAAAACATTTTCTTATTGAATGCATTATTGATTGTTTTATGTGTATATATTTATATAATGTTGCTAATATTTATGTCAATCCATATGTGACACTTTAATAAACTATTTACTTACTTACTTTACCGAAAATATAAGATACATCGATTTAAATTATGTACACAATAAATATTTCTGTGTAGTTTACCGTGTCTTCATTTAATTTACAAGTATAATATAGTAAAACTTACTGATATAAACGTTATTTTAAAAATGATATGATCGCTGTCATTTTGTCAATAACTGACTGCACTGGCCAAATTTACCTGCTGGAGAAAAGTCATTACGATGTCATTTTAAATCATATTGGTCCGTGTTATACACGAGACAAACCCTAATTCAATTATCTATGGCATGACATTCTCCTATTTTACAAAAAAAAACATTGCTTTTCAGTAAATTGACGAAAAGTCGACTACCCTGTGTCTATTTTGGATAATTTGAACCAGAAAAGCTCAACAGAAAGTGCCAGAATACTTTTTCTGTCTCAATCCAGTGGCGGATTCACCGGGGGCACAAAGAGCACGTGCCCAAAGTTGATGCCACTTAAAAAAAAATTTAACATAAATTTAATTGCTACTGAATCTGCATATCTAGAGCGAAAATTAATCACAGCTTGATTTTACTTCTTTAACTGGCTTTTAATTAATACCAGCGTCCACATATTGATTTATGACAACTAATCGTTGGGAATGTAAATATTGACACCTCTGTGTAATGTCTCTTTGCAATTTAAGCTTTTATGTAAAATACTTTATTTACATGTTGATTAGAATAGTACGAAATTTTTATTGATTTTTAACACAAATCAGATTAAGATTGATTTTCCGGTGAAATCTTTTGATCAGTGTTTTTAAAAAATAGGTACAAATATATGTTTAATGTCGATAATTTTGGTATACATCTTTATTTGGGATATCTCTTCATTCAAAAATACAGTACTCAATAACATTTCTTGTGAATGGATGTTTTTTTTTTCAAACTGTTTTTTTTATGAATTTATTTAGCAATAAATTAAAGTATTTATTTTTTATTACCATACAAGATTTGTTTTTTAAACGAAATGTCGTATTTCCTTCCCCTTTTATTTTTAAAGAAAATGAACAATTTGTAAAACCCCTTCCCCGGTCCATCTTTCTGATGTGATTACCATGTACAAATGTAGTGTATGAGTCTATGAATAGTTTATCATTTATAAGGATATCAAGATGATTTACAGATATTAGAATAATTGGTAAAAAGTCTGGAAGCAAGGCCAAAAATATAGATAACACGACCTGTGGCAAATATGTCATGCATGTTAAGAACGAATATGTTATAAACCAATTGGCAGGAAAAAAAGTATAAAGTGAAAGAGTAAACAAATTATAAGACATAGAAATATAGAAACGATCATCTGATCCCAGTTACCTACCCCCCTCCCCCCCATAAAAAAAACTCAACCCTACACTTACACTTGCATATACAATGATATATGCATCTTTAAAAAAAATTATAAGATTTTGGTTTTATTGTGCACCCCCCCCCCAGATATTGAGGTTCTGGATCCGCCCCTGCTTTTGAAGGCGTGACTAAGTGATTTTATTTTCTTCAAGGTAAAATTGTTAAAGGAAACAAATTTGTAAGTTAAAAGTGCATTTGAAAAGTGTCACAGTTTTTAGACACCAGGCGGCGCTGACAATTGTCACATTTGTTTTGTTTGTTAACAAGTATTCTTTTTTGATTATTTATTAATGCGTATAGAATCAAAATTGGCACAATATAAAATCTTTGTATTTGAAAATTTAAAAAAAGTTAATAACAAATGATTATTTACATCAAGTTCGGTTCCTCATCCACAGGTATGAGACAATATTAAAGTTTTTCTATTATTATATACCCCCAAAGGTATACATATATATATGCATGTAACTTGAACAAATTATTTCAGAAAATAACAAGCATACTGCTATAGTGGAGATTCTTATAGAGTTATCTCCTCCTGTCTTGAAGTTGTGTTGAAGGTGTCAGACCACCAATTAAAAATCCCTATCTGTTCAACCAAATTTTGCAATTTTCACAGCTTTCTAAATATTTTACCTTAAGTTTAACTTCATAGAAACCAGGTATATCCTTAATTGTACATGTATCAACTTTCTACATGCCAATTTTCATCATACCTTTAAAGCCTTCTAACAAAATAACTGACCTTCAAACAGAGGTACTCCAAAAAAAACCTGGTTTTCTGGAAATCTAAAATTAGTATACTATGGAGCGCATTAATCCTCAATTTTTAATGCAAACTCATTGACAAGTAAATTTTGTCTCACAATGATCTAGATATATTTCTCTTTCACAAAAAGTTTCATTTCTGCAAATTTGTTGGTTAGTTTAAGTAAACAAGGACATCACAAACACTATTTTGTGTCAGAGTAGGGTTACTTTTACGTTCTAAATTGGAGGGAGTAATTGGTGGTCTGACACCTGAAATCACCCGTTATTTTACAAAGAAACAATGTCTGTATGTAATAACGCCTTTCAGTCATCACAGTGGGTCTCATTGGGGTCTTTCTAAAACGTTAGCGTGATGCAGGATTGTCTGATTTTTGGTAATCGTGAAACGAGAAAGTAAAATTATTTTGCGTGAAAACGGGAAACGAAAGTCGAGCGGGACACATGAAATAACCATGATTAATAAAGAAATTAGCAGGGAATCCGGGGAAATCATAACTGTATTAAGCGTGATATCAAAATGTGTTGTCAAAAGTAGTGATGACGTGTTTGTATGTACGTTGTCAAAATTAGTGATGACTTGTTTGTATGTACGTTATCAAAAGTAGTGATGACTTGTTTGTATGTATGTTGTCAAAAGTAGTGATGACTTGTTTGTATGTACGTTGTCAAAAGTAGTGATGACTTGTTTGTATGTACGTTGTCAAAAGTAGTGATGACTTGTTTGTATGTACGTTGTCAAAAGTAGTGATGACTTGTTTATATGTACGTTGTCAAAAGTAGTGATGACTTGTTTGTATGTACGTTGTCAAAAGTAGTGATGATTTGTTTGTATGTACGTTGTCAAAAGTAGTGATGACTTGTTTGTATGTATGTGTTGTCAAAAGTAGTGATGACTTGTTTGTATGTACGTTGTCAAAAGTAGTGATGACTTGTTTGTATGTATGTTTGTCAAAAGTAGTAATGACTTGTTTGTATGTACGTTGTCAAAAGTAGTGATGACTTGTTTGTATGTATGTGTTGTCAAAAGTAGTGATGACTTGTTTGTATGTACGTTATCAAAAGTAGTGATGACTTGTTTGTATGTACGTTATCAAAAGTAGTGATGACTTGTTTGTATGTACGTTATCAAAAGTAGTGATGACTTGTTTGTATGTACGTTATCAAAAGTAGTGATGACTTGTTTGTATGTACGTTGTCAAAAGTAGTGATGACTTGTTTGTATGTACGTTATCAAAAGTAGTGATGACTTGTTTGTATGTACGTTGTCAAAAGTAGTGATGACTTGTTTGTATGTACGTTGTCAAAAGTAGTGATGACTTGTTTGTATGTACGTTGTCAAAAGTAGTGATGACGTGTTTGTATGTACGTTATCAAAAGTAGTGATGACTTGTTTGTATGTACGTTATCAAAAGTAGTGATGACTTGTTTGTATGTACGTTATCAAAAGTAGTGATGACTTGTTTGTATGTACGTTGTCAAAAGTAGTGATGACTTGTTTGTATGTACGTTGTCAAAAGTAGTGATGACTTGTTTGTATGTACGTTGTCAAAAGTAGTGATGACTTGTTTGTATGTACGTTGTCAAAAGTAGTGATCACGTGTTTGTATGTACGTTGTCAAAAGTAGTGATGACTTGTTTGTATGTATGTTGTCAAAAGTAGTGATGACTTGTTTGTATGTATGTTTGTCAAAAGTAGTGATGACTTGTTTGTATGTACGTTATCAAAAGTAGTGATGACTTGACGTTGTCAAAAGTAGTGATGACTTGTTTGTATGTACGTTGTCAAAAGTAGTGATGACTTGTTTGTATGTACGTTGTCAAAAGTAGTAATGACTTGTTTGTATGTACGTTGTCAAAAGTAGTGATGACTTGTTTGTATGTACGTTATCAAAAGTAGTGATGACTTGTTTGTATGTACGTTGTCAAAAGTAGTAATGACTTGTTTGTATGTACGTTGTCAAAAGTAGTGATGACTTGTTTGTATGTATGTTTGTCAAAAGTAGTGATGACTTGTTTGTATGTACGTTGTCAAAAGTAGTGATGACCTGTTTGTATGTACGTTGTCAAAAGTAGTGATGACTTGTTTGTATGTATGTTGTCAAAAGTAGTGATGACTTGTTTGTATGTACGTTGTCAAAAGTAGTGATGACTTGTTTGTATGTACGTTGTCAAAAGTAGTGATGACTTATTTGTATGTATGTTTGTCAAAAGTAGTGATGACTTGTTTGTATGTACGTTGTCAAAAGTAGTGATGACTTGTTTGTATGTATGTTTGTCAAAAGTAGTAATGACTTGTTTGTATGTACGTTGTCAAAAGTAGTGATGACTTGTTTGTATGTATGTTTGTCAAAAGTAGTAATGACTTGTTTGTATGTATGTTTGTCAAAAGTAGTAATGACTTGTTTGTATGTATGTTGTCAAAAGTAGTGATGACTTGTTTGTATGTATGTGTTGTCAAAAGTAGTGATGACTTGTTTGTATGTACGTTATCAAAAGTAGTGATGACTTGTTTGTATGTACGTTGTCAAAAGTAGTGATGACTTGTTTGTATGTACGTTGTCAAAAGTAGTGATGACTTGTTTGTATGTACGTTGTCAAAAGTAGTGATGACTTGTTTGTATGTACGTTGTCAAAAGTAGTGATGACTTGTTTATATGTACGTTGTCAAAAGTAGTGATGACTTGTTTGTATGTACGTTGTCAAAAGTAGTGATGACTTGTTTGTATGTACGTTGTCAAAAGTAGTGATGACTTGTTTGTATGTATGTGTTGTCAAAAGTAGTGATGACTTGTTTGTATGTACGTTGTCAAAAGTAGTGATGACTTGTTTGTATGTATGTTTGTCAAAAATAGTAATGAATTGTTTGTATGTACGTTGTCAAAAGTAGTGATGACTTGTTTGTATGTATGTGTTGTCAAAAGTAGTGATGACTTGTTTGTATGTACGTTATCAAAAGTAGTGATGACTTGTTTGTATGTACGTTATCAAAAGTAGTGATGACTTGTTTGTATGTACGTTATCAAAAGTAGTGATGACTTGTTTGTATGTACGTTATCAAAAGTAGTGATGACTTGTTTGTATGTACGTTGTCAAAAGTAGTGATGACTTGTTTGTATGTACGTTATCAAAAGTAGTGATGACTTGTTTGTATGTACGTTGTCAAAAGTAGTGATGACTTGTTTGTATGTACGTTGTCAAAAGTAGTGATGACTTGTTTGTATGTACGTTGTCAAAAGTAGTGATGACGTGTTTGTATGTACGTTATCAAAAGTAGTGATGACTTGTTTGTATGTACGTTATCAAAAGTAGTGATGACTTGTTTGTATGTACGTTATCAAAAGTAGTGATGACTTGTTTGTATGTACGTTGTCAAAAGTAGTGATGACTTGTTTGTATGTACGTTGTCAAAAGTAGTGATGACTTGTTTGTATGTACGTTGTCAAAAGTAGTGATGACTTGTTTGTATGTACGTTGTCAAAAGTAGTGATCACGTGTTTGTATGTACGTTGTCAAAAGTAGTGATGACTTGTTTGTATGTACGTTGTCAAAAGTAGTGATGACTTGTTTGTATGTATGTTTGTCAAAAGTAGTGATGACTTGTTTGTATGTACGTTATCAAAAGTAGTGATGACTTGACGTTGTCAAAAATAGTGATGACTTGACGTTGTCAAAAGTAGTGATGACTTGTTTGTATGTACGTTGTCAAAAGTAGTGATGACTTGTTTGTATGTACGTTGTCAAAAGTAGTAATGACTTGTTTGTATGTACGTTGTCAAAAGTAGTGATGACTTGTTTGTATGTACGTTATCAAAAGTAGTGATGACTTGTTTGTATGTACGTTGTCAAAAGTAGTAATGACTTGTTTGTATGTACGTTGTCAAAAGTAGTGATGACTTGTTTGTATGTATGTTTGTCAAAAGTAGTGATGACTTGTTTGTATGTACGTTGTCAAAAGTAGTGATGACTTGTTTGTATGTACGTTGTCAAAAGTAGTGATGACTTGTTTGTATGTATGTTGTCAAAAGTAGTGATGACTTGTTTGTATGTACGTTGTCAAAAGTAGTGATGACTTGTTTGTATGTACGTTGTCAAAAGTAGTGATGACTTATTTGTATGTATGTTTGTCAAAAGTAGTGATGACTTGTTTGTATGTACGTTGTCAAAAGTAGTGATGACTTGTTTGTATGTATGTTTGTCAAAAGTAGTAATGACTTGTTTGTATGTACGTTGTCAAAAGTAGTGATGACTTGTTTGTATGTATGTTTGTCAAAAGTAGTAATGACTTGTTTGTATGTATGTTTGTCAAAAGTAGTAATGACTTGTTTGTATGTATGTTGTCAAAAGTAGTGATGACTTGTTTGTATGTATGTGTTGTCAAAAGTAGTGATGACTTGTTTGTATGTACGTTATCAAAAGTAGTGATGACTTGTTTGTATGTACGTTGTCAAAAGTAGTGATGACTTGTTTGTATGTACGTTGTCAAAAGTAGTGATGACTTGTTTGTATGTACGTTGTCAAAAGTAGTGATGACTTGTTTGTATGTTAGTGTTGTCAAAAGTAGTGATGACTTGTTTGTATGTATGTTTGTCAAAAGTAGTGATGACTTGTTTGTATGTATGTTTGTCAACAGTAGTGATGACTTGTTTGTATGTATGTGTTGTCAAAAGTAGTGATGACTTGTTTGTATGTACGTTGTCAAAAGTAGTAATGACTTGTTTGTATGTACGTTGTCAAAAGTAGTGATGACTTGTTTGTATGTACGTTGTCAAAAGTAGTGATGACTTGTTTGTATGTACGTTGTCAAAAGTAGTGATGACTTGTTTGTATGTACGTTGTCAAAAGTAGTAATGACTTGTTTGTATGTACGTTGTCAAAAGTAGTGATGACTTGTTTGTATGTACGTTGTCAAAAGTAGTGATGACTTGTTTGCATGTACGTTGTCAAAAGTAGTAATGACTTGTTTGTATGTACGTTGTCAAAAGTAGTGATGACTTGTTTGTATGTACGTTGTCAAAAGTAGTGATGACTTGTTTGTTTATATGTACGTTGTCAAAAGTAGTGATGACTTGTTTGTATGTACGTTGTCAAAAGTAGTGATGACTTGTTTGTATGTACGTTGTCAAAAGTAGTGATGACTTGTTTGTATGTATGTTTGTCAAAAGTAGTAATGACTTGTTTGTATGTATGTACGTTGTCAAAAGTAGTGATGACTTGTATGTATGTGTTGTCAAAAGTAGTGATGACTTGTTTGTATGTACGTTGTCAAAAGTAGTAATGACGTGTTTGTATGTATGTGTTGTCAAAAGTAGTGATGACTTGTTTGTATGTACGTTGTCAAAAGTAGTGATGACTTGTTTGTATGTATGTGTTGTCAAAAGTAGTGATGACTTGTTTGTATGTACGTTGTCAAAAGTAGTGATGACTTGTTTGTATGTATGTTGTCAAAAGTAGTGATGACTTGTTTGTATGTATGTTTGTCAAAAGTAGTGATGACTTGTTTGTATATACGTTGTCAAAAGTAGTGATGACTTGTTTGTATGTATGTACGTTATCAAAAGTAGTGATGACTTGTTTGTATGTACGTTGTCAAAAGTAGTGATGACTTGTTTGTATGTATGTTTGTCAAAAGCAGTAATGACTTGTTTGTATGTATGTTTGTCAAAAGTAGTAATGACTTGTTTGTATGTATGTTGTCAAAAGTAGTGATGACTTGTTTGTATGTACGTTATCAAAAGAGGTGATGACTTGTTTGTATGTACGTTGTCAAAAGTAGTGATGACTTGTTTGTATGTACGTTGTCAAAAGTAGTGATGACTTGTTTGTATGTATGTTTGTCAAAAGTAGTAATGACTTGTTTGTATGTACGTTGTCAAAAGTAGTGATGACTTGTTTGTATGTATGTTTGTCAAAAGTAGTAATGACTTGTTTGTATGTACGTTGTCAAAAGTAGTGACGACTTGTTTGTATGTATGTTGTCAAAAGTAGTGATGACTTGTTTGTATGTATGTGTTGTCAAAAGTAGTGATGACTTGTTTGTATGTACGTTATCAAAAGTAGTGATGACTTGTTTGTATGTACGTTGTCAAAAGTAGTGATGACTTGTTTGTATGTACGTTGTCAAAAGTAGTGATGACTTGTTTGTATGTATGTACGTTATCAAAAGTAGTGATGACTTGTTTGTATGTACGTTGTCAAAAGTAGTGATGACTTGTTTGTATGTACGTTGTCAAAAGTAGTGATGACTTGTTTGTATGTACATTGTCAAAAGTAGTGATGACTTGTTTGTATGTACGTTGTCAAAAGTAGTGATGACTTGTTTGTATGTACGTTGTCAAAAGTAGTGATGACTTGTTTGTATGTATGTGTTGTCAAAAGTAGTGATGACTTGTTTGTATGTATGTTTGTCAAAAGTAGTGATGACTTGTTTGTATGTATGTTCGTCAACAGTAGTGATGACTTGTTTGTATGTATGTGTTGTCAAAAGTAGTGATGACTTGTTTGTATGTACGTTGTCAAAAGTAGTAATGACTTGGTTGTATGTACGTTGTCAAAAGTAGTGATGACTTGTTTGTATGTACGTTGTCAAAAGTAGTGATGACTTGTTTGTATGTACGTTGTCAAAAGTAGTGATGACTTGCTTGTATGTACGTTGTCAAAAGAAGTAATGACTTGTTTGTATGTACGTTGTCAAAAGTAGTGATGACTTGTTTGTATGTACGTTGTCAAAAGTAGTGATGACTTGTTTGCATGTACGTTGTCAAAAGTAGTAATGACTTGTTTGTATGTACGTTGTCAAAAGTAGTGATGACTTGTTTGTATGTACGTTGTCAAAAGTAGTGATGACTTGTTTGTTTATATGTACGTTGTCAAAAGTAGTGATGACTTGTTTGTATGTACGTTGTCAAAAGTAGTGATGACTTGTTTGTTTATATGTACGTTGTAAAAAGTAGTGATGACTTGTTTGTATGTATGTGTTGTCAAAAGTAGTGATGACTTGTTTGTATGTACGTTGTCAAAAGTAGTGATGACTTGTTTGTATGTATGTTGTCAAAAGTAGTGATGACTTGTTTGTATGTATGTTTGTCAAAAGTAGTGATGACTTGTTTGTATATACGTTGTCAAAAGTAGTGATGACTTGTTTGTATGTATGTACGTTATCAAAAGTAGTGATGACTTGTTTGTATGTACGTTGTCAAAAGTAGTAATGACTTGTTTGTATGTACGTTGTCAAAAGTAGTGATGACTTGTTTGTATGTATGTTTGTCAAAAGTAGTGATGACTTGTTTATATGTACGTTGTCAAAAGTAGTGATGACTTGTTTGTATGTATGTTTGTCAAAAGTAGTGATGACTGGTTTGTATGTACGTTGTCAAAAGTAGTGATGACTTGTTTGTATGTACGTTATCAAAAGTAGTGATGACTTGTTTGTATGTACGTTATCAAAAGTAGTGATGACTTGTTTGTATGTATGTTGTCAAAAGTAGTGATGACTTGTTTGTATGTACGTTGTCAAAAGTAGTGATGACTTGTTTGTATGTACGTTGTCAAAAGTAGTGATGACTTGTTTGTATGTACTTTGTCAAAAGTAGTGATGACTTGTTTGTATGTACGTTGTCAAAAGTAGTGATGACTTGTTTGTATGTACGTTGTCAAAAGTAGTGATGTTCCTTGAGTTCCTATATTTTACTAGACTAATCAAAGTATCACGACAATAAGACCGGAAAAAGGAAGTAGATATCTGCGTTCTGCGCAGATCAGGAAATTAAAAAACACGACAAAAAAAAAAATTGAACGATTTTGAGTTCATTAGTACAATGAAAAATTCGAGAAAATTTTCCCGATTTTTTTTTTTTATTATTTTTATTGATTTTTCTACTGTTATTGGGGACTTCGTCCCCATATTAATTAAATAATTAGGTCCAATAAATAAATCTAGATAGCTGTGTTCATATCAAAATTAATTTTTATAAATTACCCTCCTTTTTGTGTATACAGAGTTATTTCCCTTGCATGGACAACGTTTGGTTTAATTTTGATTGGAAATCAGCGGTGATAGTTTTTTTTGCATTATACAGCCAGTGTTGCGATTTAAAGATAGTTCAAACACTTGCTATTGCACAGAAGATAGTAAGGATACTGAATAATGTGGTTTAACAACAATCAATATATGGATTTTTAACATGTTCAACTAAAAACATACATAGGAATCTATGCAGTAGCCTCAGTAATTATTGTTACATTTGTAATTAATCGGTTCCTCACCCAACTTTGCATTTCGGCAATTAGTCTCCAATGTAACAATAATATTTAAATTATTGTTACATTTCCATGTAACCGTAGCCAGTGCCATAAAAATAAAGTTATACTATTTTCATTGTTTTTCAGTGCAACAGGCATTTTAGTCCTGTAGAATAATTGTTAAAAGCTTCTTGTTTTTTTTTTGTTTATAAGCAATTACTATACATGCTATATAAGAATATTTCATTAAATAGAATGTTAATGAAAAGGGAACATTCTAAAACTATCATGACTACATGTATACAAAGACAGATGACATATTTCAAAACAATTCTTGTCTCTCATGGTACAACTGATTTGTATAGTTCGTTCTTATGTTGTACTGTGACAGGTCAGGGGAAGGATTGACGCCCGCTAACATGTTTATCCCCACCACATTCTGTATGTATGTGCCTGTCCAAAGTCAGGAGCCTGTAATTTAGTGGTTGTCGTTTGTTGATGTGTTAAATATTTGTTTTTCATTCATTTTTTGTACATAAATTAGGCTGTTACTTTTCTCGTTTGAATTGTTTTACATTTGTCATTTTCGTCATCTTATGTGACTTTGGACGATAGAATTTCATGAGAGTAGTTGACATTTTCGTGCTTTATGCTTCTATTTTGACCAAAAAACCTAATATGGAGGATTGAAATTGACTAACAAGATATAAAAGAAGCAATATAAACAAAACTATAACCAAAATGATTAAAAAAATATATTTTATTATTTTTTAAAGAAAGGAAACAGTTTTTCCAAAATAGTAAAAACTTTCCATTTTGAAAATTTGCTATTTCTTCGTTGTTATTATGTGTATTGATAAAAGTGAAACTGTTTTGAAAATGTCTTCACAATGCCTTTAAAATGAGGTAAAGTTTTCTGAGATCAGTTGATTTAAAAAAAAAATCCCTTTCCGTACCTGTCAAAATTAGTGACAACAGCCATCGGCATCACCTATTATAGTCCGAGATTACTCTGACGTCCAACTGGGGCTTGTCTGACAAAACAGCCATTAGACG